>LJIJ01000041.1:0-410411 GCA_001718145.1 Orchesella cincta | reverse complement strand
ACGATTTTCTGCCATCACCTCCGCTTTCTGCCTGTTTACTGTTAGTATTTTCTGCAGTTGGGAGACGTCATCTTCGGTCGAACGTGCCACCAACATTTTCTCTTTTACACACCATTGCCCACTTGAGTGGCAAATAAGTTTTGTGTGCATGTTAAATATAATTCTGAATGCATGTTATAAGATTTATGGATGTTATGTGAATCTTTTGACTGCTGGATGGGATATGCTGGTAATTAATGTGTGCAATCAATTTATTTTGCTTTACTTGTTTTGTGTGGGGCAAGATCGACATTGATTGCTGTCTCTGAAGAATTGCTTATAAGATCGTGCTTGAGCATAATTTTGAAATGGTTCGTTCGTGTGCTAAATTCATTTATCCAAAAGGCTTATATTAGACAGATCTTGGAGAGAAAAATGAGTCAATTTCATAAAGATGTTTGAAGGAAGCTTAGAGGAAGGAAAAACGTGGATTACGAGGATTTCCCATTCAATGTTGGGCGCTTACGGATACTGGGTTATTAATTAACACAGTTTTCTAGACAAATTGCTTCCTATCCGATTTTCTTTTGCAAGTTTCGTAGTGGTGCACAGCAATATATTGAAAAACTAATTTCGAGTAATAAAAAGCCAACATAAAGAGCCTCTAATGTATTGTCCAATATTAGCCATTGTCTTTAGGACTGCATTTATCAAAGAGAGTGTGCAATATTCCACTTTGCCGTTCCATGAAAAAATGGCTCACAAGCCTCAACTTTTATGTTGTACCTAAATAATAGCTGTATGGCATGCCTAACATTTCAGCCTATATTGTTTGATGATGAATTCAATGTATTGGCTAGCAGGCTGAATAATTATTCCACAATGAAACAAAGGTTGAATGATTTTAATTTTGAGGATGCAAATATTGTTTGTGTACAAAATGTACGGAAGTGCTCAAGCACGTGGATGGAGTCTTTTCGTATCTGTGTACAGCTTTCGTAGTTATGAATCCACATTCCAGAAACTAATCAAATAATGAAAAGCGAGGCAAGGTCAAGTGTTTTATAGAAATTGACGTTCGAGGCTGTTCAGTCCTCATCTGAACTATTTCAAGTATTTGATTACAAAAGTTCATTGAATCCATATTCATATCGTCAATTTCATTCGAATTCAATTTTGATCATGATTCGTTGGCTGTCAAAATTGCAATTAACTACAATGTGAGAAGTTCCTAAATGATCAGCCAATACAACTATAGTGTCAACAGTCAAATAAAGATCGAATGAACCCTTTTCCGATTTCTCTTCGTAGAATATCAATAAAATGATGGGAAAACCGCATCTGTTTCTGTCATATCTGAAGTTTAATTGACGTACAGATATGTCATCAGGAAGAAAGTCAGGAGAGTGCTCACAATAGACTTGACCACTATCCGAATATAATGAACGTGTAATAAACGAAATATCAGCAAGACAGCAGGAGGGAAGTCCTCTGCCACAGTAAATATGATGCCATTGAACTCACCAACAAGAAAAGTAATCAAAAGCGTTGGAAGAGTCACATTGTGTCAAAGAAAGTTACCCCAGATATCAGGTGAAAGTGTTTTCTCGGTTTAATTGCAGAAATATCAAATGAGAATTTAAATGGAGAAAGATTAAATTTTGTTTAATCCTTTTAATAGACTTTTATCAACTCCGTTTGGAGTTAAGCGGTATAAAGGTTGATGCCTCCTATATGTGTGGATATATCGCTAAAAGTTTAACTGCTGCAGGTCATTGATAAACAAAATCTCCGAGTCACTTTGTCACTGATTTATCACGTCAGAACCAAAAGCCACACATCTCTGCCGAATAAGAGTCACAAAGTACTAATTACTTTCACCCCAATGCGACAATGCTAAGAAGGGAAAACCCTCCACTTAAGCTGTCTATATAGGATAACAGTGGTAACAGCACTTTGACTAAATTGCTCTTTTCGGGAAACTTTTTATCACTGGTTTGGGTATAGTATTTAGGCGCATAATGTCGTTTGTTTGGCAGCAGATAACAATACATGTTTTCCTATAGTAAACTCACCAGAGGCATGTTTATGGTCAAAACTTTTCTCCTGAAACGTTTCTCCTTCCAGGAATATCAATTACCTAAAGAGACTCCCGTCACAGCGTGGTGAAGACTGCCACTTGCATGTTTAAGCACTTTACTGCTTTGTCGTCTGATCTAGTTGGAGTGGTACTTCATTCAAACCAAACTGTAGACACCACTTTAGTAGCCTACAAGTTGAAAACCGCTAGCTTCCATTTTTACCTTCAAAATTCAAGTTAAAGGAAACAGCAATAGGGTGCGATACCAAACCAAGAGCAGATAAGCCATTTATCACGTTGTCAGAAGGAATCAGAGGCCGATTTTTTATCCTTTCATTGCCATCATTGATCATCCGGTGGGCTTTTGGGAACCGACGGTGTGCCATGTGGCGTAACGGTAATAATCTTTGTGATGGCAATAATCTGCGCTTGGCTATCAATCACCCTGGTTCAGTATCGATTATAGCTTTTTATGTGTCATGTGGACGAGATGCAGAAGTGATGAAGGACTTTGTGAGATGGAAATATGTTTGCAGCTCTAAACATAAATAAGTGACTCTCGCTTGGGTGCAAATTGTAGCTTAAACCTTGGTAGGATGATGGCAGGTGCATTTTGCAATCTATATTGCTTTCTATGGCCTTCGGTCATAAAAACTTTTCACCACTTACTAACTTACTTATTTCAGTCGCTCGTTACAAGAGTTTTAATAGGTTTCAGAAATAAAAAGGATTTACTGCAGTTTCAATGGCGAACCGTTTTTGCATACTGATTAAAAGAAGGGTTCATGGAGCACTGGGCTATTTTGCTCGTTTTTGAAGGAGGGTTATTTCTGTGAGCCATTTTTTCCTGTTTTTTTTTGCTTTCGTAGTGACAGGGGCCTTTTTAATGAGCACCATTTCGATTCAACTGTGTCTATATTTACACAGACATTGATGAATATAGAGTGATGTAAGCAAATATGCCTGAAAAATGCCAGAAACACATTCTTCTATATAACAGATCCTGTTAAAAGTTACATTAATGCTTGCCCATCCGCAAAATCCATTCACCCAGAACCAAAGTCCTTGAGACGAATAATGAAAAGTTCCCTGTGTACATACAAACTGCAACTGGCATGTTGCGTAGCCTTTCTAATGGATTTGATTTTTCCGTAAATTGCAAAATCTTTAGCTTATAGTGTATGATGATGCTTTCGATGCAAATGAATCATACGAATCTACACACACTTTCATCTAAAAATTGAAGCGGATGTAGCAACCGTCGACTGAAAGCATGTCATGCACAACTCACTTTTTTAAGCGCTGAAGTTGATACTTTCCGGAAGAGACTTTTCTAAGAATATAAATATTTCGCTATAATTAAATTTGTACAATGACGTACATCGTAGATACAATCAACTTTTACAAGACAACTATTTCATTCAAGAATGTGGCAACATTCAATGCTTTCAACACACCTGACAGTCCGTCCGTCAGAAAATGAATCATAGTTAAATCTTAGATATCTCTTAGAAAGTTTGACATGAGTATGCAAATGTAGTTTGTTATATTATTCATCGATTTATTAATATAATTTGTTCAAATTTCGAGACCGAGGTGAGAGACGTACGAAGAACAAAACAAAGTTTATTATTTTATAATATGCTCTTTTTCTCCGTCTTTGACAACGCCTTGGAGTCGTCCATCTTCCTACTTTACTTTTCCATTCGAAGCATTCCAAAACATTATAAATGGAACTTTCTCAAGCAATCAGACAATCTAAACGAGTAATCATCATGTGGAGATAGCGAGAAAAAAACTCCAAGTTTTCAGGAATGGGAGGAACTTCTAAACAATCTCCGTCTGCTGTTGGCAGTCCACGTGAAAAGAGACGAAAGCGTTTGTAGTTTGTACCACTTAAATAAAAGATGAAGAAAGCACGAAAATTGAATTGATACTGGTAAAAGCTTACTTACTTTACACGTACTTCTTTTACATGCTTGTCTTGTAGTTATTAAACTAGAGTAGTGAAGAGGAAGGAAGTCTCTCTCAAGAGAGAAAAATGTGCTGCACTCAATGAAGATGATGATGGTGATAATTATATGACACAACGAGAAGAGACACAGGAGACGAGACGTGCAGTAAAAAAAAGTTGTCGAACAAGATGAAGGAGAGAGCTTCCAAAATACTTTGATGATGGATCTCTGGATCTCTTTTCACTGATTGAGAACTTGAGATAACTGATTTTTGACGGGAGCAAGAACAAAAACTCTCTGGCCTCGTTTTTCAAAAGTGAAGAGCTATTTTACACTAGACTAGAGTAAATTAAAAGGGATACCACTCCTAATTTTGAACTCGTGCTTTGTCACATAAACTGGAGTGGAGCCGGAGTCTTCACATCACTAAACTGTGTATGTATAGCTTTTTCATTTGAGATATAATGATATATAAATCAGTCTTATTCAGGAGGATTTACAGATTGTAAAGTGGACCAAATGAATATTTACAATAGATTCACTCTAGCCGTTTGGATGTACTTCCAAAGAAAAGATGAAAAAAGAGAATCTCAGATTGCACCACTTAGAACTTCTTTTTTTGGACACTCTGCACTTTTTTTGCAATAAAGAATAGATGTTCAGTACACCATAGTATAACATTAGAGTACAAACTTTTTTATGAGTTATTCTAGCCGAACAATTGGGCCCATTTCTCACTCGAGTATAATTTCATTATCTTTACATTAGCACAATCATCTCTCACTCACTCAAAAGCGTCTCAAAGGAACCGTCAAGTCAGAACTTGGAACGGGATCTCGATGTTGTAAAATACTTTACTTTTTTCATACCATGCTACTTCCACTGGAGTAGAAAAATATTGTTCGTGATATCGTGACGGTATGAAAACACTAAATGAACTACCAGAGAGTCAGATACCATGCCAGGCAAGTGGAAGTTGATCACGGCTGAGTGAGTGAAAGAATATATTAGAAAGAACTTTGTATATAAGAATTACAAACAAGTAGTGGGAGAAATAATGCCAAAATATTTGGTTGAAAATGCTTTTTATTGAATTTACAAACTGAGCTCAGAAGCAACGTGTAAAACGTGGTGGACCAGAATGCGGTACGTGTGCCAAGCCAAGATTAAGCAAAAAGACAGATCTTCATCAACATCATCATCACACCCAATAGTAGACGATGAGAGGATAGTTTCGTATAGTGAAATACTATAAAAGTGTTTGATACTTTAGTATGCTACATTGGCAATAAACTAAAGTTTTTCTCAAGACAAGTGCTATCACATGCCAAACAGCGATAAACAAGTCGGCCACTTTAGTAAATACATGCGTATGCGTACATTATATACACACCAGTTGGTTAATATTGCACTTTGTACAAAAATGTTTAACGTGCACTACTGCACGTATTTAGACGAGGGCAAGGCAGGCAGTTATAACGCAAAATGCATAATTTTTATATTAGCAGTTCTCACATGCATGATTTGCTTTCAATATTACTTTGTTCCAATTGTAGTGGTGCGGTATATCCTCACTAATTACATTAGTTTATATCATTCCCAAAACTGGTTCAGTTTGTTAAAAGTCAACATCCCCAAAATTATCCTTAGGTATTAATTATTATTAGGTTCATAAAAGGGCACACTTTTACTACTATCAGTTTTGGGCCTACTCAAATGAGCATTTATAGCGGAAAAACTTGTTATCTAGCAAACAAGTGCACATCAAAATCAATACCAATACCAAATGTAGTTTCTCCCACTTCATATTTGCAAAAATGAATCAATATGTATTCATCCTAGCTGTCATCAGGACAAAAAAGATAATGGGTTTCGAATGATTGAGTTTCTAATGTAAACATCTTTTTTATGACATATGAAGGATATCTGTAAAGGTACGGATTGTAGACCTCAAACGTAAAGCGCAAATTCAATTTGTTACTGTTTGGTTAACAGCTATATTTTTTCAATTGACTTGTATTTGTATGGGGTAACTCTTACTTGATAAATTAATGTGAAGTTCATCATTCATGCCAACTATGCAGAAATCGTCTTTTTATGTGGGATCTTCAATAAAAACTTTGTTTAGTAACGGGATTGTAATATCGTATTGACTACTACTGAATTACCTATTTGCTATTTGTCTTTGCACCGCCCTTGCCCATTGGCATTGATTAAACTGAACTGACAGGTGATGGGAAGGCGAAAAAATGTATTGCATTCACATTAGCTTCTACCATAAGCAAACAAACGGTTGCAAACTGAGATCTCTAGAAACTAGTAGTTGTTCCTAAAGTACACATCGCCATCATCGCTCTCGTATCTTTTGCATGATCACTTGAGTGCTAAACAAAGGAAACAAATTGATCTCTTGCTTAGTCTATTTCGTTTAGATAGGCATGTAAAACAAATATACTTGAAAGAGTTTTCCTTTTTTGTATGGATCTCTGCATGATACACCTCTTTGATCAAAATAGGAGATACACGTGTACCCAGATTACAAAGTTTTTGCACGATGGCGAAAGCAAACCGCGAGGATAACAACGTTAATTACGACGAACTTCATTTGTACTGCAATATGAATGAATAATATTGAATACAAGGCCAAAACTGAGTGCGAAAACCGACATAGAACCGTATTGTATTGTAAGAACTACGCTGTTTGCAATTTATGCGTACAAAAGGCTTGTCTCCACAATATAATCAAGTCGCCTATATTGGGGTGTCAGGAGAACTACGTCTTTTCAAAAAGGTAACATATCCGACCATATATACATATCTATACATCACGTTGGGTGAAAGCGTCTTTCAGCTTGTCCGCGTCTGCCACTACTGCAAAAAGGTAAAAGTAGATTTCTTTCTTTCTGCAATCCTAGCAAACGCACGATAGGACATTGACATGGCTTTCTCGAAAATCGAATAATGACAGAATTTAATTGCAACTATGCGTCATACTCTTGCCAATTAAGTACGGTTATGCAATAGAAATGTCTGACGTGATATGTCGGGATATAGTATGTAACAGTCACATCCCCCAACTTTGTCAATTGAAAACTCATGAATGAATGCAGTAGTCTGGTCCCGTAATGATGTTATACAAATACAAATAATGATGGCCAAGACAGTCAATTGTCAATATGTCTTACGGTTGATGTTGTCATCGATAGAGCAATAACATCTGAATAAACTTCGCTGTTTGCATAACATACGCATATATTTCTACCTCTGTTTAAATGAAGATCAGCAAACTCAGAGTCCGATACTGCACAATAGAAGGTATAATATATCAAATTCTACTCGGTTTTTCTTGTACTGAACCTTAATTTACCAAATCTATATGACATGAGTCTTCAAATAAATCCTTTATGTCTACATGGGCTATTGACAGAGCAGAATGGATTTAAGTAAATAACTAGCTTGGGGGTATTGTCCACTGAAAGGATGCAAAAACATAGATTCGATTTCCAATTTTTCAAACCTCTTCGTTTCTCAGCCATTGACATTTGAGGAAAATGCAATTTAGCTGGTTTATTACTATCCTTTTCTATCTTTAACACACTTTCTGCTTGATAGCTCCACGTAGAGAAATTACGAAATTCCAACTTAGTTCTCGGAAGTTGATTTATTATCAGTATCGGTATACTAACTTCATTTTTTGCAATTACTTAACTATGGACGTTTAGAGGAAGAAAGTTACTACAACAGACCAAAAACCACAATAAAACAGCAATCTAGGACTTGCAACGTGGAAGATAGGTTGACCAAAAACTGATATTCCTACCGTCGTCATCAAATGCTACTTTTCCTTCGTTGGAGACGGAACAGAAAAAGTTTAACAGGTTCAGTTATATAACGAGTATATAAATCTTTTTGTTAGACTTTTTTTACTGACGTAGTAAGCATAATTGGTATACTTCTAGAAAACGAATCCAATTTTCTTCGTTTCATACAAAGTTCTGTTGCGAAATTGCATAATATAATTTTGTTTCATTCCCATCTTTCACTCCGTGCCTTATTGGTGCAAGCTAGGAGCCCATTGCGTGTTCATTTGGTACTAAGAATAGATTACTAAATTTCGTCTGTATTTACTTTTACTTTCAATCAAATGAATTCGAGCAATGGCACGAGAAAGTTCTTCATAATTACTGGTACTACTTAAGTATGGAGAAATGAGAATTTCTCAAATTCTCAGAAACCGTAAAAGCAAATAGACTGATTTGGTTGCTAAATTACTAATTATGCAACGCAAAGACTCCCAAACCCCGCCACCGCGCACTCTCGCTTAGCTCCCATCACACTAAGTCACGGTTCACACTCTCGCAGCCCCCCCCACCCCACCCCACCCCCCCCCCCCCCCCCACAACGGGTGTTACGCATTCTTATGCAGAAGAAAGTATGGATTCGAAGGCTGTCTCGCAAGTTAGCAGCAAATATCGGTCTTTGTGCTGTCCTCGCCGAACCACCGCACCCACTCTCTCACCAACGCCTCTCATAAGATCACACGAGGAACGGGACCAAAAACCACCTCGCTTCGCCCGCTCCGCGCTACCGCTCACGAAATCGCCTGAACCCAATGACACAGTCCTGATCCAATATTGGGTTAACACTCGCATTCATAAGATCAAGACATACATACTGAGAGCTGAGAACCCCCCCCCGGCCCCTCGCCCTCCTGTACTTTACCTATCCGCTTCGCTCCTCCGCTCACAAACCTCCACATCCTCAGATTACCAAGAGTAGCCCCACAACGCCTCCCGATAATACTCGACGGTCTACCCTGCGCGTGACGTCGTCTTGTGTTTTTTCACTACTAAACATCCCTCGAATTAATGTTCCCGGGACCTTCCCGGTGGCAGGATTACCACCAGGAAATATTAGTAGACCTGTGGTCAAGCCTACCAAACCGCCTGACACCCATTCCCAACTGTCACTCTACCAACCCTGTCCCCCCAAGGCCCCCACATACTGTTTCACCGAGAGCTTATTTTGTTTCTTTCACCACTTTGCTTTCACCTTCAGGCGATCGACAAAATAAGGGATTTCTCTAACATAAATAATAGCTTTGTGCATTAGGTATCACAGCCAGGGGAGATTTGTTGAACTCAAGTAGACTTTACGTAACGATTCAGAAACCGAGTTGACTGACCAAGTGTGTGCACAAAGGTAGTCTTTATTTCCACAGTTGACGTTTCAGCACATAGTCCCTCCGGCAAATCTTTTACTTACTTTTATTACCGTTACACATCCGATCCACAATGTGGGATTTCTTTCGAAGAAGTAAGCGGACTTCATTCTAAATGGTGGTGTTTCAACAATATAAAAGCACCCTAGATAATTGTATTGCTATATAGCAATACAATCTTATAAATAAAATCTTGGGGAAGGCTAGAAACTTAAAGAGTCCTAAAAATCGTTGAGAAAATAATTTTAGCAATGTACTTTGGACATCCTAGCCCAATACACTTCTACTCATCATCAAAATTTCAAGCTGAATCGTTAAAAATTGCAAATAAGCTATATAAACTGGATTGAAAAAAGTACGATGGAAGACCACTTTTAAAGCAGGCCTGATTTCTCAAATGCAGTTCAGTGAATTAAGAGTATACTTAAAGTAAGGATGGATTTCAGCTACACCAAATTATACGAGAATAAAGCTCTTCAACTGTCATATATCATAAATATCCATTTGCAGACGACGTTAGCCAAATGTATGTACAAAAGTATGTACTCAATGAATGTATATATTTTAGTACATTATAGTCGAAAGAAAATAAACTTTTACTCCGGGCTTGCTAGTTGATACGATAAAACAGAAAATGAATGGAAGCATATTTCAGTGACACTACAACTCTCGTTCGTACAGTCAAGTGGGCAATTTATCCGAAACCGGCCAAGAAACATTTTTTCAGCAATTTTCTCCAAATCCACTTCCATTATGTTGTCCACATTCTGCATTATTTTTCCAAGAGACCAAACACATTCCAGAGTCTTGAGACATAAAGAATGAATATACTGATTTAATCCCGACTCTACAGAAAATTCTCTATTCTACTTGTTACAGATCCATCGCAGTAGTCATGTTACATTTCTCTTGTTTTTTCAGTCAGAGAAATTAAATGGCTTTTAGCCAACAAGAAACCGTCGTGACTAAGAAAAGCTATTCCAAAGACGATCCAAATGGGTGATACGGAGCTATGCACATTCATAACCCGCTATCAGTTCCTTCATGAACCTCATTATATTAAAAAACACTGCCGATATGCCGGCCAATGCCAATATTACACGACCGTTTTCTATGAAAGGTGACATGAATACCAAAAAACATCCGCCCCCACACCCCCTCCCAACCCCCAACACCCCACCCACACCCGCACCCACGGCCATGACCCATGACCCACCCTCACAAACACACCCACTCCGAGCCCCCCCCTCAGCAGCCCGCCCCAGACAAAAAAAAAGACCTTACAAGCACTTGCACTCCAAACTATCAGCCCCAGTCAAATAACATGCAGCCCTAGGGTCGCCGTAAGATGACACTCTTAATACAGGCCACCCCTGCTCGCTGGACTGTCCATCGGCAGGGGAGGCGTGGGGGGTCCACCCGCCTCCTACACCACCACCCCCCGCGGCACTAAACCACCGAAGAATCCGGAGCCACAACATAACGTGCCACCCCGAGCGCCACACCAACACCCACCCCGCCACCCGCCAACCGCCACCCCGGGCCCACCCCCCCCAGTCGCCCCCACCGCCCCCATGGCTGCACCCGCCACGGGGGGCCACGCCCCCCAGAACAACCCACCACCCACCCCAGCACCCCACACCACCCATCCCACCTACACCGGAAGAGCACCACTGGGCTCGGAGTAGAACGCGGAGTTTTACTATCACTCCTGGATCACCATCGAGAAAAGTGGCGGGGGACCAGGAACGCCACCCCTCCCAGACCAACACCCATGATTTGGTATGCAATAGTCGCCACCGAAACCAAACTTCTCACTAAGGACCTAAGCTGGTGTGAGTCCGCATTTGAGCAACAAAAAAAACCGTTTGTGGAGATGGGATGAAATGAATTTTGTCTAGTGAAAAGTGAGTCTAAGTGTCATGCGGGCGTATGGGGTTTAATTCGCGATTCCACACATTGCATCCAATTTACTAGATAGAAAACTGAAGCTGATTTTCTGGGGTATTTGCACTGCATAAATAAAGGAAAAGCATCCACTAAAATAAATCAGGCATGACCCAAGTGTACACAACTAGAATGAATCGGGGCAAAACATATTGTAACTTATGCAAAACATACATACAAACTGTCCGCCTGTGGTTGAATGAGATAAATCAAGCATTTTATTTCCTCGACCGAAATATTATGTATCTTCAATATTCAACTTGAGAATTTCTACCACTATGAGCTGCCAAGGCTTGGATGAGGAGTGTTTGGGAAAAGTTTAAACATGTACTTAAATAGTGTCATGACACGGATTTTCACTGATGAGTTGAAGAGGGAGTTTGTTTGCATTAGATTTTCAATATATATATGCTGCAAGTTCCTAATATATACTTTCGAGCCTGCCAAACATTTCACGTTCACTGACAGGTTAAGGAAAGCGAAAGTCTTGTGTTTATCATGCATGTCATGCTGTTTTGAGAGCTGTTTGACTCATGGATGACTGAGGCTAATTCTGTCTAACCTGTCGGTGTGGGAGTGCTGTGATAACGCTAGTACTTTCTTGAATGCATTTGATTGCATGATAATTGATAATGTGGGAAAGTTTCTGCAATGATGACCTTGGCCTTTATTTGTGGTGGACTGTGCTGCAGGGAATTCGTAATTAGGAGCAGGAACACATTTAGCATTTTGTGAATAGAATAGAATGCATTTTCTAAGGAGGATTGCATTCAATGCATATAAATAAGTTTCGGCACTAATCCACAGTCGATTGCATAAAGAATGGGAACAGGACTCTAATTATCAGTCTCAGTTGTGCCTTCTTTACTGTGATAAATAAAACTAACGTTTTATGAACGCCGTATTGGACTAAAAGTCTTATTGCGTTAGCTTTGCAATTTTGTATTGCAAGTTTTGAATTATTTTAGTATTATTACAGCAACTGTTATGTCTGCTTTTTTGCTTACATTACAGCAGTGTGCCTCTGGTACTTTTCTCTAATGGGAATACAAGATGTTATCCTATATTACAGTTTTGCCAGGCGATAACATTACTTACGAAATTATTAAACCTATTTTCTGCTTGCATTCGACTGGCTTGATATTAGTACAATAAATATTTCTTGTTCTAATAGGAAATGCAAAATAAATTCGGAAATCAAACGCAAAAATAAGAGTTTCCATAAAAAAGTTTCAGAACTCGCAATTGAATTCAATCCATTTGGCTCCTTGAAGATGCCTAACGTAACTGCATATACCAAAAATAGCGAATAATACGTTCGAAATTGGTGTCTTATTAAAGGATATTACAAAAAAATTAATTGCTTTACTTACTGTTGACTTTAGTTTCAAACGTGCTGCTAGTATTAAGACAACTTCTTCCTCTACTTGTCCGGCTCAGTCAAAACCCCCAATTGACAACTGACGGACTGCAATTTAAAAGAAAATGAAAAGAATAAAGTAAGAGCGTCATCAACTGTACTGCTCACAAAATGTAAGTAAATTATGTCTGATTTCAAGTTATTATACCAACTGACCATGGCCGTTCTAACGGTTTGCAAACTAAACCGACCCCATCCAAGGCGGCAAATTAGCAACTCACCAACCACCCAAATAATGAGAAGGTACAATAATTTCTGTTTGAGAAAGCTTAATTAATACGCTTTCCCTCTGGGAACAGTTGGAATCACATATCAAGTTACTTATTACAGGCGTCAAACGAGATTGGAGGAAGCTTTGATATGCCCTCAATTATGTAATTCCATGTAGCCCTCACCTTTAACAAGGTAACAAAGCTTATTACAGCCATTTTAATAAATCACGAACCTTTTATTGTGTACAATGCCCTACTACTTCTGTAGTTCTCCGAGCAAGTTGAACACACACAAAGAAAGCGACACACAGGCCGTACTCATGTCGTGTGCCTGGAGCAGAAC
Organism: Orchesella cincta; assembly: GCA_001718145.1. NCBI lineage: Eukaryota > Metazoa > Arthropoda > Collembola > Entomobryomorpha > Orchesellidae > Orchesella > Orchesella cincta. Next base: position 397,254 of record LJIJ01000041.1, on the reverse strand, counting down.
AATAAGCACAACATTAAAATAACGATAATGATTGCGACACATGCCAAAAACAGGTTCATTTTCAGTTCACCTAATCTAATCAGTCTTTTCCCACTTTGGAACTTCCTACGCTTAAAAACACCCGTGGTTCTTGTACAATTGTTTTTGCTGTGCTTACTCAGTCATGTGAGAAAGAAATTAATTGATAATTTATTGTTATCCTTCCATTGGCGTCATGCTGTTTTTCTTCTCTTCAAGACAAACGAATTCCTGTCACTACCACCCTGGTTATAGAATGCGTCATCAATCAATGGAGATAAAAATATTAATGAACTTGTTTGCGAAGCCCAAATTCCTTATGTGAACCTAACTTTCACCATTTTTCTAGAGAATTCCTTTAACCTTGTTGAGACAAGTCAGAGCTATAATTAAAAGCATTTTTTAAAGGTCTTGTTAAAGAAGATGAATTTTAACAAAAAGCCGAATTATCGCATTTGTCAAATCATATCGTATAGAAAATCTAGAATGTGGCATTTTTAGAGTAAAAATTTTAGATGAGGACGGTATAATTATTGTAGTGATAGCAGAAAGGAATTGAGACATATTTTTACTAATACTAAAATAACTCATAAACCATTATAACATAGGGGTTTGGAGCGGATATCACTCATCAAAAATACTTTCCGTGCTCAACTGACATATATTTCGGCAGGTTCCAGCCCATCAAATTTTGAAACCCAACACGTGGCTCATTTATGCTTTCATTATCGTGCAAGTAAAGTAAGCATAACTTATCAATTTATTGTGATTTCAAGGCTGAACATAACTCTGCCGTTTTAATTTCTTTCCCAACTTCAATATCATATTGGATTCATGGTACGAAGAAAGTTAATATAAAATGTGTCAGGTACTTTTTTAAAGTCATAAGAAGATTTATCGCTCATAAGGAAATGTAAACTTCTTGTTAAATCATTGACGACAGAGCTTAAAGTTTTTACTTCCTTCCAGATCCATTATATTTTAATGACACTATTTTCTTACAGGTCTGACAATGAGTCTATATAAGTTCTGCCAAACTTATTTTGCAAGTTTACAAATGATTTATTATTGCAAGGTTTTAGAACGACAGTGCTAACCAGTTCATGGAGTGGGTTTTTTCCCGACATATGTGAAAACCATACGAATTAATGTTAACTCGCTCGTTATAACAAGCTGCACCATCACAAAAGCGGAAATGAATAAGGAGAAATGCCTAATCAGTTCACAAATTGAACCCATATCAAAACCTAGGGTGTGCTGGGAAACACATACTGGGAAATTGAAGCTCAAGCGGTTTTCAAACAATTTCGATTCCCAATTTCAATCAACGTATTTCATTACGTTTGAAGGCCAATTGTCTACTTATGAGGTTTACTTACACATCATAAGAGCATTCCTGACTTAAACGAGGGGGATTCAATGTGCAGTTTCAATTTAACATGTTATGCACGTGTACCCCGTTAAAACCGAATATCAAGGCAAAGTGTCCACATTTAATAGCCACTATTTCACTGTCAGCTTCATATCATATCAGCGGATTAAAACGCAGAAACCAAAAAGAGAAAAGTCGTCAAAAGTGGAGCCTCGTTTAATCTCCTTCTCATAACTTGCATTAATCTTTTCCAGGTTTTTAGCCAGCAACCCATTATTACATTCTTTTCACAACCAACCTCTTTCATGCAACGGTCCTCACTATCTCCTTCATTCAAGGGCTTTTAACTCCATCCAACTGCCGATAAGGTTCTATAGAAGAATAGGGGAGCCTGGAGAACCTACTATGATTATTTATACCTCCAGGTATCATAAAAAGTCAGGAAACTCGTAAGCTAACAACTTAGTTACAGTCGATTCAGCCCAAATCCTTTCAGAATTTGAAGGACCCTATAAACTGGAGTGGGAAGCCATTATTTACAACACCATTCTTATGTGATTTCAAGTGCAGCCAGTTCATTCTTATTATGTGCCCAAAAATAACTTCCAGCAAGTCAAGTACGTATCTAATTTACAGGAAGATAAATCAAGAATGCATTTTCTCTCTTGATATTCCACTCACATTTTACTTAAGTAGTTTGGGTTCAAAATGACAACGAAATTGGAAAACCAGTCCTTGAGTTGAGTGACTGGACAAGGAAAAGAAACCGAGAAACATAAATCAAATGACTGCATTTCTAAACAGGGGAGTAACGAGTAACATTTGGACATGAGCTCTAAACGTCACCTAAATATGCAATTCAACAAATCTCCACTTTCCTTCCGCATGTTTCTTCTTGCTGACCTAAATACGAGCATATTTCATGCACTTGACGGAAATCCTTGCACTTCGACACTCGTCCCTTATCTTTAGGTGATGCACAGAATTCTTCCAGACATGTAATGTGAGTGGACGAGGAAAATATTCAATAATCTCACAGCTGCATTTCCTTCTTTAGATTCCTTTTTTGACAAGGCACAATGCACAATGCAATGGAGTAGGTAACATTCAGCGTACGTGTATATACAAACCCCAGTGAGCATAATACTTCCTGTAAAATCTGCGTTTTTTCTACAAAAAAACTGAACTGAACAGGAAACACGTGGAATGTCAAATGTCAAGACATTTTTTTAAAAAATAAGACGCTTTTGTTTGTGTTGCTTTCTTGAGTATTCCGTGAGCATTGTTTTGTCCAAAACTATTTTACCCTACCTTGACATTCGCAAGAATTCTTGTGAAAACCAAGGTTGGCATTTTAGTTTTCATGACTTTTAACATATCATAAACACACATTTCTCTGTACTATTTTCCCATTTGAATATTCGTTTGACGCACATGACCGACATTAGAAAGTACAAGAACTTTCCATAAGTAAAGCATGCATGCAGCTTTCTCCACGCACACTCTATGTCGAGTAATGTTTATTTTTCAATCTCCGGATAAAATTACTTTTTAACATTAAAACGCACGCATAAAACATATATTTCCTGCTCATAATCGTAAAAATAACTATGTGGCTATCAAATCAAAATGGAGTTGAATTCATTGCTACACAAGTTATTCATTATTGGAAGCCATAAAATCATTGGCCTTAGAATGAGCGGCTTTCTTTACCACAAAAAATGAAATGATTATGGTTCATGCCCTACTTATGTGAAGTTGCAGTTTTGGTTATTGGGGTTGGTTAGTAGATACTCAGGCCGCGGTGCTTTCATGTAGTTTTGACTTCTGTTCTTAAATTATTTCACCACGCAGTAAAGTGGTGTCCTGCAAATTGAATTGAAATTGAAACTGATGCTTTATCACCTGGAAAATAACATAGCAGCATCCCTTTCACAATGCTTATTTTTATATTTTACGGTCTACTGAATGTCATTAAATGCCAAATTGTGGGAAAGTGAAAACAAGATTTACAACGCATCCTTCGTCTGGTCAGTATTGAGGCAGACCACAAGCTCACCCATCCACTCAATCCGACCGTATAATTTACTGTTTTCCTTTGAGCACACGTGATGCTTAGAGATTGTTAAACTAATGAGCTGGAATCAAAAAAGACATTATATCGTTTTCAATACAAAAAGGAAATCGTATGAAGCAATATGCGATGCATCATTAATAGTAAGTAACCTATATAGACATACATTTGTATAATAAAAAAATAGATTCGCAGAATTTTGATTTTCAGATTGTCCTTCCGTCTTGTCTCTTTCCGAATTTGTTTCTTGTCTACTTTCTCCCACCCCGAAAGAAAATCTTTGGAAATCAATAAAAGAAAACACAGGAACAAATTCATGTTAAATGACTAAAACGTCCTTGTTTCTAGCATTAAAATAACTTTCTTCCGCCAATGATGTGGACAGATAACAAAGAACCTTCAAACTTTATATTTCTTTTCTTGTTTTACCGCATTTTATAACAATCACAAAAAGGAATCGAATGAGTCAACTTTTCCCCACAATGTGAAGTGCGGAAACTTCATCCAGGAAATCCCTTTCTTTCCGCAGCCTCTTCCCATCCATACCAGCAGCATGGACATTTGGAGACCCCCAAAAAGAAAATAACAGGAAGTTTGTCAACCATTCACGTGGAAAAAGATAACAGTTATACTTTACCAGCATGGTTATTTAGGGACCTGTATTTTTCATTTCGACCGCCTAATAATATATATAGACCACACACCTATTGAAATATGCCTTCAAGGTTCTCAACTTGTTATCTTTCTCTGCTGAATTTCGAAAGTTTACCCTATAAACTAACATGCTAAGCAAGACACCGCCTTGCAAGGTCGATCTCAGTCAAATGCCCTGCGGAGTAGGTGTCACTCTTCGGAGAACTTCTTAAGAAACTGTTAGTAATGATATACTCGTGTGATGTTCTGAAATTGGATTGCATAGAGTTACCTATCCTGTCCATCAGTGACAAAGGGAAAGCTACGAAAACACTTTCTTCCCCGAGGGAGATAATCACGGTTCTCAAGGGCGATCTCCAGCTCATTGTCACAACTTTCGCCTTGACTATGATGTGACAAGTCTCTTGGTAGTGGCTAGAATATAAAATTCTACGGGTATTTTTGGCACTGCAAGAATACATACAAAAAGATGAAAGTGTCCAAACTGTCAAGTTATCCTAACTTTTGCAATATTGCGAAAAATGTTTGTAACCATCTTCGTCTGAGGACTTTGTATTGAATGATGCAACTGCAAAATCGATTGCGAGAAATTCATTCGATTTTGTTTTGCCTGCATTTCCGCTTTTCATATAAAAACTCTTCGAAAGCTCTATGCACATCCGCTTATGGACTTATGCTGGGATGTTTGTAAACATAGTGAATTATTTACGTGTTCCATGTTTCTGATTGTGAGTTGCCGCACTGCTTTTCAACATTGGAGAAACTTAGTCAAGTCGGTGGTTTCAACAAAGTTTGTGGTTTGGTAAGCAAAACAATATTTGCATATGAAAAAATGTTGCTTTCCTTTACTATAACATGATGTTTTTTAGATAGGTGGTTTTTTCTCTTGTTTAGTCCATTTAGTAAATAAATAATGTTTTAAAAATATGAAAACCATCTGCTACTAAACAAGTCTTCTAAACACCATACCTCACCATTTCCACCACGTTGAACCGTTTCCTTAAGCAGCTTATCCTGAAATTACCGTTCAGTATTGGTGAGTTTGCAATTTTAAAAACAGCTTATGACGAAGGAAGAACCCCAAAATGTTTTTATCTAAGGTTCTCTGTATGTTGAAATTGCTATAAGAATTTATATAAATTGACAATTTAAAAAATAGTTATTGGGATAACTTAAAACGTTAGCAAACTACTCACATATATCATTCGAGCAATATGATTGGTTTTTTACAACGGCATCGTAAATAATTCCAAGCACTTTCTTACAACCGATATGGAGCAAAATCTACACGTTTTCTCTGTCGTTGCAGGTGTTTTACCTCCACATCTAATCCCACTTTTCCCACGTTTGGTTTTTTTAGGGATTTAAGCATTAAAAGCGTTTTTGCTTCTAAGAACCACAAGCGAGTAGAATAGCACGTTAGCAGATACGACATTTCCCTTATGAAGTTGTATGAGCTCTTTCACATTTCCATTTTCGTGAATCTTTTAAGATGTTATACAGAAAATAGGTAGCTTTATAAGGAAACCAGCTTGAATGGGCAGGATTTTAACAATTCAAAAGATCAAATCTATTCCTGTTCTATACAAGTCAAATCGCTTGGGAAAGTAAAACAACATAAGGCAGACTGAGTTAAAGGATTTAAGTTATCAAAATAAGTAAAGCTGAAATACTGTTTTCAGAACAATAACGGCCCACCAAGAAAAAACGTGAGCCGAGCGACAAATAAACTGTGTTTATACCAACGCATTTTTTCATCACGAGTAGCTTTTTATTAAACTTGGGCCAAGTGACTGCACTCCAGAAAAAGTATCAGGGGAAATTTTGGCTTCTGGAATATTTTGTGAATTTCAACAATGTGCATGGCTGTTCCAATCCATACACAAAACACCCGAGTATTTGAATTCATCCATAGTCATATCGTATATTAGTAAATGACAGAACATCTACTGAATTTTCCAGATAATGTAACATTTTGCTTGCTGCGTTCATTTCCGTTCTGACACTTAAAAAGTATAAATTGTATTGTAAGCTCATGGGACTCCGTTCTGAATATATTATGCAGTTTAGAGAAATGCTGCTCTTTTTCCAAAGCCTACAATTTATTTCCAACACGAGTGAGTGGGCGACACGTATTTACATCAGAGCAGAGGAAGCAAATGCACCAAAATAGAATAAATCTGCTCTTCATGATTTTTATTCCTTGTAAAACGTAAGCATATCAGAAGTTCTTATATAATAGTGGCTTGTATATTGCGGTATATTGCGGCTGTGGGCAACTCTTAGTATTGCTTAAGATGATAAATGTTTGCTTGTTGGATTGGCATGCTAGACGAAACAATAATGCTTTGTGCTTGTCTAACGTTACTTCAAGCGTTCAACCAAAATTTCCAGACATTTAATTTGCACATCTTGAGATTTGGTTATGTGAGGCATGCATGAATTGTTACTTTGTCTGCCTGACTCGAGTGGAACTCCTTTTTATTTCACCGACACAGAATTAGACGACTAGACTTAAGTAATTCAAATACCTTTACAGTAGCGTAATAAAACAAAGTGAAAAGCAGTGTACTAATCGTAAGTAATCCTACTGGAGCCTGAGAGCTAGATACCGTATGTCATAGTCCCAACTGTGTCATTATTAAACAGTTCCTTGAAGAAGCTCTTCATCGAAATGGAGACTGTATTTTCAAAGCCTTTCACAAGTGTTGGGAGGTTGTGGTGAGAAACCAAATCAAATTTTTATTGAAAATTTTCAGACAATAAAAGCACTAGAGTTAAAAGCGAGTGGTATCATTCCTTCAACCTACTTTCACTTTCCATTCTACGAATAAACATATTGGATTATATTCATTCCTTTCTCAAATGCGGGTGTACTAATGGATGATACAGATCGTATAACTAAATCATCGAATTAAACCTACGTCTAGTCTTAGTATTTCCCATAATATCATTGGAGATACTCTTATTGCTTTTATTGAACATAAAAGTTGGAGTGAAAGGTTTTCGTAATATTTCATTCCAATCCCCGAGAAAGTATTAGTTGCAGAAAGATTTCAAGAGGGAAAAAGTCGTCGAGATGAATTTGTCTCTAGACTTGATTGTAGACTGGAAGTCTTCTTAGCATAAGTATTATAAAAGGTGCAAAAAAGCCAGAGTCGAATTTGGAATGGAAGCAATATCTATCTCATTTCTTGTTGAGAAAGATGGGTTGCAATTTGCCATCTTCATTGAAAAAACTATTCTGTAGAAATCCGGATTTGTATTTACTTATTGCTTTGTTGAGCAGGAGAAGTTTTATGTCTGAAAGCTGGAAGCTTTGTTATTATTTAGTGAATTCGTCTCTGCTCCATACAAATGGACTTCCAGGTTCTCCATTGCATTAGTCGTTTACACATTCAGTTTAGCTTTTCTGTAAGTGTACATAGGTATGGATTTACAATTTCCATCAATGATGCTGAATAGTGGATGGATTACCAGTGTACTTAGCAAGTACTGAATTCTATTAAGCTTACAAATTGAATAAAGCTTGAAGTCATACTAATGATGACTTCAAGAGGGCAAATATAGGTACCAATATTGTCTCGGTTTTGTGACGTCCTTGTATTCATTTTAGTAAAATTGTTGGCCTTGATAGTTTTCCTTTTTAAAACTTTTCTTCAGCCAAATATTACACTTATTTTCAGTGTAAATCTTTGATTTATCATGAAGTTGGGGTTTGTTGTATTGAAGGCTGAAGTACACCTTTTATATAGGGTGTGGGTTACAACAGAAGTTTTCCAGACCATGAGACTGCATGAATATGGCAGGCCAGGTTTCCATTTCATTTGAAAACCATAACTTGGGGAACCAATACTGAGTCCCTTCGAAGTGTTTTTCGTCTACAATGCTTATGATTGTGACTTTATGACAAGCAGATTCTACATTCAACCTAAAATAGCTAGCCGTTTCTTTATAACAGTATAGTGCAGGCTGTCTACCTCGACTTCCTACTCGAATGAATAGCCATCCCACTGCGACTATAGTATCGTAAGTTTCATTGACCCTTTAGGATTCAATAATCAAAAGAAAACTGGAGTGACTAGACTTCATAATCGAAAGGAGGAACATGGCAGGGCAAGACTGGAAAGGACTGTGCTTTATAAACAAATTTGGAATAGCATTATTGCTACATAACCCTTGAACCTTGTAAGCACATGTAAGTTTGTTTTTACAAAAACCCTTATATGTCTCCTATTCACTTAACTTTATAAATCTGATACTCCAACGCAAACACGACTCAACCAATACTCTATTCTGTTGTGCATTGTATGGTCTACCGAACCGAGTGTGAGTGAGAGCACGTTGAACTAGCCTAACCTAATTTGATACTAATACTTTCACACGTTCTCTATAAAATTTGTTTTCTTTATCTCAAAATGCACAACTTTCATTTTATTCTCCTTTCACTTCACTGCTATTCCCCGAGCGCACATGCTTCTGTGCCACAAGTACCATAGCGCATATATTTGATTCACTACAAAAATACCAGAGAAAGAAAAATCACTTGATCTTATCGTACTTCTCAACTTTTTCTGGTTTGGAATGGACTATTCTTCGCAATAGGATTCCAACGCAAATGTGTTTTCAAATTGTATTACAGTCTATAAATATAATGGTAAGTATATCTAATATGCATATCAAAGTTTTCCTGGAAAAATTCAACCAACGACATGTGCTTCCAAACAAAATTCCTTGAGGGAGTCAAAATAAGGGAATCATTTTGGATCATGTAGTCACAGTCGTTCATGCAACAGGGCACACAAAATCGAAAGCTTGTTACATTTATTTTCTTCTTCTCTTGACAAAGCTTTTATTCAGCAACAGCCCTACGCTTTTAAAAAAGACCGTGAGGTGAGATATGCATGACCAAGAAAGTGGAAGAAAAAACATGCAAAATCCCTTTACATCTTAATTCTCCATGTTTCCTTTACCTTTCCTTCCTCATCCGATTCGTGGATGGCATGAACTTCAGTTGGTTGGGTAGGAGTGCTCTTTTCGATTATTAGAGAGGGAGAATAGGCTAACCTTTTGTGAAAATGTGAAAGCAAACCACATCAGAAGAAAGGGTGAAGAACACTAGTTGTGAGATTGTTATCAAAGCCGCGTTTATAGTTGTACGGGCTTGCAACATGGGGGAACGAGGTGGTTTGGCAAGGTTGAAGAATTCGCAACAACTGATAAAGTTCTTGAAGAGCAATATGTGAAGCAACCAAGCCACAAAATACAGTTATGTATAACAAGATCACACCAAACCGCCACCATCATCCGAGCTAAAGCACAAAAGGAGTTCAGTCAGCTCAGTGAAGGGCTCCTACCACAAAAACCCATTTGGATTTGGAATGTGGAGGGGAAAGAGAGGTTGGATGCTGAAACGACACGGAGATGAAATGTGATAAGCTTCTCACAATACAAGAGAGTGATGCTGGATGATAAAAGAGCGGTAAAAACGTCTTATTTTATCCTTGGCAGTAAGCAAATAAAAGGAGTTTATTCAGCTACCTCAGATAATCGAGAGTTGGCACGTGAAGGAACCTCTTTCTGAATTTACAACGTTTTTAACAAGTTTGTTATTCTGGGGTGTGCATGGAAAAGAAAAACAGGCTAACTATATGATATGATGATGCGAATAAATAAGTCAGCATAAAATAGGCTTTCAAATTGCATTGCTTCAATGATTTATTGCAGCATATTCTTTTCTCCTTCAAAGCGAATCAAATTTGCAATATGTCATTTTTCAGAGATATATTTTTTGTCACGGTTTTATTGTAATGGATGCCACTGCATGAATTTGAAAGTGTTCCATAAGCTACTTAACTGCAGTAGGGCCCTACATGATTTACTATTGTAAGTGCACTTGCTGGTGATGTAACATAGTTTTGAATAATTTAGAGGTTACCAACATCAACTCACCACAAACATGCAAGTACGACATTTTCAAGTGGAGTAGTCTGAAATGGAGCCACTTTTAGAACGCCGGTCGTCAGTCAAGTCAACCTTGGATTATGGTGAACGGTTTCGCATTGTTTCTCATTATTCCCCTATAATTTGAAGTGCTTTGCAATTTGCAACCTGTGATAATAATTGCTGAAGCTGTCTGACTGTCTGAGAAGTGAGGTAAACCATGGATGGAGACTACTAATGGAAAAGGTGCTAAAATGATACTTCAGTCTTAATTGGAGAACAACGTAAACACTTGAGTCTGGCGCTTTCATTTCCATTTTTTAGGAGTTAGGCTGATGATGTAACAAGAGTGAAAAGCGTGGTTTTTATTACTAGTTACAAGTAGTGAGTACAGCAACCTTCCTTTTGTTACCGCAAGTGTCTCCTCTAAATGATTCCAAGCCGATGCCGTTTTTCTTCCATCAGTCATTCCTGGAACTGAAAATTCACAGCTACGAAGAATCATTACTGTTACCTTGAATTGGAAATGAGATCCGTACTGGATTCCGGTTATTTTCCACATTTCCTATATATTTTCCGCCACAATTTTATATCTCAATTTCCACCAATACAAAAACTCAATTTCCCCGTAACCGAAATATCTGATGAGGACTTTCAAAACGAAAGCTTGCCAAATGGAAGTGCCGCACAAAAAGGAAGCTAATCCAAATCCTTGAAGTCGCAAAATAGCTAGATTACTTCCGCTAAAAAACCACCAACGACAAGTCCTTTATAAACAAAACTCGTACGTCTATCGTGCTTTTTGTGGTGAGATCTTAGGTATTCAGGTCGAGGTCTTGCCACAAAAGATTCACCTCCTCTACCATTTCCTAAGAAAATGAGAAATTTCCACCGAAGAATATATTCATCTCATCTCCCATGAAGTTTCCGTACATTTTCAGTACATTTGTATGTATGTTTTGCGGAGAACTACAATAATTATTTTTGAATGATTACGCGTAGGTTGACTCATATATTATTGCGTGTTTCGCCTTAAGGTCCATGTTCATGCTTCGCTTGAATGTTGGCAAAACGTTTTTCTCCATTATTTCTTCATATTCAGGAGGATAGATTCACTCACAACACAACCAACTGAGTTTATCTGAATATAGGAGCGTTATGGATGACATGGACGCATATAACGCTCACTATTCTAGAAAATATTGGGAAATGAAGCTTTGCCTTTTGCTGAGAAGAAATTGCACGAAAAAAGAAATTCGTCTGGTATACTCATATTCAACTACGATGCGAGTTTGTTTACGAGGAGCAACACTCAATTCATCTTGTGCATGCTTCTCCATTCTCTCTCCACTTTTGCTTCTGGACATTTATTAATTTTGTGTTGGGAGTTGATGGTAATTTTTCCAGTTTCGTTTGCATATCCCTACTTACTTTTCTCCATTTATGTACCATATAGGAATATCCACACACAAACCACATGCAAACTGGGCTTGGCTTGACATTTGTCTGTCTTCGTCAAAAAAAAGAATACAACAGGTAACCGTATGGTCGTTTCTTATTAGCCCTGTTTTAATGTTCCTTACAACATGTTTTGCCATTTACAACAACTCTGCGACATGGCTTCTCACTTTACAACTGAATCGGCAACATGTTAGAATGGGGATTTTGTACCTGACAGTTTCCTTGTATTAGCATTATATGGTATCAGTTTCGGCTAATCACAAATATTTCGGTAATGGGGATACAGTCAAAAGCTCATGGTACACAATTTTTCTGGAATGTTTGACAGTTTAATCCTCCACAACTTTTTATCCAGTTGGTGGGTTTTGCGAAACATAAATCTGATGACATTTCTTCTTCCTTATATAACTGGCCACCTCCTTAACATTTGTGATGTGATGACCATTAATAGTTTTAGCAGGTGCACTCGTATTTCACAATTTTTCGTTGTTTCACCTACTTTCATTACTTTTACAGTAAACCAGACGGTCATTTATTAAATGCATTTTTGTCATTAATATGCAGTCAGTCGTAATTAAACCAAATTTTGCTTTTAGCAGTGGGCGTATTGGAAATTTATTGATGTTTAAAATATAACGTTAACTTCATTTTTGGCATCTATATGCACTTAACATTTGTCTAAATGAAATAGGAGGAGGATTCAAAGAGAGGGATTAATTTAAGTCAACTCGCTTCTTTGAAGTATTTAATTGCCAAGTTTTTAATCAAGGACAACACCTACACCCCCGCAGAACGTTTACCTAGCATAATAATATATGTATTAATGTCCCATTCGAATTCGTGGGAAATAGGTTTTCTGACTCGGGATAAGATCATTAGTTTGAATCGCCTTTTTTTCATGAGTATTTTCATGAAAAAAATGATAAATTAATCTGGTGCTGCTTTGCCCTTTTCCATAAAACTAATACCTACGTGCTGTCAAGTGCAAGAGCTTCATCTTCATCGTTGATCGTCTCTCATTAAAAAATGCCACTTCCTTATTTGGAACTTGTCACTTTTATGCACATTGATTTTCATGGTTGTGTGGCCATTATACAGTATGAAAAATGTGGCCTTTTTAACCAGTAATGTCAAATGTGTCGACTGAAATTTGAATGCCTAAATTCATCTCAAATTCTGAAGAAATCCAGCAGCTGTTCCGCAGTGAAAAATGATGAAGTATAGGGATGGATGCCTTGTTGGGACTGAGATGACGACATGGGCGCACATTTATGATCTTTATGATTGATAATTTATTTGAGACAATATGAGACAATGATGAAATCCAGCTATTGTGCATTTATGCAGACTGCACATAAATTAATCTAGCAAGAATGAAACGGGTACTTCCTCTCCTTGTACGGAAAATGAAGAATTCATTTAGTTTTGTTTCGTGCTATTCGTCTTGAACAGGAATTCATCACTCACTGGGATTTGCTGTGAGTGCGCATTTCAGAGATCATGGAGTTAAATGTCAAATAGTAGTGTGTCTAGTTTGACATTTCGACTTGATATTTGACTCAACTCACTTGGGAAACCCACAAAACTATAAACTTCATGCAAAATTAAGATAAAACTTATTTTCATTACTTTACATGTACGAACATTGTGACCTAAGAAGTCAAATCAGGTGAAGAATTCTGGAGTAGTTTTTGTTCTGTATACTGACAATATGATTATAAAAGTTTAATGGCACCTTTTTACCTACATGCCAATCTATACCTATTTGTACAAACTTTTGTTGCATATTAAGTCAAACTTTTTTAATAAATTGACAAGTAGAATTCGTAGAATGCAATTGATTCATGATTTAGTCACGGCAGTCTCAAATAATTCAAGTCGTAAAGGAAATGTATACATCGTCCCCCGGAGAATTGCTTTCAAAGCAGATTGTATCATGATGCGTCATTCCTATTGCCAATAAATTTCACTGACTGACTGAGCTCATCAAAGATTCCGTATTTGAATTCTACGGTGTAAGATATTCCGCAAATGTGAAGGACAATCGTCATCATTTATGATTGCATATTTTGAAAATCCTTGGAAAAAATGTTTCCTTCCCATGGGAAGTTGAATATATGCCAACTGCTACTGATGGTGGTTAATGAACTATCATAATTGGTCTGAGAGTAAGTAGGTAGAAGGGAGAAGCACCAACTCTAAAGAAATGTTTAATATGCTATTTAATATATATGTTCTTTGTGGCATTATGATGACGTTTTACTTGTAAGCAAAAGTTGAGATGTTAAGAGGCTAGATTCTATCACCTACCCAGAGTCTAGGTAAAGTAGTACTTCAGGCGATAAGTACGATCATCACTATTTCAGACGTCAGATGCATCGCTGTTAAACGTTTAGTATTAAAACGCTTCCCATCCTATGTAATGCGTGTTGATGCTGTCTTGTTAATGGTGGGAATAAACGAGACGTTCATAATTCAATGGTTAGAAGATTTACTAAAAAAGTTACTTGCCAAAATGCCTCCAGCTAAGGTGGAAGACGAAACTAAATGTGTATATATAAAGGTTTACAGTTTTTTGTGTACAGTGTATTTACATGCATCATATCATTTTCGGCCATTTACCTGTCAAGATATTTTAGATTTTAGGTGATTAAGTGCGAAACTCGAATCGGACACCTTTAGCTTTCATGATGGTAAATTATAACATAGAACCACATACTTTTTATTCCTAAAATTTTTAATAAAAATGCCTCAATGAGAAAACGTGTGCGAATACTTATAAAGGTAACTGGTAACATCGCCAATATCAAACACCCTTGTGAACATCCTCGAGGCTGGAAGCCTTCGTATTCTTCTAATGATTTCCACAACCTTTCGCCAATGCATGTTTTACGAAGATTTTATTCCAATATAAACTTAGAAAGTCTAATACTTCCAGTCTGAAGGCTAGCTGCATTATTCAATGAAATGGGATCATTCAATTTCGAAAAACAAACTAGAAAAACGAAGGTTGTTTTGGATGAGAGATAACCAAATGAATAGTTGAACGTTTATACCCATTTCGTATGTTTGATCACGAGTGTTTCCAGAATTAAATGCAAAAGTACTATCGGATCTGAGGCACGAGGCGCCACACAAAAAGCAGCCATTATATAATGTAATGAATAACACATTTTTGGTGCCAGTGACATTGGCACCCACTACTTGCGGATGAGCGTGGAACAGAGAAAAAAGAATTTTTATGAGGTTGAAGGTCGGCATTTTAGCTGTAAACGGAAAACATTTTTGTGGTACGTTAGGTAACGAGCACGCAAAATGGAAAAATGGTCGCCATAATATATAACTCATGCCCATCTTTCACAACTGTACTTCATTTATATGGTGCCAAAACTATACCTGGGTTGATAATAGTTAGTACTATATAATGATAAGATGCGACACTCATTTTACCCCATGGCTAGAAGCACAAGAAAATGAGAGAGCATTATAAACAACTTAAAACTCCTTCTCCTAGTTCCATCATCATCCATCTGGAAGCGATTTTTATGAACAAGAAAAATGTATAATCATCACATCACAACTTTATTATTATTAGATTGCATGCTAATGCCAAAAGGAATCTTTTTTTTGCTGACAGACACCAAATACGGTCATATACTTAGATCAGTTACAGCAAGTTTATCCAAAACGACAGTCTGCTTTCCACTTTGATTATCATCATGTAATGAACAAAAAGAGGAGCACAACACGGCAAAAATGCGTGCCCAAAAAGGGCGATCAAATAATGGTCAGGGATATGGTAGTGGCCATGACTTTGCCTAATGGAAATTTTATTAGATTGCCGTTTTTTGTTGAAGCTAATGTAGTAATAAATAACCAAACCAAACGCTTTTCTAAAAGAATCCACCAAGCACTCTGCTTTTATGCTGGTTTAATGTACAATTAATCTGCAATGAAAATCATAGCAAAAATTTTGTTTTCAGAAAAGTATAGTAGTCAAATAATAATTCATTATACCAACAACCAACCAAACCAATCCAAGTAGTTGTCATAATTATAATATATGGTCCCAATTTCTCAATGAGAAAAATTGGCAATCTTCTGGTTCTGGAACGTGGCTCTGCTCTTTGGCTCTTATCCAGCAAGGACCCTGCTGGTTTGAAGTAAAAACTTGTCTCCGTTTATCCACTTTCTTTATTCTATTGTCTCAGGTCATGTCCTGTGGGAAATTACGGATGTTGTTTTTGTCTTATATTTTTAGTACCTTTCAAGGTTACTTGTACTGTACTCAAGTCATGAATCGAGCGAGCGTGTAATTTATGTACTGAACCAGCATCAAGTCAAGTCAACCAGAAAATTTGCTTGTTTTGCCCCAACAAACATTTGCAAAATGATATATTCTCAAGGTTGTACTACGTGTCTATCTAGCTGCCACTTTTTAACATTTATTGGATAGCTAATGGAGAAAATCAGGCATTCATTACCTACATATTTCCATTTCCAAATATGATACCTATCCAAAAACAAACTTTTTAAGTTTGATATTCCACCTACAAACTTTTGCTCCAGTCAGATGCATTACTGCTTCTATGAAAAGTAATCATTGTCTTGGAGTCACAACCTCACATAAGTTATCAACGTCATAATTTGAGACGCTTCCAGTTCCAGTCTCCATAATGTAGGGTTGGACGGACACGGCTTGAATAATGGATGGTAAAATAATGAAAAATTCATTTGCAAAACATTATTACGTTTTGTGAACCACACGGTAAATTTTCATTCATTTTCATGTCAATTCTAAATCTGTACTGCGATACACACTCCAAGTTCCATAGTTTGTTTGTTTAGTACCTAAAAAACTCCATACCAGGAAAACACAAAAATCAAATGAAAATCCTATTGAAACTCGGCCTCTCCTTGTTATTTTAGTGTAGCTGTCTTATTATAACCCATGTCATTTATTTATGAGTAATGGCCCTGCTTTGTGAGGTTGACACCGACGATTTGTTACAATCAAACTTGAGGGTGGTGCAGTGCAATGCAATTCACACGTTTGGGTGTACGTGCACAAAACAGGGGTGTACCTACGCATTGACTTCGTGTAACCAAATACTTTTTCAAAGTTCGGAAAAGTCAACATGAGAAGAATACTCTAGGATGTTCCTCCAGGTGACAAAAGTTTGTGATTACATTGAAGGTGCAGGTGTGTGTACTGCACCTAATATTTTAAATTGTCATTTTCATTTGGAAGAAAGGGGAAAACAGGGAAGACTTTGGCATTAATCCTGATGGTGATGATAAACATTAATCAAGGTAGGAAAACTAATGGAAGCTCAGAGCCTGGCAAACTTTTAATGGCGCCTTTTAGACCAAAAGGTCACATGGCTTTTCTTCACTGTCATTTCAGCTCAAGGTCAATCAATCGATGATGGTGACAAGGGATCCAAAAATATCAACATCTTCTACAACCTTCACTTTTAAGTTAGGTGATGATAAGAAATAGGTCAGAAAAATCAATGTTAAAATCTTAAAAATATCTTCCTCCTCCGTCCATTATTTCCTTTGATAGCACTCGAAACAGTGAAAGTCAGCAAAAATATATAAATGTTATCTGTGATGTGGAAGGTATAAAAGAGCATAGTTGATAGTGTGTTGTTTTATCTCTATAATATTCCCTCGTGGACACTTTAAGATTTCAACAAAATGAAAAGGAAAATACCCTTTGCTACCTTTCAACATTCCTTTTCCACTGAATGAAAATGTTGGAGGACAAAGGTACAAAATATGCAAAAATGTGAGAGATCAAACGAAAGGATGATGGTGCCACTACTGGGTCTTCACCTCACAAAATAAGAATGAGGAGTGAGTGGCACTTGAGTGGAACTGTTGAGACATTTTTACCAAATAGAGCACGCAATAAGCATAATACACAAGGTGGGAACATTTCGCCGTATATAATGGACCTACATCCGATAAGAGAAAGATTTATGACGAGGAGCAGAAAAAGTGAGAAAGACGGTCGTGATTTTTCTTTTCTTTTATTCACCACTTCTGGGTAAAAGGACTAAGGACCATTACACCATGTAAAATTCATGTAAAGGAGGAAAAGAAAAGCCATTAAATATAAAAATCCAACTTTTTTTAACTCACACTTTTCCTCGTCTTCCATTTAACAAAGTACATGGTAGTGAGCAAGAGAGCCAAAAGTGTGAAAAATGAGGAATTCTTCTTTCTCCTTTTTATCGTATTTTCTTTCCCCAGCCTACAATACTTACCTAAAAATAAATCCCAATGCAATGTTTGTATTGTTTCAACATTTTTATATTCTCTCTGGAGCCATGTCGTTTGTACGTCTTCAAAGTGTAAGTAAAGTAGTATGTTTATAAAAAATTGCACAATAAAAAGTTGTTAGATAAATATGGATATAAAAATACATAAGACTGTTGTTGACACAAAAGCTTTCGGGTGCAGCCATGCACCAGAGCTTGACGGGTGACGAAAAAGTTGGGTCATGAAAAGTGGGATCATGATGATCATAATAATAATACTGACTGTAAAAATTAATTACCACAATGGAACTCACATATATAATCAGCCAAGTTAGCATAATAGTGAGTGAGTTTCGTAACTTACAAATAGTTACTGTTACATAAGGTTGTGACGTCAATCTTTTATTCTTTTTGATGCCGCCAGAAGACATATAGCACCTAGTAAGTCAAAGTCACATTGTATGGAACGCCTACGACATCTTCCAGTTTGGAGTTTCATGTCGCCCCACTTTTATTTTGCAAAGTGGTGTGGTTGGTTGGTTATGCAACAGATTGAATATAGCCTGAAGAGGCTGATAACACCAAAAACTGAAAGTGAGCAAACTTCTTCATTTCCTTACCTTGTCTTTCCTTTGTGGGTTACCTTCCTTCGCAGACGGATGTAATGACTTTTCAAGTATGTTGTTGAATTGATCTACGTGTTTTCCTATAGATGAGCTACTTTCAAGAGTGCATCAATGCTACTATTAGGTACATGTATGTGTGTATTTCAGAATTTCAAAGAGTTTGCAGGAAGAAAATATAATTTGGGGATTGTCTCTGAAATCCCGAGTTGTTTGGGGCGCTCCACCTTTTTCCTAACTCTCTTTGTTCAGCTCGCGTTTCGTTTCCTTTCCCCACAAAATCTTGTCTTGATCATCAATGTCATAAAGAACCGCTCAAGGGGTTTCGTCTTGTTACTGTCTTGAAGCAACCCAAAATGAGCTTTCAATAAATGTCACTTGCAGAAGGGAATCACGTTCTTTGCTTTTATGTAGCTCAATATTCTGCTCTGTTCGTATACGAAAACAGTCACTCTTAATCAGGATTCTCATCGCGGCATTATTTTATTTTTTATTTTGCTGGGTTTGGTTGTTGGTTGCAAGCTTAAATTTGATGTAGTGTACCAGCAGTACCACTACCAGGGAATAAAATCCGAGTAAGTTGTCTTGTACCAACTTTCCGAAACAAAAATGCTTCGTCAAGGAGTACTAAACGTGATCAGAAAAATCAGAGTTGGTTTATGGCGATCCGATGCTTTTTCACAAAAATGTTTGCTGTGTGTGTAGATGTGCGTAAGAACATGTCACATGTCAACTTGAGTTTAATAGTTCAGCACTGTTGTAAATAAGTTTGGAATGACATATATGTCTCTAAAACCTTGTTTGTTTTTTCCGAGAACAAAAATGATGTCTAACCACACAGCCTTGTGAGTCAATCGAACCATGCAAATAGTCGAGTCTTAAATCTTAACTCCTTCTGGCAACTCTTCTATACCTACTAACCGTCACAATTACCAACATTGCGCTTCACTTTCAGTGGAGGATCGATAAAGATCAATGTTTTGCGAATATGGGTATAAGATTGGGGTAACTTGAGACTATATTAAATCACTCAATCACTCCCTTCAACTCAATTCCCAGTCCAATTCTAAACATTCTGGATTGAAAAAACGCAAATTGATAAATTAGATAAGTTTTTTTCTGGATTATGTATTCTCAGTTTTTTTTATGGAAATTGCCTTTATCAGCAAGAAGTTGTTCTGCCGCGTAATACTTATGTACACGTATTTTATCTTCAATTTACTTTCTGCTAAGCTTGTTCACGCATCCTCTTCTCAAATCATGGGCTTTTGCTCAGGTTGTTGTCAGAGAGTGAGTCAGCTTAAGACTGGAGAATAAGTTGGGATGTTGACGCGTATAACCAACCCAACCCTTACGTAGAGCTCGCTAGCTGACTGTTGGAATGAATATGTGTATGCATGTAAGACAGAACCTTATGTAGTTAGTCGTTATGCTGAGGAATGAATCTGCTGTTGGTCTGCTTACATATGTACTTAATTTGGTTTGGGCTTCTTCTCCTCTTTTGCTATGGGAAAAATAATATTCCTTTCTGAGTCTAACCACACTTCCGCCGCTTTTCCTTTCACTTCTGTGCGTTCTCTTAAGCTTAGATATGCACAGTAATTTTTTTTAAAGGAATGAAGTAGCTGCTTTATGATGCAGCAAAACGAAGTATGCTGTGGCAAAGTAACTTTTCCCTGGATGATACAATATACATATGTACAACGCAACTGCTTCAAAACTTCCTTCCTGTTTCTCACTCTTTTAGCCGGCCGTCACTTTCACCACTTCGTGAGACCAATAACGTCCACTACTTTTCAACGATGTATTATGGGGTCCTAGGTTCATTTATTTTGGAAGGAATGCAATTATTGACCTGCTCCTTTGACAGCTTAGCCACCTTGCCTTTGGCTTTTCTTGACTTTCTAAGAATCCACTTTTTACCCAGTTTTGTATCAGTGCATTTTCGCAAAGTCTCATCATCCCATGTTGCCAACTCCTAAGTGAAAGTCTGTAAGTGGGAAAATGGAAACAAAGTTGAACTGTTACGAAAAGGAGCATAAAAACGAAATAAGGTCATATTCTAGAGAATGTAGCTTTAAGAACATAAAGTTTGAAAGTTAACAAACTCCCACTCTCTCTCTCCCTATTGTTTTTAGTTACATAATTCTTCTTTTCAAGGGCAAAACTCGGGCCATTAAAGAAGCTCATTGTCAGGGCGGAAGTGTTACAAGAAAGAGTGCGCACTTTTCTTCCGCCCATTTCCAATATTTTGTACAGTAGATGACAAGAATATGCAATTTAACTGGTTTAAAAAGAAAACATAAGTGTACCATAGAGGCTAGTATAAAGTGAAGGTTAAAAACGATTATCTCCTCTTTTCACTGACTTTTTAAGTAACTGCATGATATGGAACAATTTATGATATTTGAAACCACACCTTCTCACCGCATGTTTTCAGTGGTAAAAGAAAGACTGGAACTGGGATGCTAATAATAATGCATTAAATATACCACGAGAGGACAACTCATGGAAATAGCGACCGACGAATTTTCAACGGAGAAATGAAAGCTGTTCTTTTTGTCCGGAACAGTTTACTAGCTTTGCTGTACACTTGAGGCTACATGTTTGTCATAATGCATTACATTTGCATTAAATCTACTTTCCAAGAAACGGAAGACTAGGATAGTTTTAAAACAGAGACTGTTGCAAAAAATAGGGTTTTTTTTTCGCATAGAGCTGTAATTTTGTATTCATTTTGTCCCATTATATACAAATCTTGAGTCACTCTAGCATGTCATATTAATAATATATGTGCTCTAAACAACCACGCTCTGGATTAAGCACTGTATTAAAGTCGGCCAATGACGCAGAGTAACTTGGAGGCACAATTATTCGTGGTTTTGAACAATGTTATCTCAAATATTTCAGCTGCAGCAAGTTTTAATGTTGCGAATAATAATATTATATATTCATAAATGAAGGGAAGGATGAATTAGTGCTACTTCCGCGTCAAATGTAAGGTAGAGCTAGAGTAAAGCTTTAATATTGTGGTGTAGACATTGGTCTACCGTTGGAAATTAGCGTGAATGTTCAGTTGTAACAATACAAGACTCATCTTTGTAACACAATGACTTATTATGGATAGAAATAATTATAAAGATTATGATTCTATGAGTCTATCAAACTGGAATGCTCCGAAATGTAGCATATAATTATTCTGACATTTCCACAACATAGCGTAGTTGATAGTACAGCAACAGAACTAAAACTACAAATATTATAAATTTATTCTGCTTGAGAGGATGAGAAAGCAAAAGTTTATAACAGAATGCCATATAGTGGGTGAAAGTATTCAACCAAATGTGTGGTTACAATATTGTTCGAGAAAGCGATACAGGAAAAAACTTTGCCTTTGCAGATTGAGTTTCCCGTGAGCTGAATGTATTTTACTGTTTTATGATGCCGCATTCAGCTTTCACTTTCAGTTTTCGATAATCCAAGCGTGCCTACAACTCAGGTAAGATCAATCAAAAGGGATGCTGGAGAAGGCTGTGGCTGAAATGCCAAATCGTTAAACCTAAAACCATGACTTTTGCTTAATGCTGCCATGTTGTTCGTATTACAGTTATAGTTGTTTTATCAAAGCGTGCAAAATGAATCCCAATTTGGAAAGTTCTGTAGAAGCTCTATTCGATACGAAGAAAAGCGACTACTTCTAAGGACGACTTCATACGTAACAAGGCAGGGCCATCAACCGATCAAATTAACCTACCGCATGCATCTTTTATTGTATTTCTCGCTTTTCTCGTATGTTGTGTTCTTGTGTTAGAGTAATTATGATAATTAAACCATTTGTTAGCTGCTAAAATTAAAGCCAAAGTATAAATATATAGATGCCCAAAGAAAGAAACGAACGCTAATGATTTTTAGTTTTAAGTTTCAGAAATTTTATGGCAATAATATTAATGAATACAAATACAATGTAAGTGATCCTAGGCTGGGTGAAATGACAAATACTAGTACTAGCACTAATAAACTCGGCAATGGTTATAAACTATCACAGAGCTCGCCAATGTGGTAATGTTAACAACACAGCTTTTCCGTAATTAATTTGCAAGTATGAATCAATATTTGGCTCAGTTTTGTGTATCACTTTCTTCAAATACTTGTAACTTATTTCACGACATTAGGTTACTCCAAACATTAATACTAGATTTGAAGAAACCTACAGCTAGCTTATGTGTAATCTTACCAAACTCTGTTAAAGTTAGTATATACTCTCTGCAAATGCAACTTTGTTTTCATTCCAAATCCCAGCTTTGGTTGTGATATTTGTAGTTAATTTGATTCCGTGCGTCATACTTGGCTGTTACAGAATCGCTGACATTTACAGAATCACAATGTGCACGTGCATTTTTTTAAAAATGACAATAATATGACCACGTTTTCATTCATTCACCCTCAACTCAAACCCTGGTTTTACAAATACACACCGAAAAGAACTTTCGATGTCTTTTTATACTTGCATTCAATACGTAGTCGTATTTCTCAACGAAGGAGGAAGGGATGCTAACAAAGTTTACCTAAGCTCCTTCCAAACTCCTGCTCCTATTATACCACAAGATAATCAGGTCTATGATTGTTAACCGAATTATTAGAAACTTTTATGATAGTGTCATGTAGCTATACTATTTACACATTCATCTTTATAATAGCACGGAACCCATGAAAGATAAAGTAAATCGCTAGACAAGTCCCATTTAATTCATTGTTAGACTGCTGACTTAGCCGTACCTACTGTGCTTTTAAAAACATCTAACTCATCTCCACTGTTCCTGGATCGAATGATGGTGACTTGGTGGTGCCATTCTACAAAATATACTACCAGTGAGAATAATTTCCGCTAGTTCCCTCTTGCATTTAATTTTCATGGATACCCATGTTTTGGAGATTTCACATTACATGCACATATATTTTTTCTGATCTCGATTTTTAACCAGCTAATCAGCTATGTTTGCTGAAGGCGTACTAATCAAGTTTCAGGTGGATTACATTCTAATGACATGTAACACCAATAGACTACCGCATGTCTGTTTTTAACGTACAATAAAATTCTTATAATAGCGAAAATGTGCCGTCTTCTTATATAGCTTGTAATATATTACCGATCGGAGGAATTAAGCGCAATGGGGGCAGTTCCCAATGTTGAGCCTGACTGCAACGCTTATTGCGAGCAGTAAGTCATAGGTAAATCTATTATTTAATAATTGACATAATACTTATTGTCTTCTAAATTTAATAAGAAAACCGAACAACGGAGAGAACAGTTGTACATCTTTGAGTAATGAAGAGGATAAACAAAAATGCTTCATTGCATGTCTTGATTGTAAAGTTCCAAAGCCAGTTTGCCAGTAAGCTTATACGGTCACAATTAAATGAATCAATTTAAAGACCTCCTCAATTGCTTTATTACTATTGGAATTTTCGACATGCAGTTGCTTATACGGTTCTGGTGGTGGTGTTTCAACTGGATCACCAGTAGGGCCCACAAAAGATCCACATAAAATAATTGGAACATTATTTTCTGTTATGAGTTTCTCATCGCATTTTAATTTTGCTGTAGTGGAAGATGAAGAGGGAGGACAAGCAATGATGATGGCATACCAGCAGCCTATGGCCGGTGTTGCTGAAGCCCCTAAACCTGTAGCTGATGCACCTCCTCAACGACCCCATCACCATCACCGTCGTCGTAAACGCTCCTCTGGTCGTGCTGAGCCGGATGAAGATGACGCCGAGGTGGAGGAAAAACCTATTAAAAAGAAGAAGAAGGAGAAACCTGTTAAGAAACCAGCACCCGAACCGGAACCCGGTGAGGAAGAAGAAGAGGAATGCTGTGAACCTGAGCCAGATGAGTGTTGTGAGGAACCTGAGACTGATGTCTGTGACGTTTGTGAACAGGAGATATGCACTTGCGATAACAACAACAAATTTGATAAATGCTAGCATTATTTCCAAAAATTCTTATATAAAGGATAATATGTATAATAATATAATCTACATAATAATTTTTAGTATTTTAACGGAAATAAAAAATAATGAGAAATGTATGAGATCTTTTTTTAGCATTATTCTGTCACTTCAGATTTATTTTATTTGGCAATAACTCACCAATATAAGGGCTACCAAATGATCAGAGGATATTTTTCTACTCGAGAAGAAAAAGGACTGCGTAAAGGCATACAATGAAATGCTTGGGACCTTGATGATGTGTCATCTCCTGATTTCGGGGCTTCTTGAGGTGTGTCTGAACTATTCGTAGTTTGATCCCCACTGGTTGGCGGATTTTCGGGATTGGAAGAATTTGTAGTTGCGGGGGCAGTGCTTGGTGACTCTTCTTTTGGGTTGTTATCATCCTCATCGCTATCAGAATCGTTTCGACTATTTCTACGCCTTGGGTTTCCTCCCTCACCTCTTCTTCTTCCACCTGCGGATCCAAATCCGTCAGTACACGATAGGGATAGAAAAATGATGAGACTAACGAAGCCAAGTACAAAGAACGCATACTTGGATGGATACGGACATTTTGCATTTATGATGGTCACGCTGTGAAGTCCAACCAGAAAGAAGTGTAACTGAGATCACAAGGAGAAGTGTATAAAATACAAATTGATGACGGATTTTTATAATACTCCGACTAAATTTGTAATTACTAAAACATACATTCTTGCAGAGATTAACCAAAGGCTTCCAGGACATCGTACGCTCAGATCTCCCAGAACTGTAATGAGCCAGTATATGCCACGTAAAGGCAATGGACAGAAACGCACAGTTTATCATAACCCATATAATGGCTAAAATTGCAACAATTTTATGATCATCAGTACATACACAGTGAAAGGGAAAACTTATATACTAGCTTATGTAATAGGTTTTTACTAGAGCCTCCAGGTAAATATTTCAGGCCAAACCACGACGCTGAAACCATTACGATATGATGCAGAATATGATCTACACGGACCGGATTATTTGATAGCACCAAAGCAAAATGGTCAGAAAAGTCGAATATTTTGGTAAGGAAAAAAACCCACATCCCCTTTGCAACAAAGAGCTCCTGTGAAGCATCCAATATAATTCAATGCCTGAAATTAAACTAAACGTAATGGTTTAGACAGCCAATTTACCTTTCCTTTAATTCTTTTCTCTTCAGCTGAGGTGTCTTCCGTAAGCCATTTCCATAAACTATCGTCACGTACCAATGACTTTGATGGTGGTTCACACATGTAGTTGTACTTCAGCAGTACTGACATTACCAGGAACTGGGTAGGTTGGAAATTTATGTTATATCTACGCATCTATCATTGATGTACTTCAGAAATTAACATCATATTAGAAAACTTACGAAAATGAGTAAGACCCAATTTGCAACTGCACTGACGTAGACATAAAATCGCCGTAGCTCATATGATAAGTTGATTGTGAACTCACTATATCTTCCTCTGACTACAAGTCCTATAATTAATAATACCATGTAACTAGCTGATATGATGATGGGAGACTTGAAATTTGTCATTAGAATCCACTGCTCAATTTCTGGGTGGACTAAAGCCATCGTGGGATATTTTTTACCGAAGCCAAACAACCTTGTACAAGAAAGCCCTAGATTTTTGCTTGGAACGCTTCAAAATGTTTTATTGTTTTCATTCATACAATGGGCATTCACGACACTTTGGTATTTGCTTTGTTGTTGGATATATCATAGTAACAATCAATCTTGCCTATCGTTTTGATCTTATTTAGAATCAACTTTCGACTAGAGTCATTTGAGGGCACCAGGCCCGACATAAAAATCGGAAAACATTTTCTGGTTTCCGCTCATGTCATTTAAAATTATGCAGTATGATTAAAACCCTCATATTTGCAGTTTTACTATGAATATCTTAGCAAGATTGCCCTCCATGATGTCGAGTAATAATTAATCCATTAAAATCCATGACTAATGGCATTTCCCCTGGATGAACATTTTTACACAGTGAGCAGCAAGTTTTTATCAGCTTGTTTTGTCAGGCAACATCCACTACATACTCTGCTAGTATTATTTATCGTTACTTTTGGGTTTCCAAGTATCAGCGCAAATGTCACAGAAAACTACATTTATAATGCTCAAAGTGATTTCCTAAAATGATACATGAAATGAGATGAGGATGAGATAGTGTCAGCAGCACTGACCATACGAGAACCAGCTTAATCACAAAACAACTTTCCATTTTTAGCCCACATAAGTAAGCTTGTCACTTGTCAGTTACAATCGAACAGTCATCGTAATCAAAATTGGGACTGACTGACAGGAAGCATATAATGTACATTGTATCAGTAGTGTTCTATCTTTGTTGTGCATGAATGAATTATTTGTTCAAGGTATTTGACAATTAAATTTACCATATTATGCCGGTTGTGTTGTGTGTATTACTTAAGCAGGTGTATTTATCACTTGAAAAATTGTTATGTAAAAAGTGAGATAGACAGATCAACAATCCTGGTCCTGGTCAAAAGGTTTACATAATCTGTTTTGTGATTGTATCCATGTCCAGTTTGGAGTTGAGAAGGAGAAGGCTACGTTCTTTCTAAACTGTGTCTGGTCGCATTACAAATTATCGAGATTTTATTTTTTTTGAAATCATGGCATATTTCAAAAGTATATTGTTAGTTGCGCTTCTAACATATTATCAAGGAGCCGTAATAAAAGCACAAGACTTTGAAGACATCAGCCCACTTCCAACAGTTTTTGAATCTAGAACGTATGCCTTCATTTACAACTTATAATTACATACAATAAAATGAATGCTACAAAGACTACAAACTTTCAAGGATTTTTTTTACATTGACAGGTTGCCAACAGATGAAGATGGAAACTTTCTTACAAGATACATGGCAAGTGTTGGTAATGGACACGTAGCTACAACAGTTTACACTGACACGGTTTACATGAATGGGTTGTATAATGGTGAAAGAGGCGAATCGCATCGTGCCAGAATTCCCTCTGGAAATTTTATTAGAATGAATCCCCCTGCTGAACAATCTACAAATCAAACTTTTGCTTTGGATGTAGCCAAAGGTAAAAAAAACTTTAAGAAAGTCTTTTTAAAAAGTTATTCATTCTTTTTGTTCAAAGTTTAAAATGGTTTAATGGATCCAGGTGTGTTCTTCGAGCGCGTTAATTTTGACGGAGCCCGCTTTGAGCAAAGAACCTTTGCACATCGATTCTACACAAAAGTTATCGTGACACAAATCCATGTTATAACTGGAACTGGTAAAGCTACAAATATATAGTCAGGCTAGAATTCATTGCTATTTGTGGTTTAACGGGGCAATGTGACACAACAAATATCCAACCTTACCCATACAGAATTCGTTACATTTCCACTTACAAATCCAAGAGGAGATGCCAGTGCTGATTTGACCACACCTGAAACTGGGGATTTTGGCACACAGCTTGGAGCTACGTACATGTGTGCAGAGATTGTACAGAGAGAAGATGTCCGATACCAGGAAACAGTTCCAAAAGCATGCACGATCTCTTCAGCAGTAAGTCTATATTTCAATCTTTCAGCTAAAGCTATAGCAAAACGCCTCCAGCTTGCAGGAAATAATGGTGAATTCAACTGATTAGGTACCACCAATAGTGACTTTTCCACCAACTTCCAGCATAACTCAAACTTTCATCACAGCTTACGGATTTGATTTAGAGAGCATCGAGGCCGATTTCAATGCAGGTCAGTTTGCGGTATATATTTCTGGATGAAGTTACATAACATGCCTTCAAATATAGCCTGTGTTCATGTTCAATTTGCACTTTATTTGGTGTGAATGATTTTTCCAGTGGCTGCCCTAATTGTCAACGGTCAGCATGATGAGATTTACGAGAGTCACGTCCAAGCCTGGACTGATTTGTGGACTGACGGTGCGATAGAAGTGAAAGGAAACGATCAATTAGCCAAAGTGGTTTATGGCAGCCTCTACTATATTCTCAGTTCTCTCCCAGTGACGACCGAGACGAACTCTCCTAATGAGCAATTTTACGGACTAAGTCCAGGTGGATTGGCTTACGGATCATTACTAATGGACTATCAAGGACACTCATTCTGGGACACGGGTAGATCATCTTAACTTGTGTAACGGAGAGCAATTAGGTATTAAGTAAGGGGAGATTGTTTTAAATTTGCTTTTTATACTAGAAACGTGGATGTATCCCTCGATCCTTTACCTGTACCCAGATGCAGCCCGTGAAATCTTGAGTTACCGATTGCAAACTACAAGAGCTTCTAGAGGTTTTTAAGCATTTTATGTATAGAATTAAAAAGTTGTATATAATTTTTTTAATTAACGAGTTTATTTTTAATGAAAAAACTTTAGTTCATGCGAACGAAACGGGATATAAGGGAGCCAGGTAGGAGACAATTAATTTTTATTTTGATGTATTTGCGCTGGAATGAATTTAAATGGAGTGCAGAACGTGTATGGATTGGTATTGGTGTCATTAAATTACCGCAATTCTAGATTTGTATGGGAATCAAGCCGCCACATTCACACCCGGACCGAGAACACGGCCGATTTGCTGTCCAGAAACGAGAGATTTGCAAGTTCACATAACTAGCGACATTTCCTTCGCAATTCGTCAGTATATTGCAATGACAAGGGATTTGGAGTGGCTTAAAGAAACCAAAGAAGACCATGTAACGAATGCTTGCGGACTTTTGAGAGACATTGCCGAGTTTTGGACATCTAGCGTCTGCTTCATGGCTACACATACGGGGTCATCATCGCTAGTCAAGGGCCTGCCCCGCCCTCGCACCTCCCCCCGCCCACCACCAACCACCCCCCCCTCGCCACTCGCCCACCAACCGCACTCCACACCTCCTACACGCGACGCTCGCGATACATAACAATAACCGCGCTCATCACACCCACACCCACCCAATCCCTCGCGACGCTCCGCGCCCTACCTCCCCCCATATTTTATGCTAAAATGCAAAATGCTCTGCGGCACCGCAGGCACTGGACAATGCGACGTACCCCAGCCAAGAGCTCGGCTGCGAGTCTTCCGGCAACATCCCGTCAAGTTGTTGTTATGAGAGGAAAGGGACTATCATCGCGCAGAATTTGCACGGCTACCTGCCACCCCTTCTGCGACAAGTCAATAAAACCAAGGCTGAATGCTTCGCTGGCCTCCATCCCCCCGGGATTTTCACACACTTATACCGCACTATCCGCCGCGGCTTCCCACGAGCCAGAGGACACTGACTCTTGCCTGTTCCCCCCTTCTATCCCGCCCCCCACCCACCCCTGCTCCCACCGCCCAGGCGAGCGCCATCGCCACCCCAGCCCCCCAACCTCGACCTTGCGGGTATGCACACATCGGATTTCTTGAGCTGAATGATTTGGAAGAGGCTGCACAGATATTCAACAAGAGTTATCAACTATATTTGAGACAGCCATTTAAGGTAAACTACGATTTTAAAGTGTAGTAACCGATCTCATAAAAAATGTACTTTCCATAAGCAATGTCACAATATATGGGATTCATATGAATACCATCAGGTTTGGACTGAAGCCAAACCTCCAACTTTGGGTGCCATCAATTTTATCACTGGAATGGGAGGTTTTCTCCAGTCCATCTTCAGTGGTTATGGAGGTTTGAGAGTATTCCCAGAGAGAATTACAATCACTAAGCCAAGGGTCCTTCCTGAGACAAGCGGTTTGAAATTGACAGGTATTTTGAATCATTGCATTATATAGCGATCCCTTAACAAGTAGCAAAATCTCTGTGAACAAACTGAATCAGTGTATGTTCACTTTATAGGTATCAAGTATTTAGGTAATATCATCGACGCTGAGATATCACCAACAAACATTACAGTGACTCTTCGTCAATCATCCTCTGGTTTTCCATTGACAATTTCTAGCAATGATGGACGACCAGTTGATTTGGGTATGTAGGAACATTTGTAGTATTAAAATCATAACATAATGTCATAACATGAATCATTCCAAGCTTCCGCAAAAGATTTTATAACCGTATGTTATATTATTTATTTTCTGCAGTTGGTTCTATAACCTACTCCACACAAGTTGGTGAACTGGAGTTAGAAATCATCTCAAAGACGCCAACAAACTGTGAACTGCCTTATGACAAAATCGGAACCCCAAAACGACAAAGACCACAAAAAGGTTAAAAACTCAAACTGGCCAGTTGCAATATTCATGTAGCGCTAAAATGCCATTCCGTTACCCTATTGTTGATCGTGCTAAGTAATGTCCAATATACCATTTATATGTGATGTTAAATAAAGTTTGCCATGTCTTTTCAGTATTGCACTTTCAATGTGGCTTAACAGAGAAAAAGCTTTTATGATTTTAATAATTATGGCATAGAAAAGTACATGAAGCATAAGAAACAATGAATTTGACAGTTTCCTGATGAATCTAATGTCACACATTCGTTTAAACTCAATCTGTAACAAATACACAAGCAGTTGTTCGAAAAAGTTAAATTTTCATCACTTATAGATAACTCCAACGTTGTACTAAACCGCAATAAACGACAATCTCAGAATACAGTAATTCTGAAATGCACAACACCTGGACTTGTTGCTTTAACCTTCGGTAATAACTAAATTCGAACTCTCTTTTTTCTTTTCTACGTTTGATTTGACATTAAAGAGTTTCTTCTTTACAATATTTTATTTGAAGATGATGGCCCCTCGTACAATGGGAATACCGAGTCAGTTCTCCAAGCTCTTCAGGAGAAGGGAGTGAAAGCAACATTTTTTGTTACTGGTTATGGTTGGGATTCCTCTAATTTGACTGCGGATCCACGGAAGCAAGAACTTCTACGAAGAATTCATCGGGACGTATGCATGAATATTACTTTTCTATCTATTAAATTTTCTCTTTTATACTATATATTGACCTGCAATAGTCAAAAGGTTTATGAAATTCACTTCAGGGCCATCAAATTGCAAGTCACACATTTTCACATGAGAGCTTCACTGCAAATCCCCGATCTCGAGAAGATATCGTGAATGACATTACTCAGCTTGCCACAGCCGTTCGTAACATAATTGGAATCGAGCTAACGCTTCTACGCCCACCAAATGGACACTACAACAGCACGGTTGTTGAACTAATTCAGGAGCAATTTGGTTATGACGTGATCAACTGGAATTTATCAACCGAAGATTGGTCCCATCAGGATAACATTGAAGCGTCCTTTCAAGCGTATTTAAATATATTGGGAAGTTCCTCAACAACAACGGATAGTTTTATTGCCCTTCACCACGACCCCGTACCCCGATCTGGGGAGTTAGCAAGGATGGCTATTGATTACGTGAGATCAAAGGGATTTAGATTCGTAACAGTTGGTGAATGTATTGGTAGACCATGATGATGTAAGTAAGCAAGTTTGACAATGCTAATGTAAGTTACAGTGAATGTGATATACATCCTATAGACATGATTTTGTCAAGAGAGCTGTAATTGAGGAGCTATAACCATACAATAAACACAATACAGATACTAATCATAAGTGCAATGTTTAATAAAAATACACCTGGCATTAAATAACATTGTCCAGAATCTTTGCCCTTTCCCCACTCCAGCATCCCAATATTTAAAACCCACAAGATTTCAGGAACACGACATAGCGTCACGTTATGCATATCCTTTGTTCATTGTTAGCTGTATATATGAATGTAAGTTGTGAGCACGTTGTTCATGATCTTTCTAGTGCTTTTGTAAGCGCTTGACTTTATGTTTATTCATATCGTCTTGTCACTGTTAGTGTAGTGGATGAAGTGGATAGTATGTATTTGGCTATTGGTGATTACGCTAGTGCTAACTTATCTGTTGAGAGTAATTGTTGAATCTGCTCACTTGATTTAAATAATTGTCCAAAAATCCTTGTTTGTCTACTAAAATAACAATTATTGATCAGCGAATTTTAGTTGATTACTATTTGATTGCTGAATGTGCAGGCAATTTATAACAACCCGTATTTCTAAGCTATCGAGGGTGCATTTATATCTAATCAAACTTATTAAGCTAGTAATGATGCTAAAATATAGTGGTTTAATGTGTTTTATAATATGCTCTTTGGATGTTGGCTTACTAAAAACCTTGCTTTCAGTGAATTGCAAGAGTAAGCAATAGATACAATTGCAAGCAACAATTTTAAAATAAACCGTCAACTAAATAGATTTTTCCCACTTTTAGATAACTCTGATGTTCAAAAGAGAAATAAACGACAATCTCAGGATTCTGAAATTTTAAATTGCACAACACCCGGACTTTTTGCCTTAACCTTTGGTAACGACTCAACTTAAATTTTCTTCCAAATGCTCTTGACACTAACAAGTTTCTTCCATACAAGATGATGGTCCCTCATACAACGGTAATACCGAGTCAGTTCTCGAAGCTCTTCAGGAGAAAGGAGTGAAAGCAACATTTTTTGTTACTGGCTATGGCCATGATGGTACAAATTTAACCACGGACCCACGGAAGCAAGAGCTTTTAAGAAGAATTCACCGAGAAGTATGCATGAGCAGCACATATATGTTTTTACTTTTACCTATACATCTCTGCTTTCTTGTTATAGTCGTGTATAACCCATGTCATAAAATTTACTTCAGGGTCATCAAATTGCAAGTCACACATTTTCACATGAGAGCTTCACTGAAAATCCTCGATCCCGAGAAGATATCGTGAACGACATTGCTCTACTTGCCACGACAGTTCGTGATATAATTGGGATCAACATTACGCTCCTTCGACCACCATATGGAGACTACAACAGCACGGTTGTTGAACTAATTCAGGAGCAATTCGGCTATGATGTAATCATTTGGAATTTAGACTGCAACGACTGGCTCCATCGTGAAGACATTGAAACTTCATTTCAAGCATATTTGGATACAATGGGAAACGCCACAATCTCAACTGATAGTTTCATATCTTTACATCATGATCCTGTCCCAAGAGGTGGCGAGTTAGCTAGGATGTCTATTGATTACGTGAGATCAAAGGGATTTAGACTCGTGACGGTCGATGAATGTATTGGTAAAGCATGAACATTAAGTAAGTAAATATGTAACAAACCTTTGATTTAGAAAGTGACTTAATTGACATGAAACTTCTATGTATTGAAATTGTAATGAAATAATAACAATCAAACCAGAAATTATAAGAGGGATGATGAAATTTATTAACTCACATTAAACAATCGTATTTGTTATAATAAAAAATCTTAACAGTACCTTACTTTCAATACAAACGGAATTCGATACATTCTACATACATACCATACTTTAGACTACAAAGTCTTAAATTCTCAAACCAGAATTTCTAAACTCAACAAAAATTTTGAATTGTAAACTGTATCAACTGAAACGCTACTCTATACTAGTACCTGCCTGACAAAACAGTACCAACTGTTTTCTTCTTTTTCAAATTCGTTACAATACATATTCCCTAATGTGATCCTAACATAATGACAAATGCTGAAAGTTTAACAAAACAGTAAACTGCTATTACTCCCTTTACAACCAAAAAAACAACTGTAGATTTTTAACATTATGTCATAGATTTTTTCTCATTCTTAGAAAGTTGAATACCAAATTCATAATGATTATGAATTTGGTATTCAACTTTCTAAGAATGAGAAAAAATCTATGACATAATGTTACTACTAACACATATATAGAAACTAGAACAGTTAGGCACTTAATGAAGACTTTGAAGCTTCTTTTATCTGACTGGGAGACGTCTGGTTTGGTCCACAGGTGCTAGTGAGCGCAGGAATAAATAGATTTTTGCATACTCCATTCATGCAGGCCTGACAGAACTGGCTTTTGTGGGGAGTTGGATACCCAGCTGAAGTCTTGCTACTTCCCCCAATTCCACCACTCTTCCTTATAGATTTAAAGCAATCCGCAAATGTGTTTGGTTTAACAGCAATTCCATAGACATGTAATCCGATGTATTCTGAAAGTTTCTTTACGGCCTGTGGGAAAAAATTGGGTATGTGGTTAGTTATTTTAAATTGGTACACCGTTAATTATATGATGTGTTAGTGACACCGGAAATAAAAGTAAACTAACTAACTCTATCAATTTCCTCTGGATAACATGCGGGATTCTGGAAAGTCCAGTCAGCACAATCTTGTTTAATGCAAATCTGACCAAAAATCCTCATCAAAATCCATCCACGATTGGTAGCATTGTTAAAGCAGAATTTAAAAACGATTGTTCCTTTCTTGGAGGTCCATGGAGTTTTGCAAGCCTGAAAGAAAATAGGCACAGTTTAATCCTCTGCACTTCTTTGTTCATAAATTATTTTCTACATAATCTGCATTCTACGCCTAAAACAAGCTGGTAAAAAAACTTACCCTGCAACAGAATCGTAGCTTGGACACAATATGGAATTCACCAACTATGCTCATGGTATTTCTCAAAAACGTTGCAATATCAAAGGTTTCTGGAACGCCATGCATTTTCCAAGTGTGTGGATGAAATTTCAAAAAGTAGTGAACCATCTTGATCTGCCACATGGTCATTTGTCCTCCAAAATAATCAGTGTCCAAGGTTCTTGGGGGTACAAAATATCGGAAACACTTTGACCCGCTAGACTGTAAGCTTAAGCTCGATTGAACATTCAAATCAAACATGTTGGCAACATAGGGGACCGCTTCGCTGTTGTACATGATAACACTGCCACATCCTTCAGCATCAGAGTACAGTAAAATCACTCGCTCACCAGGATAAACATAGTCCTGACTATTCGCTGCAGGAACTGTCACAATGTCTTGCAGTAGAATGTTCCCCATTCGAGCGTCTGTGAAAGTTAATAGAGAAGAACTCAATCAATGTATACAAATCTCTCTGATTTATCACCACATAATACCTAAAGTATTAGTCGACAGTTGTACCATTTATAGCTCTTAACTGCAAAGCATATTGCTCGTAATCATGCATTCCTGTTCCGACAGTTGAGCAATGGGTTTGTGCTTGAACTTGAGCATAGGTCATTTCATCAACACCGAATCCACTTTGATTCATAGACAAATCCAAAGAATCTGCAACAGGAACAAGATTCTGATGATCGATTCCACTCACTTCAGTTTCGCTATTAAATTCTGATGCCAAAGTTCTAGATGTTGGAGTCGAAGGGGCAGTACTGTAGCCTGAAGTTACGCTCCCATTCTGCAAAACCACAACATGATGTTAATCCTCTTTAGTAATCTGATTTCCCAAAGTAAAATGTTCAATGTATCGACATATATTTACTTCATCCAATACAACTCCATTCTTAACTTGGGATCCCAACAGTACTCCACTCAAGTCGGTGTCCGATAATGATGAGGCCACCGTGGAACATGGCGATGATGGTACAAGAAAGTTGGGTAGGTGCCATGAATCATCCAGTACCACTCCATTACTACTGGAAAATTGGGTTGAGCCAAGTGACGATGAAGAGCTGATGTTCATGCCATCAACAAAAGTTGAATCTGCTTCCCTTTTAATGGAATCCTGCCCTTCAACCCCACTCTGACTTTGTTCAGTTGACAACTCAGTACTGACTTCGCTTTCACTTTCAGAAGCTCGTGGGGAAGTTTGAGCTGACATGATACTTTCATCATTACGGTTCGCTTGAAAATATTCTCCATGTCTTGAGTAACCCCCTCCCAAGCTAAATTCCGGAAGTGCCGAGTTGTACACTGGTTGAAATGCTGTTGAACCTGGAGGCATTGCTGTTTGGTGATAGAACAACGGCATTCCTTGATAATACGGAACTGTTGGCATTGCCATTGTTGGCACACCGTAGCACTGATGATAATACGTGACATGCGGCTGAACATACGGTTGTGCCGGAACAAACTGTCCAGTTTGCTGTCCTGGAGGAATAAAAATCTGCATGGGCTGCTGGACAGCCATTACTGGAGCTTGTACACAATTTTGATTATACTGATATACTGGAAACGGTTCCGCTTGTGGGCCAGGCTGAAAAATTTGCGGACTATAACTGTAACCGTTGAATTGCTGCTGGATTTGTGGCGCAGCTCCCACTCCAGGAAACAACATTTCATTTGAAGGTTGCATTTGTGCTGGAACTCCATTTCCCACTTGACTCACTGGATACTTTTTAATAAAGTTCTTTCGCTTATTATTACCTCCAACCGTCCAATATTCCACTGAATGTCCTCGTGGTAGCAATGGAATTGGAAGGTCATTTTCTTGACCACTATGATTTCCATTACCTACAGAATCCATTTGCATCATCGGTCTGTCATTTTCCAAAACATCAATCATGGCATGCAACGCCTCCTCCTCACAAGCAGAAGACGTGGATGAAGATGACACCACCAATTCGTCGTCTGAACATGCTCCATCATGATGCAAGAGCATTGTTGAAGAGGATGATGTAACCATGTTATCCTGTTCACCTCCAACTCCATTCCCGACTGCCGTTCGGTCGGATGTCGAAGAAAGCTCTTCGATAAACGCTTGCCTCACCATTGCAGAACAACTAACAAAGATAACACTTTTCTATCGCATTCACTCCAACTTCTGCAACTGACCGTCAGTCAGTTCCAAACAAAACAGTCAATGAATGACAATCAAATTAACAATCAGAAAACGTGATGATGATGAAAATCAAAAGTTACAACAAACAGGAGTAGCTGACAAGACGAGATGAGTTTTGAAAATTGGAAAATTTTCCCTTGCCCATCGTGAGCGTGCATAAAGGTCATTTTGCAGCGGAGAAGAAAGTCAAGTCCGCACAGCACTCGGCATCGGTTTTTTGTTTCATCTTTTCCTGTCCTCTGCGTTTATGTCATGTTTCACGGGAGTTCAATCAAAAGGACACGAAATTTTCACCTTTATCTTTCTTCTTTGTTATGTAAACTGGTGTCAGGGGGCTGATTGGTTTTGATTGATTGATATTGACATTGACTTTTCTTCCTTCCCATAAACAGGTATGCAATAATATGCAGTTGGACAAAAGAGATTATAGACTAGTCACTAGTCTATGAGCTCTGTTAGTTGGTCAGCTGAAGTTTTACCCATAAATTGCACCCTTTTCTAAACAATGATAGCAGCCAATCGATGAATGATTCATACATGAATTGATTGATGTTGATGACATTGATGAGGAGTCATCAATATCAACAACGCAGAAAGAAAGTAGACAAAGGATGTGAATGACCGCAACATGAACTCCCCGAGTTCACGGTTAAACTTTGAACGGGTCTTGAGAGTCCTAAAAAGCATAGAGTGCATTTTTTGGCGGATTAATTATGGTTGTCAACTTCGAATGATTTGAAAAAATTAAAATCATGTAGATGAATGCTTTTTCAATTTTTTGCAAGACTAAAAACATCTGATAAAACCAAAACACTGATTTTGGAATTTCGGATGCCAAGAAGGAGATTGAATAGAAACGGTGAAATTGGTAATTAGGGCATTGGAACTAAAGAGTGAGAGGACTTTAATATTGGTAGTTAAATGTTAAATACAATTTTAACTGTGTTCAGGAATTTTTATTCT
This sequence comes from Orchesella cincta, assembly GCA_001718145.1. Lineage (NCBI taxonomy): Eukaryota > Metazoa > Arthropoda > Collembola > Entomobryomorpha > Orchesellidae > Orchesella > Orchesella cincta. Next base: position 359,260 of record LJIJ01000041.1, on the reverse strand, counting down.
GGTGGTAGTGGTTGTACAGCTGGTGAAAGGAAGGAGATGGGGAAGTCTCCAGATGTGACGCCAAAGCCTACGAGCACAGCTTCCAGTTCTACTACTACTAGATTATCCATTTTGAAGAAGCTTCATAATAGTGGGGATAAATCTGTTCCAAGAAATGTTACTCCAGGAGTAGATCCCGATAAGGACTCGAAGAAGGATGAGTCTAGCAACAGCTTTGCAGTGCCTGCGGTGCCCTCACCCAAGGGTGGTCCTGGTAATTTGAGTGGTAGTGGGACCGGAAGCAACATGCGAAAGTTGCTGGATGATCTTCATCAAAGTCGGATTAGTATTGAGCAAGATCAGAAGGCGTATCAGAAAGGTTAGAAAATTAATTAATTTGAATGATTGGGTGGACTTAAACAAGGGCTTGAATTGTAATAACTAATATTACGGTTTTCTTGTCTCGTTACAGCTCGTCGGGGAATAAAGGTCATTGATAAGAAATTAGCAGGGTTAAAATTAGAAATGAAGGAAGGAGAAGCCAAATGGAATAAACTCGTTGTAACCGTGGCTGAGAAGAAGACTGAGCTGAGTACAGTAGAGATTAGAAATAAAATTGTGGAAGACAGTTTGAAACGCGGAGAGCAAGAATTGTCGGATACCTTGGAAGAATTGGTATATGAACATTTGTACATGTTAATGGAATGAGTATAATATACGGGTTAATACGTACCTATTAAATTAGTTAAATAACCAATTATTTTTAAGGTTTGATAATTGGAGGTCAGTCGTAGTGACAGTAGCATTTGACATTTTGCGTTAACCAAGGCACGAGTTCGATTGGAATCGTCCAAGTTAGCCAGCTCCTTTTTGTCTCGCAGCCTCAAGTTTGCGTGGCTGTGGAATGGGACAGAATTAGGTCGTAAGAACCGTTTGCATTATGATCAACATGAGATGGAGAATCTGAAACGTGAAATGCGACAGCTAGAGCTTGGTAAAGCAAAGAACAACTAATGCTATTTTCAAAGCTTATTATGTAATCCAATGAATTGTGTAAATCTATGAAAAATTCGATTCTCCTTTTCTCACAGAGCTTGAAGAATTTCTAGTTTTGAAAAAAGAAGTAGAAGAGTGTGAACGGTCTAAGAAAGAATTAGAGCAAGAATATAAGGTACATGATGAGGCAATCAGTGGTCGAGAGAAGGAACTCCAAGAAAAAATCGACGAGTTGGATATGACATTGTTAGATTTGCAGCGTCAAAAGGATGAGATGACCCGTTCTTCAGAGGACGAATGCGAAAAGTATTTAAAAGTTTTCCTTTGTATGAGGGACATCATGTAGAAGCAATATTACATAACAAATTGTTTGTTACAAAAGTATTGTCCCGTTCTTTAGATTACGTCGTCAGATTCAGGAATCAACAAAACCAGGTGAAAGTAAATTGACCGAATCAAAGGACAACGCTGCTAAAAGTCAAGTCGACATCGTTGATTTGTGTAGTGACGAATTTAAAATTAACAATGAAGGTGAAGGTCGGCGAGAAGAAAACGGCACTATTGCCGCTGGTGCATCATGCCAGAAAACATATGACACTAAACATCGGGTCTCCAGATTTCAAGCTCCTGCTGTGAAGGTAGAACCAAAAAGTAAAAGCAACACATTCAACTCAAGCTACGGAGAAAGCTTTAGCAACAGCAATGATGAGGACGTCGATATCTGTCTAGCTGCAGCGGAGGCAGTGAGTCAGACTATGAGATCCTATGAGCCAGTGACACCAATACCACCTTTCACCAACCAACGACCCCGTATGAGCCAATTATTACTTACATTGTGAATTAGTGAACCTTGGTGTAAACAAAAACAACTCTCAATTTCTGTCAAAGAATTTTCACATTTTGTGTATGAGTGTTTACTTTCTAGCTCCTGCCAAAGTTCGTGCCATCGAGCGCCAGACTCCTATTACTTCGTTCATGAAACAGCAAAGTGCTGCTAGGATATTTTCTTCAAAAAATTCATCAGCTCGTGGCAAGTTGGATTTATCTCGAAGTTCTTCATCAAACTCAGGAAAAGTTTTCCAGTTTAAAAAGAAAACGTCCTCATTTTCCGAGAAAGAAAATATGAGCACAAATGACGCGTTGAATGCCTCGTCCTCCTCAACAAGTTTTTTGAATCAGTGCGAACTCGAGCCAGAACCCATCTGTGCTATCGAAAAAACTAGTGATCCAAGTAATCAGCCACTTTATACTCGAAATAGTCGAAAAGACTTTTATAATAATCCCTATCCCTACTCGAGTTTTAATTCTAGTCGTATTTTACTCTCTGAAAGCCAAGAACAACTTTTATGATGTGGATGACGTAGTGAAATGGTGAAAGATGACAAAGGTCGATGGTTGCGGCTAGAGCTATTAACAAACATTTATTTTTTTTACCTTTTTTTATTCTACAACAACTCAATGTTGTTCAATCGTACCGTTAAGCAAGTGTGATACTCATTTGTCCGCCATTCAGTCTGTAGAAGTATTTGGCTCTACAACTAACAACACTGATACTGGTACTTTATAATTTGTATTTACACGTTTTTGGATATGCGTTATCCTCATCTTGGTTGTAATTGATTCTGTTGAAGTCTAGTTTTCCCGTAGTAGTATAATTACTTAATATACATTCTTATTAAGTACGATTTATTAAACCATGCTCAAAACAATATTACTTATTAATTTTTTAATTACGACTAAATTTATTAAGGCTTATCCCATCAAAAAAGTGTTTTCATAATAATTATTATTTTGTAATTATAAAGTCCGGAAAGGCCTTTTGGTTACTCTTAAGCTTAGTATAATAATAATTATGGAAACATACAAAGTAACAGGTAAGCTACATAATCGTGCAAGTGCATGCACACGTTTATTGAAAAGTGGCACAGTTAGTCAAAACTGCATGAGAATTGAGTAGTTATTTCGTTTATTCTTGTATCACATGACTTATTGTATATTTGTCAACTGGTTATATTCATGCATCGCATCAAATATTGTTTAATTCTTAAAACAGACAACTATTCTAGGTTGTGGTTGGTAGTAAGTATCCGTAATTAAAACACAATTTGTTATTGATTTCTCAAAATTTTATTTTCCTTTATGTATCTGGTGATGTTAGTTAGCTGAATCGTACCATTGTAATCTATAAAAGGGTTAAACAGGTTTGTTTTTAGCATTGTGCATTTCAGTGAGGATGTAGTCCTTTCTTTTCTTTCTTTCTCTCTTCGTTCAAAAAAGATGTTGGACCCCGAGATAGTTAGTCTTTCGCTAAAGTTACAACTGAAGTTGGCGTTGGTTGAGTAACGCTTGATAAAGTCGAAGCAGTAGATGATGCTGACTCTTTTTCAGTGTCGCTACTATTATTAACATTGACACTGTTGACAGTGATAGCACCAGCAGCGTCATCATTATTATCATTACTGACAGCCGTTGAAGTTGCTGGACTACTAGATGTAGAAGCCACAATGGTTGATAGGTGTAAATGCGCATTACTATTACTGGAGTTTAGCTGTTGGGTTTGGCTATTGCCAACGTGGGAAGATGGTAAAGAACCAGCATTATTATTTGTGTTCGTAGAGGAAGTAGAGGATTTACTCACTGAAGAGTAATAATAGCGCACTGCTGATGCTGGTAGTTGCCAATTGCAAGCATGAAGCTCAATGAGCTGCATCAATGTTTTCTGGACGATGGGTGACACACCGGAAAATTTAGAGGTGGCTGCAGAGCTGTTGCTATTATTATTATGATGATGATGTTGCTGTTGTTGATGGTAAGGACCTATGCCCAAAAGGGCGTCTCGGACAGCAGCAAGGAGTTGTTTCATCTTGAGTGGAAATGTCCCTTCCATATCCCGACCGATTGAGGTCAAAACCGTGAAAAGGCAGCCCATCTAAAAGTATTTGGACATTTGTAATAAAACTACTATCGTCTTAAATGAATGTGAATCGTTTATGACACATGCAGCTCGTGCTAGAGTATGGTGGTTTGAATTTAAAGGGAAAATTTCGTCTCCAAGTTCTTGAAGGTTAATTTTCCGGGAGCATGATTTCAAAGAAAGACTAAATATAGTAGTATGAACTGGATAATAATGGTTGGAGTACGAGCTTAGGTCTTACGAATAGGGCTATGTGATAACAAAATAATGTAGTGCTGTTTGACTTTTTCACTTACCATTTCCGCTGTATAAGACTGTGGTGAACGAAGTGTGGCAAGACAAGAATCACATAACAGAGCAAGAAGGGAAAAACTCATTTCATCCATGGAGTGTCCCGTTTGCTGTTGACTTTGTTTCTGCCTTCTAATCAATTTTACCTAAAAAGAAAGATTTACAAAATTATTTTTTGTGTAGAAAAGCCACCGAGATTTCTACAGCCATTCATTTTAATGCAATGCCTTGAGAATGAAACACACCCGTTTCTAAAATTGAGATAAAGATAAAACTCATTGGCTAATCTCGTCTTTGTCAACATTTAATCATGACGAATGAATGAAATGTCAAAGAAATGCTCATTAATCTACTAGAGCTACAGATTGGTTCATTCATTAGTCATTCATTCATTCAGTCTAATATTCAAAACATAAGTCTACTTATTAGATTTCTTGTTCCTGCTAAGGAAAAGCTTTTTTCGAAATGAAGCTGCTTTATATGTATAAGGGGTTACCTGAGCATACAATGTAGAAAGAAAGCGGAGAAAGTTGCTCCATTGACGAGAAATTGGGGGCTTCCCAGCCACCATGGACCATTGCTGCTGGGATTTAGATTTCACTGCTGGATTGCTTGAATTAGCATTGCTGTTGATGCTGCTGCTGGCAAGTCTTTGAAAACTTGCGAAGCATGTGTTCAACAAACTTTCCATAACAGTTCGGTCCTTCTCTCTCTATAAAAGGTTTTAAAATAATCCATGTGCCCTTCAAAACATTCCTTCAATTCCCTTATAATTCATTTTCTTCACGAGCACATGCAATTTTAGTAGGATTACTGTATTTACTGCTGTTAACATTACGTTTTTGTCTAACAAATGAATCTTTGTTGCAAAAAAAGCAGTTATATTAGGTTATGCTCTACAGGTATAGTACTAATACGTGATATTTACTTTAGCTTTCAATAACCTTAACCTTGTATTTGCATACCAAAAGAGCTGCAAACAATCAATCAATTTAAGATGCAGAAAAGAAGTAAAGGAACGTTTTGCATAAGGTTTTGTTCTCGTGTTCCAAAAGCATTATGAAATTGATACTTGTCCTACTTTTTCAAACAGAAGCTGCTACTTTTTCTCGATCTTACTCTTCATATCCTGTTCATTGCACTGCATTTGGTTGCATTCTGCAGGCAATATTATTAGAAACCATTCAGGTAGTCTACCATCGGTAGCCCATTGAACTTTTTACAACAAAACTTTCTTCACATGCGGTGAATATAATTTATGGAAATTGAACTATCTGACAGCAATGCAGAGTAAGCATTACGTGATGTGATTTTTGTTAACCTTGCGAACTTTTCTATAGTCAGACAAAATTGTGCACGATCAAGGGAATTCATGCAATGTACTTATCAAAGTAGCCTCGCTCAAGCAGACATGGTTTCTCAGAGTATAGAACGGAATTTCACCGTATCCTTTTGAGTCTAGTTATCTGTAGCAAAGAGCTAGAAAGCCCTTGAAATTGAATCCACATGTGGTGTCGTGGCCGTGGATTTGGATTTTTGTTTTTTACTCCGACAAGGGAAAAATCTTTTAGTCAAATATATGCTTGGAAAAGGTGAAAAGGCATATAAAACATTTTACAATGCCTTGCAGCAGGTTGGAGGATGAGCAGGAAAAGAAAAAAGGGTTTTCTGGATTGATGCCTCACATTCACGTGGTAAAACACGAAGGTTACTCTCCAAGTATGATTGCAGAACCTTCTTTTCCCTAATGCAGACTTGAAATTGGTATTTAATAAATTTTTCTTTCATATATACGTATATATACTGACCATTATAAATGCGACAAAAATACTACGCACTAAACAATTTTAATTTTAATTAGTACAAACTTTTGTCAGCATAATTTATAATTATTAATCTTGTTAGCAATTTGTTACAAATGCGTATTTGTTCGTGGATGTTTGAGTAATCACGGCAGATGTTTAATAGTCTGTAAAGTACATGCATACACACCTGAATGAAGTATAAAAATATATGGACAGCAGCAGTTGCAAGATCATCCTCATCATCGTCTTCATCATAATCAATCTCATTTTCTGGAGTTCCATTGCTGCTACCACCACCCCTCACATCATTAACATCTTTTGCTGAGCCAGCACTTGCTGTCAGAGCGTCCCCAGAAGCTTCTAATGATGTTGACTGTCCCTCACCGGATGTTGACCCAGCAGATTGGCTGCTGGAACTTATTCCAGTGAGTTGATTGTCATTTTCTTTCTTTGATGGTTTGAAATCACACAGCATGGCTTCAAAAATTCTATTGACCATCTCAATCCAATTTCTAGCCGGAATCCTTTCAACTCCTGCAAAAAGCATAGCCATCATTAACGAATGTAGAATATTCAATCAATGCCTCAACTTTGGACCCATCCACTTCTCTTCTATGCACAATGAACACGTTACAATGCACGTGCATTTGCAAAACTTTTTGTACCTGTAACAGCAGCAGTAACAAGTTCCTGGACAACTTTTGGCCATTTCGTAATGCAAAAATCGGAATACACAGAATGGGGTGCTGACGAAGGTGCAGTTGTAGCGCATAGTAGCGTTGTTGCTGAAGTTCTTGGAAGATGATGAGTCCCTGGACCAAAGCTTCTTGATCGTTTCACCACACTTGGATAGTTTGGTGAAGGAGTAGCACCGCTCGTACCCAGTTTCGAAACGTTATAACTTTGAGTACGTTGTTGAGTCTGCTGGGCCAGTGCAGCAGCGCTGTTCAGTCCATAAGCAGATTTAGTCGGAGAACCTGGTATGGCGGAAGTAGTTGGTGGTGGAGGTTGTTGTTGCTGCTGATTTCCATACAGGTTCAAGTAAAACCCGGTCCTGCTCTTTTGTAGCGCTGACTTAAGAACGGGTTGGGGGCTTAGTGGAACCTTTTGTTGCTGTTGGGGCTGCTGTTGAAAGGCATTATAGCTTTTGGGAAAGTTTGATGCTTGAGGTGGCCCAGCCAGATCACCTGAAAAATGTAACGGAAATCAGTGACAATAAAAAAAAGTTTTTGCTTTCCAAAATTTAGTTTGCTGTACCGTTTAGCTTTAGTGATGCAAAATAGTTGCCTAACTGCTGCCCAAGATCATCATCATCAATATCCGGTTCCTCATCATCAAACCGAACTCTCGGCTTCCCACTTCCAGGCACATTTCCACTAGATTTAGATTGACTCAATCTATTAAACTGGCTATTTCCGTTGGTTGCTCCATTACCATTACCACCACTCCCAGTTGGGTAGCTGCTACCCGGCTGCAATGGGAAGTTAAAACCCATTGCAGACTGCAATTGCTGGAATGCAGCTGCCTGTTGCTGTTGTTGTTGCTGCTGCTGTTGAAGGAGTAAATTCATGTTTCCTGATGACTTACTCTGCTTCAAAGGATAACAACCCGAGGAAGCCAAAATCGGCGAATTGTTATAAAATACAGCGGGATCAAATTGACTTAAGAAATTGGAAATCTGCTGTTGCTGCTGCTGATGTTGATGAAGTGCATTTTGAGACATGAGCTGAAACTCTTTTGCATTCACGTTGTACATCCGGTTCGCCAACCCAAATGCAGCGGCTGCAGCACCATTGAAGTTATTTTGCATTCGATTTGATATCAATGGGCTGGAAGGAACGGATGAGCTCCCACTATTCCCGGTACCATTTCCAAAGAGGGAATATCCATTGTTGGGCATCATGGAAGAGTCGTTGCCATCATTATAGTTTCCGTTCTGAGAAGAGCCATTGTTATTAGTAGTTCCAGCATTCTTTTGTTGTGTGCTGGTGACACTATTGCTTCTTTTGGGCTGAGGCTGATTAGCACTTCCAAGAGCGTCATCAATGTTCCCTCTGGAATTTTGCTGCTCGCTACTACTATTGCTGTTGCGATTTTTACTACTCCGCAGACCTACATAATATACATCATCAAATCATTTTCTACGATTTGCCTTACAATTCATTAGATTTTTAATATGAATTTCTTTACTTGGTGGCTTGTAAATTTCCCGTTCCCTATAAGACTTTGATTTCCCTTGGGAATGCGACCGTTGTTTCTCGCCTGGCCCCGTCTTGCCACCGTTACTTGTATTATTACTGCTGCTGCTATTGCCTCCACCCCGACCTTGCCCTTTATTGTTACCCCCTCCACCTTTGCCGTTAGATTTCTTGGAATCACGTCTTTCTACGTTTTGGGAATCCATCTCACTTTGCCCTTCTTACAAATAGATCGTCACTGGAAGATTTACTATAGGGATTCAGTTGCTCAGATTCAAGCTGGGTTGTGGTTGTAGGAATATGTTTTAACCTAGTCCATTAAATACGCGAATAAGTTAATTGGTCCCCAAAGTTCTGAAAATCAACCAGTGCAACGTTAAAATTTCATTCTTCAGTCTGTCCAGTTCAATCAAAAACGAATAGGTAAACATTGTTGTACCTCTCCGTTACACAGAGGAAGCAGTGCTGATTTTTTTATAAATCAGCAAGAAAATATCAATGTACAAAATGTCGGATATATACCAATATCCCAGCTTGGCTTATAAGTTTCCTCGAATTCGATAAGTAAAATCGGTCGTTCTGCAAATAATTAATGTATGTTATAATTCCAATTTACTTGAATAAATATAATTGAAATCTAGTGCAATATTCCAATATACGTGGAAACTTACCGTTTATTGTGCTCAAATGCAATGATGAGTCAAAAAGTTGCATAAAATTACAAGGGGATATTTTTATTCATCGTCACTTACAATTTAGGATAGAGAAACCTAGTACCCTACAGAATAGATGTAAAAGCTATAATGTGTAGGTATTTATCGCCTCTCCTCATCTGTGCGTCGTATCATGGTAAATTTTCAAATAAATAGTAGGAGTAGCAGTAGTGGAAATAAGCACTTTGCAAGAGTAGGGAAAAGCATGCTGTTTGTGATGTATCACACGTGTAGGCATGTATATAGGCACGTAAAGTAAGCTGAAAGTGAGCCAAATGAAACTGATGAAACTAAAAAATGAAAAAGTTTGCAGAGGAATGAAACAAGGAACATCTTGATAGTCTGCATCCAACATCAGCTCAAATGGGTTTCAGCATTGTGGAGTGGAATGTTCGGAAATTTGAAATCATTGCGTAAGTTAGAGTAAAAAGATAGCAGGGTACACTATATGCGTGTTAATACAAAATTATACTGTTCGGTTGCAGTTGTATTTATATAGTCATTTATGTTATATGACAAATGTACTTTAGTACTGCGTTCGAGAATCTTTTCATGCTGTAGTACATCCTCTCATTATCATCAGCTTGAATACTGTTCGGAAGCTACTCGCTTTGCCACTCTTCATTGATTCGAGCCGAATACTCATCCCGAGCACGTTGTGATTTCCTCGTTTCTGTATCGTTTGGAATTTAGAGTCATCATACTCATCATGAAATGAAAACGCCCAACTTGCACTGGATGTGCATACTGGGATTTCTTTTCCAACAAAGTGCATTTCCGTATTGCTTTTTTTTAGTACAGACGTATGAATATATGATTACACGCAGACAGATTTAACACTAAATACATACATGATGTTTATATAGCTCATTACGGTAATGGTTCTTGAGAGTGGTTCCATGTCTCATTGCTTTTACGTAATGCACAATAGGGTCAAGAAAAATACGTCACTCAAATTTGGCTTTTCGGGGACCCCCTCCCCCCTTGTCATTATTTCGTCATTTTTGATGAACCCCCCCCCCTGCCGTCACGTCATCATGAAATACACTGTCATCTGCATTAAGCAGTATGTTGTAACCTGATATGTTACTGGCTGCCAACCTTACGGTTCAACAAGCTTGGAAAATCAGGAGATGTCTAGCAGGAGTAAAAATAAAAACAGAAAGGAATTTGAAATCAAAAGTTTAATTCTAATGAATTGTTTCAACGAAGTGTGTTAATCAATGCATTATGCGTCTGTTTTACTTCGCCTGTATATTAATTTGTTAAAACAATCGAAAAATTTATATTTCGGATATAGAATAAATAGATCTTAATCTTCTATTTGAATCTGGTTTCCGAAAACAATCTTACTAGCAATGCTAAGGGTCAATGAGATTTCGTTTAAAATCAAAGAGCTGTAGGTAAATGGTTTGTTTTATTACAATGCACTGTTAAAAACACGTAATGTAATGGAAATGAACTAGTCCCTAAGCGTTTCGAATTTATAATGAAAAATTAACTGTCAATTAACTGTGTAAATTTAGAAAATTGCTTGACGTCACTTTCGCTTTAACCCCCTCCCGGTACCGTCACTTTTCTCACCTGTTGCCCGATACCCTCCCCCCTTAAAAGATGACGTCATTTCTAACGCGCCCATACAGCTCAACCAACCAGCTATCAATGGACCCTTTGTAATTGCTGATACTTTAACGTACATTAACCAAAAGATTCTACCCTTCCATTGAATAATTTTCAAAAATTTAATAGAAAGTTAGGAACATCATAACAAATGACGTATTATGGCTGATCGATTCGTTTCTTCTATATATCCCATCTGATCTAATCTACGATGAATCAAACAATTGATTAGTGTTAAAATCACGGAAGTACTTCAAAATGTACTAGACATGCATAAGTATATAAATTGTGTAGGCTTGTACTTATATTGTATGCAGTCTTAGTGGGCATATTCATGTTCAAACTGAAATGACGCATTGATTTGCAAAACTCCAAAATTTGGTTGAGTTGAAATGTATAGAGCTTCACGTTCCGTAATACGTTTACTGGATAACATTGGACATAAGCTACTAGGGGTGTATAAGAAACTAAAGTTTGGATCTTGAATAAGTTGTTTATTTTCTATTGAAATAAGGATTTCCAGGCTACACATTATCCGTGCGAAGACTGCCAAAAGCCAATCCTTGGCTTTACAGGATGGCTTACCCTGTTTTGAAAGTACTTACTTACATAATACACATCAAATCACATAACGTCGACAAGCTCGAGAAGGGCATGCATACGATAGAAACTCGTCAAGATCCCATGACGTAAGTGTTCGTGTATGGATTCTCACAGGAAAGAATTTTTTTCTAGCAGCCCGTCTTTTTTTATGTTAACTTTTTTATGCTGAAAACAATTGTTTTGTGATCTTGGCTCTACTAAAAGCATGTAACCTATGTAAACTTGAATCCTTTAACGGATTTTCAGTTTACTTGAGTGACATGGGCATACTTTTAGTTCAAATTATTTCTTAAAATAGGCGACATAATATTGAAGAGTTCTTGAATGCGCTTAGGAATTTGGATATTAATGATAATATACTATATATATGTATACTAGGTCACTAGATGAGAGCACCACTGGAACTGCTGGAAGCTTGATTTATAGATACATCAAATTTAGGTACACTGTATTTACATCAATGTTAAACCAATGGCCAAATATACCCATGCTGTTGAGTAAGGTTTGATCATACTTACATACATATATATGGAGAGATTCTGATTCTATCACTCTTCCTAGTCTACGATGTAGGAAACCAAACTTCCTCATTTAAATCTATTAAGAAAACCTCGGTCTCCAGCGGTATCACTTACGCGAGTGTACTCGTTGCAGTTTACTAACTTTGCTTTGACTCAAAAATTAAGAATCATTTTTGAAATACATCTTATTTTATGTATTATCGTGTCTCAGTATAATGTTCAATAAAATCTTCGTTATATCTTATTTTATGTATTATGTATTTACAATCGATGGGTTTTTATTGTTCCGGTACAGTTATATGCGTGTACCATGTATAGAATTTTGTGTAGCCGCGTTTAGGTAAAATGAGATGACTTTTCTTTTACGAAACTATATGATTCAGAGGAGAGAGCTAAAATCAGGACCATGCGATGGTTCTGACTATTCAAGGTATATTATTACTGTTGCCCCAACAATTAATACACTTACTCCATTGTACAATTTGTACCCATAAGTTATGCTGACGGAAGGTAAGATATCCAGTTTACTGGAATCCACCACATGGACAGAAAAGTACCTCAAGTCTTTTCACTTTCTCTCCAGACTTTATCTGGTCCAAGACTAAGGTAATCATGGACAATTCAATGAAGTTTACATTAAATTGCAGCAAAAATTTACACCACCAAATTGATCTTTTAGTTTTCTTGGTCAAAATGGTTACTGCTGAAGAGATATGTCTGCTCCTCCTCTGCATCCTGTTCCCTCCGCTTGGGGTATTTTTTGCAGTGGGATGTGGACTTGATCTCTGTCTTAACGTTCTATTAACAATTCTTGGGTTCATACCCGGAATATGTCATGCATTCTTTGTCCTATGCAAGCGTACAGGCAGTTTCCCGAGACGCCCCAGGCGAGACGATTAAGTTAGAAGGACCAACCTCAGCAAATCTTTTCAGTCATTTATTCTAGTTATTCTACTGATCATATGCTGCTCTTTGACCTGGCGCAGTTTGGGGCGATAACCTGTAATAAATAAACATTTCTTCATAAGCCATGCAACCTATTTTCAAACAGCATACGTTAACGTTGATTCTGACGAGTGATTTGAATTGGTTATGATACTTTGACTTTGAACTTGACTTTATACTCTACTGCATTTATTTATGTACATAAAAAGATCATTACCCAAACGCACTATAGTGTAGTAATCATTTATTTTTCTAATCATTAGCATCAGCACATCATAATACTTATAAAGTGAACGAATGAACTCGCCTGGATTATGTATGAACATACATACGCATCCTTACGCACAAAGCATAATTGCAGAAACATTGCATTGTTGAATATACGTAGTTACTTAATTCAGATAAGTCTGCAAGAGTGAAAACCATACTTCATATTTCCCATGAACGAACTTGCATTGAGTTCTAGTAAGCTTCAATGGAAATATGGAAAATGCAGATTGATGCACATGTTGCCACTTAAACTTGAATTTGAGCATAAGATGCAGATGTTAAGTAGAAATGCAACATGTTCCCCTTTTCCAGAGTCCAGATCAAAAACCGTCGATCGAATCAACTCACAGCTCACATTCAGGAGTATATATAGCTTTGTAACGTAGAACGAACATAAGTATATGGATAGATAGATGCATCAATACCATAATTTTGCCTCCAAATTAAAGCCAATTACCACATGAGGACATAAAACTGTATGCATAATATATTATCACATCTTCTCATTTCATTCCCATCATCCCTTTTCCCAATTATACGCCCTGCCTACATTGCATTATATTAGGGTACTGTGTGCACGTTGGCTCTTACTTAACTGGATTGGATGAATCATCCATCTCTATACTTATTCTCCACAAAAAACTAGTGAATTTTTCACCATGTGCATAGTTGAAAAGGAAGGGGGTTAAACGGAGCTAAACGCACATTTGTGTACATGTGGCTTGTCTCTTCTGTTCTTCTGCGTATTTACTTTCTGTCAGTGGGAAAGATGAGAATGTGATTATGGGATGGCAAGTTAAGAAATGAACGCATCTTCCCACTCCTGACCTTTATTTCAATTTTTCTCTTTCAGAGCAAGTGAGTGAAGATGTGTAAGTACATGCATGACATTTTATTTGATAGACTAGACATCATCCATGCACGGTTAGTACCATGAAGGATAGTGGATTGAGCAGAATTTTCCAAGCCATCAGACAACTTACCATTCCCATCATGAGGATGGGAACATATAAAATCGTCATATTTTTTCCATATGTCATACTTAGCCTGTCATCTTTATAAATCAAAGACGACGACATAAAAAGACGGCACGTTAAGAGGAAAATGCCTGGGTCTGCAATGGTTTAGTTGGAATTATTGAAGAAGAAATGAGTGTAAGGCACGAAACGAGTTGTTTCTTCAAGCGAAATGTCTGCGTGAGAATGCAAAGGAAACAACAAGTTTGTGTGAATGTGGTAACCAGACTGTGAAGGAATAGTAATAATGAGTGATCTTCTTATTTAACAAAGGAACGGATAATTTTTTGCCAAATTGTGAGTTATTTTCGGCAGTCTATTATCAGCATATAATATTGTGCTTAGTGAACCGTTGTTTGTCCCTACTTTTTTCTTTGTGTGGTTTTGTGCTGGTTAGCTTGCATGATTTTGAGTCTTATGGTGGTTTCCAGATATATGAATTTATACCTTTGGAGTAAATGTAAAGACCCCATATTAAATTGTCGTTTCAAGTCTGTACTGAAATGATTTCACGATTCAAATCCAGTATTCTTATTCAAATACGTACAAGAAAAAATACTTCATTTCACCACGAGCTCAGTGTTTTTTGTGCAATTTGTCTTTAGAAACTGTTGCGAGATCATGCGCGATTAGAGTTTTAGTGAGTTTGAAACCGGCTGGCTCCAATGCTTTTCGTGTGCATTCTTTCTGTTCCGGTGAGGGAGAAAAAAACTCTTATTTTGGGCTATTTTTATCAGCACGTCTGTCTGGAAAAAGCAATGTGAAAGACAAAGCCAAGTGGAGTTGTTGGCAGAGTTATAAATTGGGAACTGGGAGTTGGAAATTGGAAGGAATTTTTATTCCCTCATTGATTGATAACGCAAGCATGCCGGAGATAAATCTGGATATGAAACATAAAAGGTGTCTTGTTCTGTAATTTGTTTCAACGAATGCTCCAATCATTGGATAGAAACAAAGAATTTTGGTTCATGATGGAGATGATAGTATTATAGAATGACGTACATATAGCGTCAAGGAATTTGCAAATTGGTTCATTACAAGATGAAACCAATACATTTTTACTGCATTTTCCAGCTATACACATTGTTCATTCATTGTGTGCTCCTATATATACACTCAAATGTATGACACACGTGTGGTGTGTCATATCGTAGCATTATTAAAGACGAACACATTAATATGACTACAACAGCAGCAGCTTAAAGAATTGGTTTCAAATTACTGGAGCTGAAAAGTCACACAGGATGAGATCATATCAAACCCCACCAGCATTTTTATAGCCGGTATAAAAAAGAAGTTGCTGGCCGCATCATTCATTATAAACTTTTCAATGCGCCTCTTTACTCTTTACACCGATGTCAAGTCAAACCACAAAAGTAACATCTTTGAATACCTATATAATATGGATTACGTTTTTAGTAAGGTAACGCCAAGTAGCCAGGTTATATATTATGTTTAATATTAATATAATGTCCGATTCAATGTGGTTTTGAATCCAATCAATTCAAACCGCAGCAGGAATCATATTCCAAATTTATTACTCCATTTCTCAAGCTGTTACTTTGCAATAATATTCAATATTCAAAAGCTTCCAAACCAAAGATTTTCAAAGAAAACGACTTGTTTAAAATGTGATGAAATGCCAACTTCATTCTCTCGCTGTTCTTACCAAACAGCAGAACCAGAAATATATACTGGTATTGGTACTGTGACATACCATTATATACAGTACACACGTCTGTTCCCTTCTCATAGTTTTGGAGCTTTACCGTAAAACTAGGTTCCAGATCCAGATGTCTTTAAAGCTTCCCATTCAAAGGCAGTTTTTGTGCTAAGCCGCACAATAAATATCACCTTTTCATATCACTCATTACTCTGCTTTTCTCAGTCTGCCTGAGTGAGTAGATGGTGCACTTATGTAAAAGTATTATATGGTGTGAACGTGATTGATATCGCTATATTTGTTTTAAGCAGGATATCACAATTTAAAGAAAATGATATTTATGATTATGTGAAGTGATACTCCACTAAAGTGAAATGTTGTGGTGGACGCGTTTCAATTGAGGAAATCATGGATTAAAACATTTTACTTCTTTTTCACTAGACAATGTACCTAACTACATAAGAGATGTCAGTTTCATTTGTCAACCAGAATATATGTACGAGTGTCACATATTCTTACAAGCAGCTTGAAATCTAATGTTTATGCTATGATCGCACGATTCCCATGCACGAAAGTAAACGCAGGCCTAAAAGCCCATTAGTAGCGTAGAACGTCCGTCCATAAATACAAATAGAAAAGATGTCTATGGGGTAGCAAAGTAGCAAAGCATTACTAATGCAAAACATAGATGAATATCATGATATCTTTTTTTTGGAACGGTGTAGTATACAGATTATCATTATCATGTAGTTTTGACTTTTATTTATATTACACTTTCAGAGACGACAAAACAAACCAGAAACAAAAATCAACAACGGGCCAGCCAACAACATTTGACAATAATCGTGTCGTTAGCCATCCAAATCAGACTGAAACTAAGAAGGTGGCTTTATCAGCACAACTATACCAACTTCGTCACATCACATCACACCCCATGTGGATAACCATACATGCAGCTTGTTGATTAAATGCATATTTGATACTTTTTTAGCTTGTCTTATCACAAGACATACCAAATCCCTGTGGACACCGTAACGTAAAGCCTTTAATAAGAAAATAACTGAAATGCATCATTTGTGAAGCACAAAGTAAATAGTGACTAAAAAGACGGCATTGGTTGGTGATCGTGTTAGTAGCATGTATAATACCATCACACTTTGTCTTTATAGCTACTGCCACACTGGACAAGTAAAAAAAGTCATTAAAACTGTATCCGGATCAGATTACAGTCTGTTTCTTATGAAGTGACGTGAGTCTTTAAGACTAAGACCAAAAAACATTCTATTTTTTATTATATATTTCAAAGGGCGAATGAAGCCAAGAATTATTGCAAACTTGGATTCGTAGTTCTCAGAAAATGTCATTTTAAAAAGTAATTTTTTACTCGTTCGTATCTTATTCTACTCATTCGACATTAGCATTCCGTCAAGAAGACATTGTGGAATAGTCTACAACTAGAAAAACAGTAAAGTGAGGTTGTGCACACATACACACACAGACTGAAGTGATTTTGGATGATGGCATGACACAAACTTAGGAGGAGACATGGAGTAGTTGGAGTAGGAGGTGGACGTTATTTACACATACCTTCATCATTTTTTCAATGCCATCCAACCACAAACTACGTATTTTCGTACAATCAAAACCATTGACGAGTAGAATTTGACCGGAATACTTCTTGAAAGAAAAGAACTGTTGCAAACATTGAAAAGCTTCAGTTTCACATTTCAATACAAATTATTTTCCTCAACAGAGCTATAAATTGTTTGAGTGTTTTTCCTTGACGAAAGTAAAAATCTTATACGAGATCAATATCAACATCAAATGAGATGAGATGAACAGTTTGCTGAGATCAAGTGAATTGGAGGAAGTATAGTGAAACGTGAATGTAAATACAAGTGGCAAGTCAATGCCAAAAAATGAGACACATCCCATTTCTCAAAAAATACTCCACCGTTCTCAAATCTAATCGCTTCCATCTCCACTACATTTAGTGCTTCTTCTTCTTCAAGTTTCAAAGAAATAGTTCATAAGTATCATATCCTCTTGGTATGTGATTTAGCTAGAGCGTGAGTACACGCGCGTACCTTCTCTCATTTCTCCTTTTTGCCATGCAATCCGAAGACAAGCGGACTTCCAACTGGGTTGACGCTGCTGAACAAAGACGAAGGAGTGGAAAATAAAAACATAAACTTCTACAGTGAACTACCAGCAGCAGAAGTTACAGTGATGTGATGACAAAAAATAAAATCAGTTGAAATTGAAAAGGTGACTGAAGTTGACTCTACTTCAAAAGGGCTACATACATAGTATTTGTGTAGGAGGTGGTAATGAAAGACGGATAAATCAGTCGAGTCCAGTCTTACTCTGTAACATGATCTGACATCACATCGCATTGCTATGAAATGGATCCTTCCTTTGTGAAAAATGAAGGTGTTGCGTAGTACTTCTTATTTATGACATGGCAAGCCTCCTACGAACCTACTCTCTCAATCACTGTTACTGTATTTGTACATAATGTACTCCCATCGTAGGTAGTGTATACATGGCAGTTGTAGTTGTTGACCGATGACAAAGTAATCGTGATCAGAAGACATTGGAAGAGATTTCAAGATTACCCCACAGTAACGTTTATGATCAATGTGTGTATAGTGTATAACTCTTGGAGTAGAAAAACGTGCATGCGTCCGTTGAACTTCTAAAATTTTGGCAATAAATACTCTTTGGCCCAGTTGTTGATAGGATTGTGGGCACGGTATTGAATCTGAAGCGAATGAATATAATAAAGGTGCACAGAGAACGTGGATCTGCAAGTGCAAATATTGATCTTCGTTGTAACCTATCTCTTTAACCTCGTTACAGCTTGAAGTTTCGCTGCAGTTTTTTCTGGCTGGATAGACTGCATATATATTGTGCAAGTATTTAATTATATTAAGTATCAGCAAACATGACGCTTATTTTTATTGGTGGGCAGAGTGAAAAGTGAATCTGAGTTCGTATTGAAGTACTGGATATTGCAAAAAGATAGCATAATGCTTGAGTGTCTTTGTGCACGGTACTTAAATACACATAACAGTTTCTGTGAAGCTTTATAGAATCTAATTAAGATGGTGTGATTGAAAATGAAAGAAAAACTATAGCTTCAAGTTTTAGTCAAAGGAGCCGCCTATCTCACATTAACTTGCACATACTTTCTTCCGAAAATATGGCACTGAACGCTTCAAGTTCCTCCCCTTGTGGGAATGAAACGATCTCAGAATACTCCAGGTATTTATGCATATACTCTAATGCATCGTCTTTCCATTTGAGAAGCTTCGTTAACCAATGTATTTAATTAGGTTTCCTACCTGGGCGCTTAACTTTGGTGCGACGATGATAATTCTTACAATCATTGTCGGCATTTTAGGAAACGCCTTGACAGTAGTAGCACTGCTAAAATGCCAAAGAGTACGCAATATCGCTGCAGCCTTCATTATCAGGTTGGTTTCTTTGTTACTGCGCTTTTCCAAGGTTTTCTCTATTGTTTTTATTGTGTATTGTTTGTTCCATAAAGTCGGAAACAGTGAAAATTATTTGATAATAAGTATCTGCATGTAAAGATGATACAAATCATGCCGACCGAATCGTTATGTTGCTCCAATTACAAAATTTGGATGAAATTTCTTTTCAGCTTATGCGTCGCAGACTTCCTGTTCTGCCTCCTAGTTCTCCCGTTCAGTGCCTCAAACTTTATTCATAGGGATTGGATTCACGGGGATGTGCTTTGCACAATTTTCCCTTTGATGAGATATGGCAACTTGGGAGTATCTCTTTTGTCCATCGCTATGATTAGTATTAACAGGTATGTATAATCTGACACGATTTGGATTTGATCTAATTGTGATAATGCGTAGATGATAATTTAATATGAATGTCGGTTTCAAAAGATACATGATGATTACAAGTCACACCCTTTACACCAAAGTGTACAGGCCGCTAGGCATTGGTCTTATGATAGGCTTTTGTTGGGCGTTCAGTTTCCTTATGCAGCTTCCAACACTTCTTGGAGCTTGGGGTAACGTGATATACCTTCGATTTTCTTTTTTGAGTATTTGATACCAACTTAATTGCTTTCTTTACCCTTGAAATCTAATAGGAAGGTTCGGCTACGATAGTCGATTAAAAACTTGCACAATAATTGAAACAGAAAATGGGATCTCATCTAAAACAGCATTGTTCATTATTGCCTTCGTCATCCCCTGCAGCGTCATCATTTTCTGCTACGCCAAAATATTCTGGACAGTTCGCAAGTACGCTCAATCAAGCTATGGTAAAAGGACACTTTTGCATAAAGACAGACCGTTATTGATATGCCATTCTCATTCTTTTTTTTAAAGATCGGAGAACCGAATGCGACGTCACTCTGCAAGATCTGATATTCGCGAAGCCAAAACGAGAAAGAATGAGTGGAGGATTACGAAAATGGTTTTAGTAATTTTCATTTCCTTCCTCGCTTGCTACCTCCCTATCACAATTGTGAAGACAGCGGATAAATGCGTGAATTTTCCAGGTAAGCTGGTTAATACTACAGTCAACTTCAGCTAGAACAACAAAATAAATCTAAAAGTATCATGAACATTTATTTTATTTTACAGTCACACATGTCGTTGGCTATGTCTTGGTTTACTTATCAGCTTGCGTCAATCCCATAATCTATGTGTTCATGAATAAACAGTATAGGATGGCAATGAAAGCTGTGCTGTTTCCGGCAAGCATGCAGTCCTCAACCAGGGTCACGTTTCACTCTCGTAAGATTTCTTTCTCCTGCATTGCACGTTACCTACAGCTATGTTTTATGTATCTTACGTCCAGTCAGAGTGAAGACTACAAAAGATCTTAAACCTCATTGCACTTCGAATTTTTACTTCATTTATTTATAATGTGTTGGTTCCACAGACAAATCAAAAACACCTGGCGCCGATCAAAATAGTCAAACGATGGTATCCAGAATGTCCATCACGAATACTAACTTTGTCATCAGGGAATCGGAGGACAGGTTCTAGTAGTAGCCTCCCACCACAGTCATATATATGAGATGCCTGTATATTACAGTACATAATTTAAAGTAGACACTTACTTGAAGCTTTTTTTCGTTGGAATGCGGAACTCCTCGTCTTATGCATGTCAGCATGTCGCTTCTCCACAACAGACAGATTCAGATAGTTTAACTTATTATGATATCGTTGTAACTTTTGCATTTATTCGTACTATGACCTCTTCTCGCAAATCTTTTGCTACAACCGTTATTTGAAGCTATAAAATAATAGTCATTGATGAAATTTGTAGGTAGTGCAGTTACCAGGTCATAAGAGCTTCCAATTGCAGATTACTTTGGATGGCATAATAATTTCAATTTCGACAGTTTGTAAGAAAGGACAAATGTATAAAACCAGATTGTATCCTGTCTATTTTTATTTTTCTTCAGTTAATGACATACTATTTACAAAGTTATGTGAACGTAGTATTGTTGGTTGTAGATATAAGAGTCGTTACGATATGTATGATAAAATTTTCACACCAAAACTGTTAGTAAGTATGTATTAGGCTTCATTCTGGTTAAGTCGTTTATTGTATTGTATACGTGAGACAAACTCGTGTAATTAAGTTGACGGAAAGTAAACCCATTGTTTTTTGTATGTACCAATACTATTAACAGAGAGCAGAAAAATTGGAAATAAACTGACAATCAGTGCAACTGATTTTTTTTTTGAAAAGCTGTGGCATGACATGACATGACATCTAAACAAGCCTCCCATTTCACATTTCATTCATAAATTGATGTCAAAAAGGGCAGCGCTACGTGAAATCATCCACGACCATAAAATCATCTCTAAAATTTTCAAATTTGACTTGATTTTGGTCTTCGTTGCAAGCTATGTTGCCCAAACATGACAGAGAGTGGGCTGATACTTCGTCTGCTCGTGGAGCTTTTCACTCGCTCCGTTCCAGATTTTAAAATCTTTTCATGCTGTCGAATCCGCTCGGAACGAGACTTCAAGCAGTCCACACAAGTTCGATTGTGGTAGTGATCTTGGCAATATGGCTAAAATAAATGTGACAAACGATTAAAAGTTTATAAAAAATTATATCTGTGCACCAAGAAAATTAAAGAAATAAAAATTAATGCTATACTAACTTCATTATCCACGGGATAAAATGAGCTAGAGTCCAGAATCTTGTTGCAATCTTGGCATACAAAACAGACGGGATGGTAGTTCCTTCCCAGGGCGTACACAGCAGTACCCTTCAACACTTCAGCGATGGGACGCTTGCAATCGTAGCATTTTGGAGCAAAATTTTTGATCCTAAAAACATGACAAATGTTATTATTACACCAAGCTGTCTGAGAGTAGATAAAGCAATAATTTTATACCAGTCAGTTTTGCAATAGGCTTTGTTGTCCTCAGTAAAATAGTTGTCTTCCCGTAATATTTTGTCACATATTTCACAACGGAGACAGCAGTCCCGATGCCACTTCTTCCCAAGAGCAAGGATCCCATCCTGAAAAGGAAGAAAGGTAATCCATCACGTTTCTTGATTTGGAGCAATGATAAAACTTTGAAGCTTAAAAAAATTTACATGGCGAATCGGCTCCAGACACCTATCACACTTTGCTGAAAAAAGCTTGTGATAATCACTTTCACAATAAACTACTCCATTTTTCTTCCAGAAGCTGTTTCCTGGTAGAGGACGGGCACATTCAAAGCAAACAAAATGCTCTTCATGGTAAGTATTGCCCATTGCGAGGGTCAGTTTCTGCAGCGAGCCCATAAAAACATACCGCATGTCATTTTGATTGAAATTACTAATTAATATATACAACTACCATGTATGGATTTATTTTATTTATATACAGGCCGGTTTTATTACCGTTTTGTCCCTGATGGGCTCCAAACAAGTTGCGCACTTGGGAGAAAACAGCCAATGAAAATCGTCTTCACAGTAGAAAGAACCATTGCGCTCAAAGTAGACATATGGACACAAAACCTGGCTGCATTTTCGGCATGTGAAGCATTCTGGGTGATAGTAGTCCTTCAGAATGTTAATTGGAAGAATGCTCTAAAAATGAAACAATTTTTTTTACTTTCTTCCTAAGACTTTCTGAATCTTTTCCCTTAGAGTTCATAAATAAACCTCCGGAATGGTTTTCCTGCATGCATAACACCTATGTAGAAATAAGGTGTTGTAATCCATTATGCAATATGGCTGGCCATTGTTCTCCTTAAAAGTTTCAGGATCTAGTTTCCGAGTGCAGTGGGTACAAGTGAAGCAGTCAGAGTGCCATAACCTGTCCTGTGCGAATAAATGCTCCTGAAACTGCAAACCAAAGCTTTAATTCCCAGTTCTATGTATGCGATTATACAGTACTATAGTATAAAATGTTGTTGAACTCACATGAAAAATTGGCATTTTGCAAGAAAAGCATTCTCGATAGTTGACATTGTTCAGGGTAGAATCAACGATGGTCGTCTTAAGCTCAAGGGATGGACTCCGACTTCTGAAGCCAGAGGAAGACAGAGAATCTGGAATCCTATCATATGTGAAAGTGATCGAATCCGTTTTCGTAGGGCTTGGCGTCGAAAGTCCTGTGCTGTTGTTGGACTTTTTACTGCTCCTACGAAACGTTGTATCTAGTTACCCCAAAAAATACAATACGCAAATATGAGCATTATTTGCACGCATTAATAAAAATCGGCAACATAAATGTTTATGTTATAGTTATAAAGAACTTCCTCTTAATTCAAAGAGTCCTAATCGGTTGCTTGTACGAACCTCTTCCTCCTGTTGCTGTGTTAGTTTTAGTTATCAAGCTTAAATTAGTACTTTAAATTTTTATACAATAAAATAAATGTCATACCAAGATATTCCTTGAGCTTCACCATGTTTCCTCAATTCAGGCCTTAAATTGAGTTAAAAACTTTCCCTATGTATTTTATATGGTTTTCACTGTCCAAAGGACAAAAGTGAACTGATCTCACCAAGCTTACTCGACCACAGCTATCATGCTTGATGCCCATAATCATCATCATCAAATCAAATCATCACTTTTCATTTTCATTCAGGTATGCGGCATTAGCAACCCCTACCTACTTACTTTACTTACTTAACATGCGGATTTTGAAAACTTACATCCACCAACCCAACAGCGTTAAAAAAGAAAACTGCGTCGCTCTCTTATGAACAGCACGCATACCTACTTCCAAAAGAAGATCATCAAGCCATGTCCATATTTGTTGCCTTTGGCTGGCTCCAGTCTTGCGTTAGCATTCTTAAAGTACTTACGCTGTACGCTATAATAAATATATCTAAAGCTGGCTCGCAGCAGCGATCACAAATCAGAGAAAAAGTTAGGGCCGACTCATCTCTTTTAGATAATGAATGCTGAAAACTTGACTCCACCTCATGTTACCATAAAATTTTAGAGATAAAAAGCTTTTTGCAAAGCAAAAGCCTCCAAAAAATGGCAAGTGTATCGATCGACAGGTTTTGTACTTGCTGCGTTTGATGTGCCATAATATTTAGGTGCACGGTAAAAGCGTTACTTTACAAAAGAGAGTCGTATCAAAATTACATGGGTTTTCAGGTTTTATTGCATTGTTGTTATATTGTTGGCTATGAAGACAAGAACAAGAGCATCGTAAATTGTTTATAGGCATGCTCGACTTTGTTGTGTACTGATATTTATGATTCCCATATAATGAATTGAAGGTTACAGTTGCAGAAAATGGTCGTAAAGAGATTAATGTTGTTTATATTGGAATGATCAAGAACATTGCGAAATTGAAACTTATGGCAGAAAATTAGTATTCCACGAGAATAAACATAAATTGAAGCCTGTAGCGTATAAGATATATATAACACCTGAATATCGTATGAACACATACATTTAATTATAAATTTGTATGACACCTAATAAAATTCATTAAAAATCTGTCGATAGAAAAGATTTATGAGCTCAAAAATTTTCAAAAAAGGAATTTTACAGGAGAAATTTTGCTATTCATAATTTTGCAAACAATGTTCTTAATTTTGTTTGGGTCAATCAGTAATGGCATGTCTGCAACCTTCGGGCCGTTTCTCTCCCACCTAACCAAAATTTTGGTAAATATATATGGTCATTGGGAAGGAAGTCCATCTCGTGATACCTAAGTTGCCTAAAAATTTCTCTTTGAAAACGAAGCTTCCCAGTTCATTTTGTTCTGAAAATTTGAACTAAAAGCGTCCATTCAAAATCTTATTGACTGTGAACAAAAGAGAAATGAAATCTGAACATAAGGTCGGTTGCATTTCATTTTCATGCATTCGGATTGCGCTCACGTAAAAATCCAATTAGGTAGTGGTACAACCACCACTTCTACTACTACGTGGGTGGGAGCATCGATATCCGATGTAAGTACGTCAGGTTAACTTGGACAATGGAAATTTTGTTAGGAATGTACAATTGGCAGACATTATAATGATTGAGGTACTTAACACAACAAACCATCAAATGAAATTATTTGTTGCTCAAAGGAATTCGAGGAGAAACAAGTAACACGCTGCGAGAAGAATCGTCATGTTAGGCATGAGTGGGTGGTGGAGATCGTACCTAAAAAGCGTGCATCTTCTTCTTCTTCATTATCATCATATCCATTGACATAATTAGCGTGGCTATGCATCACATCGTCTTCGTATCATTTTCTACATCTCTCCAGCAATGCGCTGCTGTTTGTGTGAGCTTCATAAAAAATATCAAAATTCACTTTTTTTCCTCCATCGTGATAGATGATCCTCATTGCCTTTTATGTCCATTTCTATATACCTATATTGATTCTGACATAATAGATATGCTCATCTTTAATATACTTACGTATTATCATGATGATATGATGATGAGATGACTGCTGTGGTATGGCATGGCATCTGTGTGGGCTTTTATGCTATGAATATTTTAGTTTTTGCGTGAGCAGCCCAAAACATTTTTAGTTTTGGGGAGGAAGATCATATCAACATCAACAAGAAGCGTCAATCGTTTTGTTGTCTTTCTGCTGGAGCTCTGTCTGGATGGAGGACTTTTTATGCATGGTCTTCTTTGGCTTGTTCGTATTTTAAAGTATGGCGATAATGACTTTATTTTTGTGCTATAAACAAAAAAGATAATAATTCATGACGTATGGGATGGGTTATTATTGGGCTACTGCTCAAAATATAGAGGAGAGCATTAATTTTTATGTACGAATGATTTACTGTATGACCAAATGGTGTTGTTGCCAATTCGCATTAGAAAAGTCGTTTACTTAACGCTCAGCTAATGATCATGGACCACACTACTAGTTTTAGGGGACTTTCTTTGGACATATTTATTGTCGCTCGTGATTGTATCAAGTAATTAATGGCTACTTTCAAGACTTTCAATGATGCCTATTGGAAGGGAAACTTTTCCTCCAGTCCATAAAATGCTCTTATATTGATTCCCATCTATTTTCTTTGATCTCTAATTTACATATTTTTTATGGATTGAAGAAGAACGAGGGGATACAAAGCCCACACAAACTGAACATGGCTTAAGAATGACTTTCCTGTCAATCAAATGGACCACTACAGTGATAAAGGATACTAAACATAATAAAAATATATCTCAGTTTGACTGTAGATGTGTCAACTACTGAAATGTTACGCCAAATCTATTCGGCTCACCCCCAACCAACTATTATGCAATTCAATTCATAGGTGTTGCACCCATTTCCATAATACCTACTCTTTGTTTCTTTCACACAAAAGCTAAGATTAACCTCATTGTCCTCTTGCCCTTGAACTATCCTTGAAATCTAGAATACTTTTATTCATTTTCTGGATACCTCCCATCCATACTTGTAACTCCATTTTTGAAGCAAAAAATTGCAAACATTCTGCCATACTACTACTGTTGCAAACAAAAACACATCGTGCCTAGTCGTGCAAATCGGGTGCGTCCAGTATAAAATGCAAACATTGAAGAACGGGTATACCTACACAATTTTAATTTTCTTGTAGCAAAAGCGTTGAGCTTTACTTTTAATTATATTCAGTGCGCACACACACAGAAATTACAAGTATTATAATTTGTAAAGCTATAAAATGTCTTAACTTACTGACTTTTTTAAACTTTCCCATATAAATTCTACAACCTGCATTATAATGCATTTAGCTGCTATATTTAATACTTTAAGAATTTGACAATACAGTTAATTTTTGTCTTTACATTATACTTCACGTGCAATTACTCATATAAGATCTATATAAAGAATTTGCCACTTAATGGTTTCATTCAGACTTTCCATTTTCTTCCCAAGCCATACAATACCTTTTGTGCGTTCAATAACATTTCATAATAATACTAAACCAAAACACTGAAAAACTTAAATAGTTATAATAATTATTGATAAACAAATATCTTTTCATTAAAGCTCTACAGCTACAAACAATAACTGCCCGTTTCAATTACACATAATAATATATAAGGTAAAATTCCATACCACAAATTGGTAACTGCTGACTTTAAGCTTCACAGTTCATTGGATAAAACAAGGATTAGAAAGATATCAAACAAATAAATGATAACTCACAATAGCAAATAAAGTAAGTAGAGGAAACGCAAGGAATGGTGAGAAACAAAAGACAATGTGAACTCGAGTTTGAGTCATTACAAGATATTGGTCAACAAAATCACACGTAAAACTCAAAAGTGGTCAGTGGTAATGAGATCAGTCGGTTGCTGTTTTTGTGCAGCAAAATGCTGAGGCTGTATTATTTGTGGCTGGATAGCTGCAGCTGTAGTTTGCTCACAGCCATCCAAAGTATCAGTCATATATCCAATTTGAACATTTTGCACTAAGTGAATTTTCTCCAAAGGAGAATTGACGGTCCAATAGTAGATTCTGACTCCCTTCTTCATCCATCGGTATGTTGCTTCCCTAAATAATTGAATTTTAAAATATAAGTATCAGACTCTGGCCCGATTGTAACGGTATTTATTGCAAAGTCGTATATTTTTGGTTTTATTTAGGATCTTACTTTGTAAAAGCATCTTTATGAACCACTAGAGCGGAAAGGCCAATGAACCACCAGAAAATTTGTCGAATAGCAAATTCGTTGAATACATCCATAACAATTGCCAAACAGTCCTGCCAAATACTTTTGTATCTAGGTTCACAGTTTTCCCAGTTAGAATTCCACGTTACGTACCGGAAATAGCCAGGTCTCCAAGCCATGCAACCTATGATGTTCGGGTCGCGACGCCGTATCTTTAAATGGGAATAAACACAAGAACAAGATCATTCATTGTACATCTTCATCGACTTGAAGTAACACGTTATAAATCAAAACACCATTTACCTCATAAATAACACGGAAATAAAAGGAGGAAACCACAGCCATTGAGTACATTGTCTCTTTGTTACGGTCAAATGCAGCTACCACAGCTTCAATTACCTAAGGGTAACAAATTATAAATTAAATCTGGCAAATTCATTCTGCTTCAAAATAAGAAAACTTTATTTACACAGTACGAAACTTATAAAAGTACCTTTTCATTTTCATCTTTCAAGTCAATGATGAATCTCACCCCAAGCGTGAGACATGTGTTTATACCTTCCTCTAATGTAGGAATCCTTTCACCACGAAATCTGTCTCCCAAAGGATGGAGTACTGATATGTCAACTGCTTTCAGCTCATCCCAAGTCATATCACTGATGTCGCGATCAATACCCGCAATTCTGACCAAGTTATCATCATGAAAGAGAACAGGGACGAAATCCTTGGTCAGGCTGACATCAAACTCCACAACACGACATCCTCTTTGAGCACACAACCTTATCGCAGATATTGAGTTTTCGGGAGCATCCAATCCGGCCCCTCGGTGACCAATAACTGTAAGAGGACCACCTTCCTGAGTGATATCTCCACTTCCTGAAGAGTTAAGGAGGTTAAGACGGGATTTTACTGTCAATCCTGGGCTTGTCGGTCCGTTGAGAGTTTCAGCCAAGGGACGGAAAGGCTTTCCGAACATGGCATCGACATTTTCCTGGCTGGCTGGAGACAACTTGAACTTTTGAACAGCCGCAAAGACAATCAGTGACCCCACAAGAATGATAGGGAAATACGTAAAAACAGAATCCAAGGTCACAAGGAGAAGGCCGTAAATGATTAGCCAAACTTTAAAACATGTCAAGAAAATGTACATGGTTTCAGAGAAACCAGAAATGCTTTTGAAACCTCCTGGTCCACTCTCCATTGCTAACAGCTAACAAACTCAAATCTAATGTATCTAGACTTATTCAATTGAACACTGGTACAGTACTCCTCTCATTTGACAACTACGTGCGACTCAAACCTAACCTCACGGTTAACTGCCTGTATTGTATAATACAAAAGTGTCCACAATTAATAACGAGTACTGAATAAGACTAAAAACATTTCTTCATGGTAAGGTTCAATGATGTTCAATCAAGTTCTTTCCTAACTAAGGTACTTGGTGGGGAACTGATGGAGAGCTGGATCCAACTGTACAAGCTTCCAGCAAATGTCGATCCTTCAAATTGAATAGAACAAACTAGTATTAAAATTTCATCAGACATAATTAATATGAAAGAAGAAAGTATTTTCAAGTTACCAATAATTTCACTGAAAACTCTTCAGGTGACGGGTAATATCGAGTCGTTAGCTAGTCGTAAAAGGTGTCCTCTTTCTCCCTAGTTTCGTTACGAACTACAGCAAAACGTGACCATCTCCAAATTATGAATTAACATGAACTATTAAACAAAGATGAGCAGCTTCACGTAAAAATTTCGGGAACAGAACTATTCTTTGCAAATGGACACTCAACGGTTATCGAAATGACTCTTTTTTTGGGATGGTCACAGCTGGTGTCGGTGACCGAAACTGGTATTTGATTTTTTAAGGAGGAACTGAAGACGAAGCTGCTCCTTGTTCCGTTCGTCCTGTTCTGTGTTCTGGAAATATGCATTGTGTGCATTATCCGTATCGTACACCCTTTCATACAAAGGGCAATGCCACATAACACAGAAGATAAAAAGTACATCTCGTTCGCATATAAACAAGAAATATAGGCTGAATAGGCATGATAAAATATCCGGTTCAGGACGAAACTATACATATAAACTTCGGTATCGTTTGTTGGTCTTGTCTTGTTTGTGATGATGGAAATAGCGATGAAACACATGCTGAACAAGAACGCATAACAAAAACACATTCACCTGCAATCCGCAACTCATCCCTCTGTTGTTTCACTCGGTCGTTTTTTATCAAATGCGTTTGATTTGATTTATGAGTTCACATGTGCAAACTGTCAGGATCTTTAACTGTGAGTCTGTGCTGGTGTTGATAACGGTTGTTGATTCAGACGTTAAAAATATTCTGAGTTTGGTTGGGGTAAGTCTTTACCGGTGACCGACTTCGGTTATAGTTTTCCTTTGGTGAACGGCGCCGCTGTTTTGTTGATTGGAGTTGGGGAGTAATGTAGCATATTTTGATTTGGTTGTACATTCTGGTTTGGTTTTTTTCATTTGCAGACATCCGAGTTTGGGTTCTCCAGCTAATTATTATTCAACTGGCTGTCAACGTCAATTAGGCAACTGAAGATTTGAATTCAGAAGGTGTCTATTAAATCAAGAGTGATGTAAGAATTTATGTTTTATAGTCTGTAGTAAACTTTTATTAGAGCAGTTGCGTGCTCGCATGAAAGATTGACAAGTAATAGCAGAAGAACATAGTCGTTGACTTTTTTTGTTTTTTGATTTAGTTTCCGAACGTTCAGTAATTGAAGCAATGGATAACACAGGGGATGGAGTGTCAGAGAACTCTCCTGGGAAAAATGGCGATTTGAAGCATTCTAGGAAAAGGAAGAGGACGGACAGTGTGTTCATTTCACCGAGACCATATTTTTCTGGATGTTGGCAAAATATTACTCCAATCAAAATGATAGTTCTCGATTCACAATACTATGCAGAGGAGAAATCGAAAAAACAGCGTGGAGAGAATGTACCATCAAGCAGCAGCAGCGACACCGACAGTTCAGAGACTGGAATTTTTGTAGTAAAGCTGAAAAAAGTGATGGAGAAGGATGGAAGGGCTTTGGGTGAAGATGAACGGATCGCGGAAACCGAAATTATTAAGGATAATCTGCCTGCTTCCAATGAGTCAGATAATGCTGAAGTGGAAAGTGAAGACATACCAAGGTCGTTTGAACTGATGGAAACCTCTAGTGAAACCAGTCCCACCGAAACTGCAGCACTTCCGGGTAATCTGTCTTCTTCCAACGACTCAGATAATGCTGAAGTGGGAAGTCAAGACCAACCCGCCTTGTCTGTCCTTATGGATACCTCTGGTGAAATCAGTCCCACCAAAACTGCAGCAATTCTGGGTAGTCTGTCTTCCTCCAACGACTCAGATATTGCTGAAGTGGAAAGTCAAGGTCAAGACCCACTGACGTCGGCTGAAACCAGTCCCACAAAACTGCAGCAATTCTGGGTAGTCTGTCTTCCTCCAACGACTCAGATATTGCTGAAGTGGAAAGTCTGACCCCAGTCCCACCAAACTGCAGCAATTCTGGGTAGTCTGTCTTCCTCCAACGACTCAGATATTGCTGAAGTGGAAAGTCAAGACCCACTGACGTCGGCTGAAACCAGTCCCACCAAAACTGCAGCAATTCTGGGTAGTCTGTCTTCCTCCAACGACTCAGATATTGCTGAAGTGGAAAGTCAAGACCCACTGACGTCGGCTGAAACCAGTCCCACCAAAACTGCAGCACTTCCGGGTAATCTGTCTTCTTCCAACGACTCAGATATTGCTGAAGTGGAAAGTCAAGACCCACTGACGTCGGCTGAAACCAGTCCACCAAAACTGCAGCAATTCTGGGTAGTCTGTCTTCCTCCAACGACTCAGATATTGCTGAAGTGGAAAGTCAAGACCCACTGACGTCGGCTGAAAGTCCCACCAAAACTGCAGCAATTCTGGGTAGTCTGTCTTCTTCCCAACGACTCAGATATTGCTGAAGTGGAAAGTCAAGACATCCAAGAACTGAAACCTCTAGTAAACCCAGTCCCACCAAAACTGCAGCAATTCTGGGTAGTCTGTCTTCCTCCAACGACTCGGATATTGCTGTAGTGGAAAGTCAAGACCCACTGACGTCGGCTGAAACCAGTCCCACCAAAACTGCAGCAATTCTGGGTAGTCTGTCTTCCTCCAACGACTCAGATATTGCTGAAGTGGAAAGTCAAGACCCACTGACGTCGGCTGAACTGGTAGAAACCTCTAGTGAAACCAGTCCCATCAAAAATGCAGAAATTCTGGATAATCTGTCTGCCTCCGACAACTCAGATAATGCTGGAGTGGAAACTCCGAAGACTGAACTGGTGGAAACCTCTAGTGAAAAGATATTTCCCATACTTGCAGCACTTACGGAGAATCTGCTTTCTTCCAACGACTCGGATAATGCTGAAGTGGAAAGTCAAGACCCACTGACGTCGTCTGAACTGGTGGAAACTTTTAGTGAAACGATTTCTCCCATAATGACACAAAATCTGACATTTTCTTGCTCTGATGGCTTTTTTAATGAAATTCAAGATGTTGTGAAGGAGGCTGTTGAAAAAATTGTGAATTCGGTTGCTGATTCTGAAAAAAATCCAAGCACAAACGGCTGTTGTACCGACGCACAGGAGGAAGTGTGTTTACCTGTGCCACAAGTAAATACAGTAGACGAGGTCACAAGCCCAGCAGTTTTTCGTGAAGAAACAAGTGTTCCTATGATGTCTGACTCTGCGATTTTGGATGCCGAAGAAATGATGGAGATTATCAGTGCTCAAAGCGATGTTCGCAAGTACTCAGACAGATCATCATCATCATCATCAAGGAGTTTAGAACTTATCAATCATGATCAAACCTCCATGACCTCTGTTGAAACTCTGGAAAGTTTCAGTAGTTCTGAGCAGTCTTTGCTTGTGGTTTCTGATTCGGTGAGATGCATTGTTTCTGTAGCGCATATACGTGCATTTCTTATAGCATTTGATCCTTTAATGTGTATTTATATTAATGATTAACGTAGAATTTTCTCTTTTTCAGGCTCCGCCAACTCCGAGTAATGGAAAAGGATCTCCTGAACTTGCACTTTATGATAATGACATCATGTCACTACCGCAAGAGTACGAATTTTGAGACTGAAATCAACAATACGTCAATCAAATCGATTTTTAACGGTTCTGTTTTCCACTCTACCCATGTCCTTCAACTATCTAATCTAGTTTTTGATCAATCCATTCCTAATCAAGAAAACTTAGTGTTCCATAATCTTTGGTTTTAGTCACACTCGAAACTAATTTAAATTGTGTTTGTAATGCGAGTTTGCATAAAAATGTTTACACTGATTTTACAGCGGTGCAAAAATGTGTATTTTCTGTTCTATTAGCTGACCAGAGGTAATTGTACGACCTGCTATTTTTTGTTATATTGTTAAACATAATATTAAAAAGAAACATGTAATATTAACGTTCGTGTTCATTAATTAAGATATTATTAAACAAGTATTGTTGTATGTGGATGTTTTTCAATTTAATTCTTAAAATTATCTATCACAGATAGTTAAAGGTCTTTAAACACTTGGTATGGGGGTACACCATTAGAATTCCAAAACTCCACCCTTTTTATAATTGCGTCGGAGAGCGAACCTACTCCCTGTTCGCCTTTGATTGGGTTTTTTAAATTAAGGCATGTCATTTCTTTCTCAGTAGAGTCCACAGGGTGCCATAAATCATTTCCAAATTTGGTAGTATATCTGTAGCAGGTATTAGTTAGTATGTAGTTTGTAAGAAGAAGTAATTTAAAAGTTACTGTTTTTTAATCACTTACGGATCCGTGACGAATTGTGCCCAAAGATCAACCATAATTTTGGACTGCTCATAGTCTGGATGACCTTCGGTAATCGGTAAACTGAAATCCGGTGGTGAAAAGAGTAATGATAGTTCTTCTCCATGGCTTGTTCCTGTATAAATATATTTAACTTTTTGGGTTAACTCAAATTGTTTGGTTGTAGTTTTAATATGTAAAATCAGACCCACCGACACCAAACTGATTTGATTCTGTAGCATAATCATTGTAGTATAAGAAAACAGGAGAAAAGTTTCCTTGAATTTTCACAGCTTCCAGTGAAGCGTGAATATATAGTCTATCTGAAAATATGTTTGTAAATCCCTGCATGTCCGCTTGGAAATCGATATTATCACTGATGGTCACATTTAGATAGAATTCATTAATGGAGTTGATCAGGTTGGTATCATTTTTGTTGTACACTAAAAATTGCGGGGCCAAGTTGTTCCAATTTAAGTTCATTTCTTGCGTCCACTCGTCACTTTCGTAAATTCCTGTATTATTATTACCACAAGTTTTTAAATTTGTAATATCTATATCTGTCTATATAGCTTCGTGTCTTCAGATGATGTAGTTTGCGTTATTAGCACCTTACCCAAAGTAACTATTAGTCCTTCGGCTGAGTTGAATCCTACCATCCACGGGACATTTTTTTGCGATCCTTCTGCTAGGATTTCATACGGATGGCGAGTAAGGAAGGGTTCTGAACTAGTTTCGTTGAGTTCAATAGACGGACTGTAAAGTCTTAATGGATCTTTCAAAGGTTCCTATAATAATACAAATCGTACTAAATATGGAGTATGTATGTATTTAGCATAGATTTGATTGTCAAATTGACGTACAACGAATTCATAGCTAATAGAAGCAATAACTGACGCATCAACGGCACTGAGACACTCGATCATTGCAGTGTTGTTTCCTATAAACGTCCCACATCCAACTTCATCAGCCAACTTTTGAGCTGTTCGCAACGGTTCCTTTTGCAATGACAATACTTTAAACGCTGTACCACTTCCCGATATGGCCGCAGACAGCAGTCCTATAAATTAAGTGCTTACTTTTAATTCAAGGATTCACTTTACAGAAGCTTGCAATAAAACCATTTAAATTACATGCCTTCACTCATCGGAGAAAGCAAATGATACTGAACTGCCGCCGCCCCAGCACTTTCTCCATACAAAGTCACTTTCGAATTATCCCCTCCAAAGAAAATAATGTTATCCTGGACCCATTTAAGTGCCAAAACCTAGAGAGAGACTTTGTTACTAGTTACTAACTCACTCAGGCTGAGTATGCTTGAACTTCTATCTAAATCTATATAAACCTGGTCCTTCATTCCTGCATTTCCTACAGCATTTCCATCCTCCGTACTTAAAAAGCCAAATGCCCCAAGTCGGTAATTAAATGTGACTAAAATTAAATTATGGTCCATGAAGTAGCGAGGTCCATAATTAGATCCTGAAAGTGCCATGAAATAGCCCCCATGGACATACACAAGTACTGGAAGTAGCACCGTTGCAGTCTGTATAAACAATATGGATGCGTTGAAATTTCGCATATATAGCTAATTATATGCATTCAATTTTTGCAAACAAACTAACCGTTGAATTGATAGGGGTAAAAACTGAGATATTTAAACATTCTTCATCTCCTGTCGAATTGTTCTCGGAGAAAGAAAATTGAGGACAAACACTTCCATAGTTTGTCGCATCTCTAATCCCGGTCCAACCTTCGGCTGGTTCTGGTGCCTTAAATTTAAGGAGGTGCCTTAAATGACTATGATTACCCAGTAACTGAAAACATTAAAAGTACGACATGGCATGATGTAACAACTTACCTGAAACCTCAAAGGTTTTTTTGCATATGGGATGCCAAGAAATGCTGAAAAATTTCGACCATTCCTTGAGGTGGCAGTGAAGCCTTGCACTGCACCTAGCTTTGTATTAACAACTTGACCAGCTACTATTCGAAATTCACCCAAAAATAACGGAAAAATTATGATTAGTACGAAATTCATTGTGAATGACACTACTTTCCTAGTTGATGAAATTCGCGTATGCAATTTTGGACACTTAAAAGTCCGTGTTCCGTTTCAATTGTAATTTGGGATTGCAGACTGTTTGTTATCATCTTTTCAATTAGTCATCTTATCAGATTCAACTCTATTCAATTAAGATAATAATAATATGATTATGATTAACACTATCAAGCGAATCATTATCTTTGTTGCATGCGGAATGATGCTCAATGCACTTTGTTCTGCCATAATGCCACATCTGCATCTCTATTTCTACATTCTTTGCCCCAAAAGTTTAGTGGGAATGAGAATGAGGGTGCACTAAAATGTTAAGAAATTTTGTGTATTGTGTTTTGTTTACACGCAATGCATTTGATGCACCTAAACAAAAAGTATGTATATCAAGTATATCTTTGACTTCATTATGAATGTCGGTTTCTGTACGGCTGTAACTCGGTTGTGTTCCTCCAACAGGAATAATCTGTAAATTACGTACGTAAAGAATCTCAGCAATTAAGTGATCTCATTGACACCAGTTCCATTGCTCTCGTCTCGTATTTATTAAGAAATCCACAATTTTACCTGTTCCAAAAAACTAGTGTCAGTTCGAAAAGAAATCATAATATTATACAAACGTACATATAAAATATATTTCACATTTGTTTCCAAAGTCAGGTTTGATAAAGGACAGGTGAGTCACTCTACCAGTAATTTGTTAATTATTCTTAATGAATTGTTTGAACTGTGACCTAAAAATGCATTGTTGTTGATACAATTGAGTGCTTTTATATTTGATGATATGTGACACAACCTATGTAATCAATAAGTTTTTGATTGCGCCTGGGAATTGTCTCTGTTTTGGGTTGGTTTGTTAATCACTGTCAGTCTTTAATTGTTAATTTGCCCGTTTTGTTTTGTTTTACAAACTTATTTTCTTATGTAGGCAATTATTCACCTATGCTGGCTTTGCCAAGCAGTTGTAAGTCTTCAAATTAAAGCGTATTTCTTTGCTTATTCTTGTTTAATGCTTCACAAAGTCATCCACTAACGAATGACTAAAGTTTGTGGAACAAGTTTTTTAAAAGAATAATTATTTGTGTTTGCCGTAGTATGACGAAAGGGAGATCAAGGTTAACCAAAAGAAAAGCACGACGGGTGATGTCATCTGCCACCGTGAACGGTTCACCGCAACAACAGGTTGTGTCATCCGCTCCGCCTCTCCCAGGAGGTGCCTCGGCCATACTTGAAGACGAGTATGTGGTGGAAAAGATTTTGGATAGAAGAGAATCAAAGGGACAAGTTTTTTACTTGATAAAGTGGCAAGGGTTCTCAGATCAAGATAATACGTGGTAAGAAAAAAATTTATTAGTAGCCAATAAAAGTTTTAGGTGCATGTAAAACTTTTGCTAATTTTATTTCTGTTGGTTTTATAAGGGAACCGTATGACAATGTATCGGACTGCCCTGAGCTTATCAAAGATTTTGAAGAGCGATTGGTGGCACATGAAGAGTTAAAGAAAGAAAATCCTATTGCTGCCGCTGAGCAAGATATTCCCAATCCTTTGAGTAACGCACCTTGAAACAAATTAGCGAAGGAGTTAAAATCCCAGGTGTAGTTGGTCCTATTGGTTTTGCACGGAAACTGCACCCTCATCAAATCATTGGGGCAACTGATTTGGGAGGAGAATTGTGTTTTCTGATGAAGTGGCGAGGTAATATTTCACGTCGCAGGTTTAACAATTGAACTTATAATTTTAAACCTCGTTATAATATAATGAATGTATGTACATTTATGCATCTATTTAAAAAGATAATTTATCAATCATTGTAGGATCAAATGTAGCAGATATGGTTCCTGCACGGGAGGCAAATGTTAAATGCCCTCAAATCGTTATTAAATTTTATGAAGAGAGAATTAAATGGAATTCTAGACGAAGTGTTGCGGATATGTTGGGCGTGGATGAGGCTAACGGAGCTGGACACATTGAAAATGAGCAGTGAGAGAGTAATATTCTGAGCGAAACCTCTACCATACATATATTTTCGTTACTTACGTTATACATAGAATAAGCTTCCCGTTTATTGAAACCACTGCAACTGCAGTAAAATGATTTGATGTGCGATGTGCATGAATCATCGTTAACATTTTTTAAGTAATCGGTCTGCACGATGTGACTATTGTGACTTTTATTCAAGCTTTTGTGCGGTTCTAGATATTTTTGTTGTTTTAAGTGACCAATGACTCTTTCATGTTGTTAACTAGAATATACATTATCCCATTGTTAATTTGCAAACCTGAATTCGTTACAATACAATGGAACAAATTTAACTATAATAATAAGTCCTAATTTGCCTCGATGTTTTGAATCTGCAAAAATTGACGAATAAATCAAGTATGGAGTATGCCTGTAAAGGTGATCAATGAAAACAGTACAAAAGTTCACAGTAGCTTCAATATAATTTTATTTCATAGTAAGGCTACGATACAACAACAATTTACAACGTGCAATGGTACAAAAAACGAAACAATAATCATCCTTCTCGTCATATAAGTTATAAGTCCATACTATAAATTATTATTATTTTTACTAATTCCTTATTCTAATTCTACGTACTTAATTATGGCATGTATTAAATTACTTCATTAGCAAACTCTGTCGGATTCTGGACTAGTTACAATCTCTCCATCTGATACTTGGCTATGACTCTTGTCTGATTCCGAAGCTGTACCGTCATTATGGTCACTGTTTCGGCTGCGTCGTTTGAGACACAGACGGCTGAATTTCGGACATGGTTGAGGGTGGGCATGCCGTTGTACTGGATGCTTCAACAATTTCCGTTTTCTTTTCTTTCTTACGCAGTTCTTCGTAGCCAGCAGTAATGATTTCATCAACATCTTTTCGTATAAACAATTCCATCGGACGCTCCCATACAGACTCCTTTTTCATGGGGTTGTAGTAAAACATTTTCTTATCATTTGTAAAAACAACACACCAAGAAGCTCCCACTACGTGCTTGCATAATACTGGTTTCCTTCCGCCTTGAGTGTCGCCTGAACTCGACGTTTGTTTACCTCCGGCCGTTTTCTTTTTTTCTTTTCGTTTGTGTTTGTTAGGGCTTCGCAAAACCCTCTCCTCTGAGGTAGATGAGCAAACAGGTGCTTCCTTCGTTTTCAATAATTCCAATTGCTTTAACGGTTCTGGTTTCTCCCAAGTTGAAACTCCAGTTGTGGAATTGTGGTAAAAAGGCATGCCTTCTGGAGAAACATGTTCACTCCACTCATGTGCATGACTAACAGAAGGTTCTATGTGGGGAGGTATATAAATCGCTGGGGTGACCGGAGGTGGAACAGAAAAGAGTGGCATTCCTGGTTGTGGTACTTGTGGTGCTGGATTCCAGGGAAGATTCATCATAAATGGTGGCATGTTGAATGGTGCAAATGGAGGTGGTATCATAATAGGTACTGGTGGAGTACCAGAATTCATCGTAGGGCTTGAAAATTGAGACGGAGATGTTAGTTGTGGTGACTGTACCGGCAAAGGTAGAGTTGGTGAGCCATGGGGCACGTTGTCAGTATGAAATGACGAAGGAATCTGATTAGCAGCTTGATTTCTTGACGCAGCATCCACATGAAAATCCTTGTGCAGAATAATGTTAATACCAGGTCCCACCGGCCGGCTCCATGTTGTTTCTCGTGTCTCAGCATGATAATAATAGCAACTTCCGTCCAGAGTTCCTGTTTCTACCCAGGTACCAGCCTTGAATTGGTTAATTCCTTCTTTGTTGACAACATACGAATGAACACCCAAGTGTTCCGATGAGTTGGAAGTTGAAGCACTACGTGGCGGCGATGAGAACTGCTGCTGCTGTAGAGTGAATCGATTCTGCTGTTGAGTATTGTTGCAACGCTGAGCCTGAGGGGGTGAATGTCGATTTCCGTTGTTAAAACGATTGAAATCTGCACGAAGCCCATCATCACAAGGTTGACGTGGTCTGAATCCAGTTGCTCCTGGTGGAGGGCCTGGAGAGTAACATGACGGTGGTGCCACGGCCGACCAACCACCAACTGAGTTCTCATTTCGGCTTCGTGGCCACATCGTTCGCCAAGGACTTCTATTCTGCTAAACTGACAGCATCCAAACCTACAAATAGAACATAAATGAATTTTTTTTAAATCAACAGTGTCGACTTTGGGGGGCGTAAAGTTTGCCGACTGGCCGACTAGAGTATATGTAATCAATGTTTGGTTCGGTAACCTATTTGAACATGACAATGAAGCTAAGATATACGCATTGGTTATGAAAGGTTAGGTTAAAACTTTGAAATTTTGTTAAATCAATCGGCTGGTCGTTAAACTTCACGCGGTCGGCAGTCGACTTACTTTGATCGGTAGAATTAAAAAAGGCATTCATTGGATAAAATTAATTAATTAATTAACATACACGTGAGTGGCCAAGCTCCTACTCTCACAACTGGAGTTACCGATACTCTAAAACAACAAATAAGTACAAAAACTATTAACTACTAATTATTGTAAACAACTGTAAACAACTTCATCGAAAGCTAAATTACCGGCTGTACCAAATGTCCAAACGCTCACAATGCTTTTTTCTCTGCGGCCCGCGACCTGATAATTTACACACTTTTACTTCAGCGGCTTTTGAACGTGCATAAAATATCAGACAAGAACGTGATTGTATGAAAATGTAAATTCAACGATGGGATTATGATTTACTTATGCAATCTCAAGCAAAAATTTTCAACTGACGACTTACCGTCTTCCCACATTCAACATTATGCTGCGTGTCGTAAACCTTACGAATGACGAAACTTCAATTAAGTACAGGTAACTAACTACATTGTATATATTATGGCTGCCTTTTTTGTCCATACTTTGATGACTTCATTCACGTGATGTGAAATGTTCATTCGGCTTCCTTTTGAGTTCTTCTGTGTATCTTTCGTTTTTTAGCTTCGTCTTTCATATCATTCATTTCGGCATAATCTGCATACACTTTTTAGCTCTTTATATTCTGAAACTTTCTCCACAAAGACTGTCGATCTCGGTGTGAACGGCTTTTGTACTTTCAGAAAGAAAGTACGATTTTTATGTGCTTCCTCTCACATTTGTTATACAATATGGTTATGCATATATTATATGAACTCTCACTTTCTTTTGAGGATTGTGAGTTTGGTCTTGAGATTGTGTGAACCAAGTTGAAAAGCCGCAAAACCATAAACTCCGTCCAGGTTTTCACTAGTCATCACATCATGAGCATTATCATATCATCTTTGCAACTCATCTTCGTTTCCTTGAAGTAAAATCTTTTTGAGCAATAAATTCAAAGTATCGCACTTGGTATTCAAATGACACCCAATATTCATATTATGGTCTTCCTGTTTTTACGAGCGTATCCCATCACCGCATCACCACCTCTCCAAGAAAAATATTGTATTAAAAATGTCTTCACGAATGTGAAAACTGCAGTCGTTATTTCCTGGGAGAATGTTAGACTCATCCGATTTTCCCGTCAACTGCCAACAATAATGATAGCGCACATGATTATTGAGCCATTTTGATGGGAGATCGGGTTTGGCAGAAGCTCGTTATAAAAATGTTATAGAGCAATTTGTACATAAATAGAGTGTACCCACTCCAAACGAAATATCATGATCATGATGATGCGGCGGATGAAATATATGATATGCAATAAGAAATCACCTCCTTTTTTCTTCAGAGAGTTGGACCTCTTTGACCTGGATTTTCATTCTTGGCTCTGGTTCAACAGTAACAGGAGCCCCAATCCGCTTGAGATTTTCTCACTTTCACCTCAAATAATAGCATTAGTGCTTTCTCCCCCCCCCCCCCCCCCCCCCCCCCCCCCCCCCCCCCCCCCCCCCCCCCCCCCCCCCCCCCCCCCCCCCCCCCCCCCCCCCCCCCCCCCCCCCCCCCCCCCCCCCCCCCCCCCCCCCCCCCCCCTCCCCCCCCCCCCCCCCCCCCCCCCCCCCCCCCGCCCGCCCCCCCCCCCCCCCCCCCCCCCCCCCCCCCCCCCACTCCCCCCCCCCCCCCCCCCCCCCCCCCCCCCCCCCCCCCCCCCCCCCCCCGCCCCCCCCCCCCCCCCCCCCCCCTCCCCCCCCCCCCCCCCCCCCCCCCCCCCCCCCCCCCCCCCCCCCCCCCCCCCCCCCCCGCCCCCCGCCCCCCTTTCCCCCACCCCCCCCCCCCCCCCCCCCCCCCCCCCCCCCCCCCCCCCCCCCCCCCCCCCCCCCCCCCCCCCCCCCCGCCCCCCCCCCCCCCCCCCCCCCCCCCCCCCCCCCCCCCCCCCCCCCCCCCCCCCCCCCCCCCCCCCCCCCCCCCCCCCCCCCCCCCCCCCCCCCCCCCCCCCCCCCCCCCCCCCCCCCCCCCCCCCCCCCCCCCCCCGCCCCCCCCCGCCCCCCCCCCCCCCCCCCCCCCCCCCCCCGCCCCCCCCCCCCCCCCCCCCCCCCCCCCCCCCCCCCCCCCCCCCCCCCCCGCCCCCCCCCCCCCCCCCCCCCGCCCCCCCCCCCCCCCCCCCCCCCCCCCCCCCCCCCCCCCCCCCCCCCCCCCCCCCCCCCCCCCCCCTCTCCCCCCCCCCCCCCCCCCCCCCCCCCCCCCCCCCCCCCCCCCCCCCCCCGCCCCCCCCCCCCCCCCCCCCCCCCCCCCCCCCCCCCCCCTCCCCCCCCCCCTCCCCCCCCCCCCCCCCCCCCCCCCCCCCCCCCCCCCCCCCCCCCCCCCCCCCCCCCCCCCCCCCCCCCCCCCCCCCCCCCCCCCCCCCCCCCCCCCCCCCCCCCCCCCCCCCCCCCCCCCCCCCCCCCCCCCCCCCCCCCCCCCCCCCCCCCCCCCCCCCCCCCCCCCCCCCCCCCCCCCCCCCCCCCCCCCCCCCCCCCCCCCCCCCCCCCCCCCCCCCCCCCCCCGCCCCCCCCCCCCCCCCCCCCCCCCCCCCCCCCCCCCCCCCCCCCCCCCCCCCCCCCCCCCCCCCCCCCCCCCCCCCCCCCCCCCCCCCCCCCCCCCCCCCCCCCCCCCCCCCCCCCCCCCCCCCCCCCCCCCCCCCCCCCCCCCCCCCCCCCCCCCCCCCCCCCCCCCCCCCCCCCCCCCCCCCCCGCCCCCCCGCCCCCCCCCCCCCCCCCCCCCCCCCCCCCCCCCCCCCCCCCCCCCCCCCCCCCCCCCCCCCCCCCCCCCCCCCCCCCCCCCCCCCCCCCCCCCCCCCCCCCCCCCCCCCCCCCCCCCCCCCCCCCCCCCCCCCCCCCCCCCCCCCCCCCCCCCCCCCCCCCCCCCCCCCCCCCCCCCCCCCCCCCCCCCCCCCCCCCCCCCCCCCCCCCCCCCCCCCCGCCCCGCCCCCCCCCCCCCCCCCCCCCCCCCCCCCCCCCCCCCCCCCCCCCCCCCCCCCCCCCCCCCCCCCCATTCCTTTTATCTTATGCTCATTGTCAGCATCTAGAGGAGGGAGCTGACATACATATATCTTATTTTTGTGCTTTCTCATCACATGCATAAATAAAATAAGAAAAGTAGAACAAGGGATGTGATCTCATCCCATAATTTATCTTCATCTTCTGATGGGCCGATGCGCCTTACAAGTACAAGCGATACTAAGGTAAAGAAAATATTATTAATAAGGAGTCTGAACTGAACTGAACTGAGAGTTCTACTACATACAAAAGAAAAAGGATAGGATGATGCATAACTTGGTGTGATGTTAGATTTGGATAATAATATGTATGTGGATGTGATAGCAAGCGTATTTTTTGCAGAGCCGTATTGCATCTAACATCTAGTTCATGTTCAACAGTACAAATACAAGAGGGACTTGTCTTCTCTGCAAGTTTGAAAAAATATATAATAACAACGGGAACCGTACTTGCTCATTGTCAGCACAAACTGAGAATTAGGAAGACATGAGATGGACAGGTAAGTAGGCAGGAGAGAAACAGATATAATAATATCCATACTGCATAAAGCAAAGTGTAACAAGACGCCAAGCAAAGGCTCCGCTCAAATTGCCTTCCTTTTTCTGAAAGAATATCCCCCTTGGAGCCCTAC
The DNA here is from genome assembly GCA_001718145.1 of Orchesella cincta. Lineage (NCBI taxonomy): Eukaryota > Metazoa > Arthropoda > Collembola > Entomobryomorpha > Orchesellidae > Orchesella > Orchesella cincta. The sequence goes on along the minus strand of LJIJ01000041.1, from coordinate 315,720 downwards.
ACGACTGATGCTCCATTTTCACTGGAAAGAGGTAAAAAGGTAGAGATAACTAAAGTGGCAATGGACTCGGTATGTATTTAAGGAGCTTGTTTGGAAGAGTGCACGAATAAAGTTGAGGATATTCATCTCGCTTCTGTCCATATAAGAATATAAGAACTGTATCATCGGTTTTACCTTCTCTCGCCTCTCATTCCATTTCTAAAAACCAACTGAGAAAGAGTGGGAGAGAGTAATAAGGGCACGCCATTGCCAGCCGTGGAGAGAACAGGAGAAATTATATCGTTTTGCTTTTTGAAAGGTTGTATTTCATCTTGATTGCTTTATATCATGTATCTCTCTCTCTCTGGTAGAAAAGAACAGGAGAAATTGCCTTATTTTCCAAAGGTATCACTTCACATCCATGCCATTGTATACTGGAGCTGGGTGTAGAGGTACATGAGGTAGATGATAAAGATATGAAAATTCCTTCGTTCGTTGGTATGTATGTGCTAAGAAGAATGGGAAGTTGCATTACATGATGGTGTCACACAGGGATAAAGCGAGTTAATAATTTATTACTGGATCGTACAAAATGTCTATGGACACGGACAGCTTGAGCTTACATACTTTCATTGCGAATGAAGTGAAGAGAAAAGAAAGGAAGAGGATAGGATGAGGCAGGGAGAAACAGCAAGCTTTCCTTCTCCCTGAAAATTTTTGTTGTGTGGATTGGATGAAATCGTGTGAAAGTGAAAAAATGCAGAATACAATGCAATCAATCCAATTCGCAAAACGTTTTTAGTATTCATGAAGGAGGCTGCTCTATAACTTACAGTTGGTGACTTCGCTTTCACCTTCGCATTTGTTATGCACGGACGGGCGGTGGATGGCTGCACGAACAATATGTTTCCACCATCGATAGATTTTTAGAAGAAAAAATGAAAAAGCTCGAGATTCGAGCGAGCAAGCTAGTCTTAAAGCTGCTGAAGGAATTGAAGAGTTGGATTTTGATAAACTAATTGGCTATATACGTCATCCAATTTCTCATCGGCCTACTTTTGTGGAAGTTATTCAGATTTGATAATAAAATAGTGATCAAAGTCAGTAGCATACAATAAATTATATTTTCCCATTCTAAAAATTTGATAAAGTTTAACAATATAAATCTACAATCTACTACAAGGTGGTACTATAATAGGCAATCGGTCAGTATCAGTTCGAGTACCTAATGTGGGTTAGGCACAGCCCCACTTCAAGCGAATAAAATTATCTCATTCAATGTTTATGTATGCACACATTTTTCATTTCCCCTTCTCAAATCGACCTAATTCATCTTCATACATCAAACACGTTTTATGCTTTCAGCCTCTCTTCAGTTTTCCTAAAAGATGGAGATGGGGGAAAACAGGAGTGGAGTCAATTGAAAAAATTGAAAGAGGAAAGAAAAACAATTGCTATGTTGACTCCTTTTCTCCTCGTCCCCATCGCTTACTTTCTCTTGAGTAACTAGTCGAACGCAGAGAAAGGAGCTTATAGCTTATCTCTCTTCTCAGGAAGCTGAAGAAAGATAAAGGAGAATCTAAAAATTATACATGAAATATATTTCTTATTCTTTTTACTCTCATATATAGTTTTTTGTTGTTTTCATTCCAATGCTTTCTGTCTGATTGAATTGAATTCAGTTTCATTTTTGACTTTGCCCAGCTTTCTCCTCTGCATATAGGGAGATAATATATACCGTTCATGGGAACGCATTGATCATGATGATCCATTCGCTTATAAAATGAACAATGCATATTGCATGTTATCAAGTTATTGGAATGGCACACATGCACGAGTTACGAGTATCGGAATTTACTTTTCTAAATATGAAATATACCATTGTTTACCAAATCCTTCGGCGGCAGCATGCAGTCGTGTTTTTTTTTTGGAGAAAAGAGAGCACTCTTTTTAGTATCCTACTCAAACTCTGCGTTCTCTACCTATAACCATGCAATGCATCTTGCCATTTGATTATTTTATGAGAATACAAAAGCATAAACGTTCTTGTCTTTTTCCATTTCCAAACGTCGGGAACCATTTCCATTCTTTATGCTTACTCCCAAAATATTGCCAACTGCAGTTCACCTCCTTCTTTTAACGATCACGAAAACATGTATAAGACACGAACAAAGAAGGCAGAGGGAAAGTCGATAGAACTATGGCTTTCTTTTGTTCCAATTTCGTGTTTCTTTCAACCCAATCCAATACCTTAAATATACTTTTGTACAGTAACCTATATATTTTCTATACGATCTGCATGCATAAATCCATAATATATAGGTTTTTAGTAGTCTAATCATTTTTATACACGTTCATATGTATTGGCATTAATAAAGGGAGCGAAACGCAAATTGAAAGAAAATAGAATTCGTCAATTCCCCTCTCTCATCATCACCCTTTTTTATGATGATGTTTCAGGAAATTAGAAGCAAACAAAATAATAAAAAGAGCACAAACACGCGTTTGTCTAGTAAACAAAATCAGCAATAAATCTTCCATTTAAACAAACTCATAATGTATATACCAAAGTTATATATTCAACTTTGATTCGATGCGTATATATCAATCTGCATGAACTTATAAAGGCATCATAAATATGAAAACTATGGATGGTAAACACAGTCATCGTTCGTTCCCAACAGCCAAACAAAAATCATTGTACTTTGAATGATGACTCGGTTTCTTTGATTTTGCAAAAGAGCGAGCATGAAAAGGAAATTTGTTGGGATCACCCGTGAACCAAATTGGCATAGCTAATGATGCAGTGCTCGCTTATTTTTTCCTTGAAAAGGCTAGATCGAATCGAACACCCCCCATTTCCATTCATTTTCCCGTTTATTGTTTGTACATGTGTATGAAACCTAGTAAAACGTGATGTGATGCTGTGTGATGTAAACTGCAATAACAATCGCGAACCAGCACATTTTCGCCATGCAATTTTTGTTGATGCTTTTAAAAATGGCATGCAAGTGTGTATATATGTAGGTCATAGTGGCCGTATAAGAAAGATTGTGTGCATTTTTGTGTAAGGTAATAAAATGATCGAAAAAGTAAAGAAAAAAAGCACTCAAAAACGGAGCCGACTGCTGCCGACGGTACGATAGGATGTGAATGTGTGCAAGCATGAGATGTTCTTAACTTTCCCGTTTCTATATTCTACAACCATCATGATATGATGATGATTCTGGAGACGGAGTCTAAAATCTCATATGCTCTTGAATTTTGTAAAGAAACTGAGAAAACTTTAGTTTTTGGAGCACCTACTTCTTTTCCTCTTACGCTGGATGTTACATAACGTGAATAAACGATGCTTTTACTTTATACCTTGATACTACTGGAGTTGTCCTTATAAAAATAGGGGAAAAGATGTGAAAAGTGGAATGCAGCTTTTTCCACGTCTGCAGAGGAAAAAGTTGGATTTTTTAGGTACACGAAAGAGCGAGCAAGGGAGAGCTTGAGAACGCTAAATAATGTGGAGGAGAACATGTGCCTCTTGAAAACAGGACTAGTAGTAGTAGATACATTTTATATAAGAAATATCCAGACAAGCATGTCGATTTTTCACTCTTCCAACCATTAACTATGGGTAGAAGCAGAAGATGGTACGTTTTACAACTCTTTGCTACAATGATTCCTGATCTTGTGCTCGGTAGCAGTTCTGAGGAAAGTTTAAGCACGGCGAATTTGTGCCACTGGTACACAGTGTCAGACAAGTCGTCTTGCTCATCCTACATAACCATGTAACTGGATTTTACTATTTCGGATATTTTTCTCAGCATGGAAATAGTGGAGATATGAATGCTGAAGAGAGAACTCATGATATGCTACTATGTATGGTTTCATCTGATTCCAGTCAAAGTGGAACCAATTCTGACGAGAGTTATATAACTTTGTGAGAAACTGCATTCACATTCCGCACAAAAAGGTAAAAAACGGGCTGTAAGAGTCTACCTACTTTTCATATATAGCGTTTTTAGTTTTTGGTGTTTTGGTAGCGGTGGCGGTATGCAAGTTATTCATATAGGGCCTTATGTTATAAAGTTATAAGAAAGAATAGAGAACGATCTGCGTGCTCTTTCTGCGGTCCATTCCGTATCCATACTACTTACTACTACTATTGCACACGAGGTCTTTTTTCTCTTGTAGTAAAGTCGGTCTTTTGCTCCATCCTGCTCCTACTTCTGTCTAGTAGCGTGTGTTTAGTGGTAGTGGTGATGGTAGTGGGAAGTGAGCAAGAGCGAAAGAAAAAAGCGAGGGATTTACACTTGGCCCTACTCCAACTCATGCTTTCACTTTCCCTGCATCAGCTCTCTGGGACAGAACTCATTCTGGAGACCAGGCAAAAGAGACAAGAAGAAATAGCTTGCTTTTCTTCTTCCTTCTTTTTTGTTGCGGGTGCACACACAACATTACTCCATAAAGCATCACACAACTGCCGAGTTCGGCTCTCCACTCAACTCTCTTTTTGCTCCACATTTTTTCATTTCCATAAACTATATTCTTCTGGATCATTTTCATCAGTCAGACTGGGAACTCGAGTCTTTTCCCTTATATTTCCGGGTTCTCGACCTGACTCTTCTAACTTTTAAGTATTTTTCTTCTCGTGGATGTGGAGTTAAAATACAAAGAAAGAACAGAAAGTAAAAAACTTGAGGTATTTCATTGGTGTTCCTATCATTCTTATGAAAGTTTTATATAGTGCGAGAAAGAATCTGGCTCTTTAGCTCCGAAAAAGGAATTGGATCAGCATCAGCATTCTTGAGCTTTTGTCGGCAGCAAAAAAAACTACATTTTATACGACTGGTTTTGACTTTTTGGGGTCATTGATGATAACATTCGGAATGGAGACAAAATCGTTGGAAAACGACACGACACACAAAGATTATTCTCGTGTACTTTTCATATCCTTTACCAAACAGCTTATATGCTGCTGTGTTTAACTTTAACTGCTAGCAAAAGTGAATGTGCTTGTGGTCAAGTGGACTCAAAACGAATTTTTTAACTGCCGGATACAAAACTTGAAAGTATACTTTGGAGAGCTGACTTCCGGTAAAATTTCAGAAAAAACTATCTTTGTTGAGATAGGCATTGAAATAAACTATTCGCCAACTCTGCACAATTATTTTGTTGACGACTTCTTCTCTTGCTCCCATCCAAATCCAGCAGCAGAGCTCATGAGAGGTAATTTGCAAAAAGCAATCAAAGACAAGGCCATATCAGGAAAAGGAAGCAGAGATCTTGGGTGAGAGAGTATTCCACTCCAACGTTTTTCAGTTTATCCAAAAGTAATATTACCAAGAATCAGTGAAAGAAACCCTATTGCGTTTATCTTAAGCACTTGACTTAAATCTGTTCCCCCTCCATATAAACACTTCATACAGATAACGAAGAAAGCATATGAAAATATTCAAAAGTTATACTGAACCCAAAAAAAAGTTTTATGCTGAAACAGCTCAAACCCCAAATGAAGAAAGGGATCTACAGACAGAGCCAAAAATTGGAATCGCTACCATCATCATCAGTATAACTTTGGAGCGCAAAGAAAAAACTTGATTCTTTATCAAGAAGAAGAAATGGTTGTGATTTGATCTTTTCCTCTTCTCATGTTCAATTTCTCAGTTGTCTTAAGACTCGGTTGCTAATTCCAACTCAAATACCATACACTTATTAGGTGAGACACAGAATCATCATGAAGAGCACATGAGTTTAACAAACATTGTGTGTAAATAAATCGAAACATTTCGTATTATTTCAAATCCCATGTAAAATCTTTGCCGGAAGGGAAAGCTCCACGGCGAGTGAGTGAGTGAAAAGAGCAAAAGCATCTTGAGTTGTATGCTAGATTTTTCCCTGCTCATTGACGAAAGTGTTCCACAGACAAGAAAATGCGACCCTGATTCTGATATAAACTTTCACATTCTATTCTGGTTGTGTGCAAGATACATATATGCTACTATAAACGTGCTTTCTCCTCGCAAGTAAAGAGTAGGCAAAATCCTAGTTTAATCCTTGAGAAAATACATTGACAAACATTCTGAGAAAGGAAACTGAGAGAGAGGAAAGAAAGATGGGAATAAAAGGGACGGTAATGTTACATTGATCGCTCTTATATACACTTACTCACTTCTTCTCTGCAAAATGAATACAACTACCAGTTCTACATCCTCCTGATCTTCTCTTCTAAAAACTTCTTAAAAAGGAAAACTCTCTCTTGCGGTTCTCCCACTCTCTCACCAGCTTTATGCATGCTGTGCGAAACTGAAATGTAGACAAATAAATGGAGAGAGAAAAGTGTAACTTTGTTCTCCTTTCATAATAGTTATATAGTAGTGTGTGTAGAGCTGCTCTACTCCTCAAGTGCTTCACTCTTCTGCATGTTCCGCTCCAAACGTTGTGTTCCAGTTGGAACGCTGCCAAAAATGGGAAATCCATCGGAAACTCATTCACCTTGAGAAGCATCGAAACTCCATGAGAGGAGAATATTGCTGGCTCACAGTATTTTTCGTCGAGTTCGTTCTCATTACAGGAAACTGCATGATCGTCAGTATTAAAAAAGTATAAATATTGTTATTAAAACAGGCATTCTTTTAATTAGATGAGGATATCCGGGGAAAATTAGAGTGGACTCCTTGATTGAAAAAGTGTTCAAACTTCATTCTCTTTGCTAAACATTTCCAATTCAAAGTTTCTCTTTCAATCTCGTCTTAGAACAATAAGTACACATATAGCGTGTTTATAACAAGCCCAAACTTTTTATATAAGCTATACTGCAGACGCTTACACAAGCAACATAATAACAATGAAAAATAATAATATCAGTAAAAAGAGTGAGTTCTTTTGAATGGACTACTACTTGCTACTTCTTTTCCCTTGTATATAAGTGCCGGCTCAGCTGTCATAGTCGTTTTTGCTGTGGATCTCTTATAAGGGAGAAGAAGACGTCATGGAACAATGAGCTCGTGTTTTTGAGCATTTCCTTTCAATCCGCTTTCCACACATTGAATGCATATTCTACTTTCTTTACTCTTTCCGTGTTATATGTGAAGGAAATTGCAAGTTAAAGGATCATTGACACTTTCATCACTGAAAGGATCTACTTCTTGGACGCGGAGAGTGTGAGGTAAGTTGTAAGTAAAACTTATGCTGACGACATTTATAAGAAAGATAGAAAACTTAAGTAGGGTTTATAAGCTCTGGTCTTAAAAGAAAAAAACTTTCACGCACGTGTCGATCAGACATGTTGAGATCTTTATTGAGCTGGATGTATATATCTAGTACAAAATAATACGGTCTTTGTAATATCTCTGCTACTTTCATTGTAGCAGGTTGAATCCTACTCTATAGACATATTAACCGGTTAATCATCATCTAAAGTCATTTAAACCTCACCAATTACCACAAAATGCTGCTGTTATAGCTGTTACTCTGCATCTAAAATTCAAACATTCTCGCCTCCTATTTTGCCTGAGTAAATGCATAAACGCTTGCTTTCAGCAAGTTAATGTGCAAACAAAGTATCTCCAGTGGATGAATTTCCAGAATATATATGTAATTTAAAGTGATAAAAAGTTTGTAGTTAGAGAGAGAGAGATGCGAGGCAGTTTGCAAATTCTTCATCAGCATGAGCTCCCCATGAGAAATTCAGTTTTCTTTTCCCCAAGAGAACTCCATGCTTCTTTCACTATGTAGGTACGCATTCTATTCTCTACAAAACCACGAAGAAGTAATGCAATATGCAAGCAACACATTAATGCTAGCAGTTTGCGTACCAGAGTGAAAGACTTATAGCAGCAGCAGGAGAAGGATATGCAGAATGCAGTGGGAAGAAATGGAAGGTGACTCGTTGGTATGCTGGCATAATTTTTTTGGTTGCCTCTTGCTCTTGCTTTGACTCTTCCTGTTCTGTGGATAAAGCATGTAATTAATTCTTGAATTACAACTGGAATTGTATATGTATATGTGTGTAATGTGTGTGCGTTATGTTTTGTGGTTTTTTGCTCGTTCCACACACTCAACAGAGCTCCACTACACGACTACTCTCCCAACCTCATCTTTTTACAAGCGTGTTCTCTAATAGCCCATTTCCTGTTCATTTTCTTCAAAGCATTTTCTCTCATGATGATGACGATGATGGTAGTGGCTGTGGAAAGTGGAAGCGTTGATATATGTGTACGCATATTGCATTCCGAGCTATATGTACATAAATAAAGGCTTCACCAAAACTTTTTCTTGGGCAAAGAAATATACAGAAATAATAATAATAATGACGGTAATAATAATGTTCCTTAAAGTCGTTACTTATTCGCCTTTCCTTTACTTACTCCTCCTCCAACGTCCTCCATCCTCAATGTTTTTCCGCATATAAGAAACGTCGTCATAAATTGCTCAATAGCACATTCATAAACATCTCGAGGCTAAACTCGCCGTTTTCCCAAGTGTTTCCCATTTCACATGAGAGAGCAACTTTCCATACTTTTATCATCAGTAAACTACTGAAAACTTTGTTAGGAAAAAGTATTACACGCAAGCTGATGGTGTATTTGAAATATGGGCATTAGCATTAGCGTTGGCCATGGACCATCCATATTACATTGTGCAACTTTACCTACTCTCTCAAACCCAGAAAAGACACGGAAGTGGAGAAGAACTAGTCAACAGGAAAAATGTACGCTTTTATTCGATTAAATTGGTAAAATGAGGCAGGCTTAATCGTTTAATCTCGTAATCAGATTCTGTCCTTTGCTCCATCCATATGCAAATGCACACAGACTGTGGCAATGGCGTATTGCTATTATGGCACCATTAGAAATTTTTTGGTTCATGTCTCTCGAGGCTTTCCGAGTTGTTCCAGTAATTAGGATCTGGAGAATTTGATTACGAACAACTTTAGGAAGCTGCTAATGGATAGATTTAGCTCAGCACAATATATTAATAATATTCCACAAAAGTTATGGGGAGCATTCCAAAGTTTGTCAGTGTGCTGTTTGGATTAATTAAATCATGCATAAAAAAGTCTATATTCGTTATATTTATTAATTCAAGGATTTTTCTCTTATTTCTTTTTATGAAATACGAGAAAATGAGACTTAAAGGAGATTTGAAATCCTATACTAATTGCAAGAAAGACTTATTTATGCTCATTAGCACATAAGAAAGAGATATTTCAACCATAGCTCCCATAATAGATCGTGTTAAAGAGTAAGCCACATTGAATTATGGGTGTTATAGACCAAATGTGCAGTGAAATGATGAAGAGAAAGTGGTAAATGATGGCATGATTTCCCTTGAGAGTTAATTTACTTTCTCTGTCTATGTTTCTCTGTTTCCAGTTCAATGGTATGTCATTAGGTTTGGAGCCCTTTGCTAATAATAGTTCACATGTAGACACACAAGGGTTTGCTGGCTGAAAATAGGGAATTTTTTATGGGTGAACTGGAGCTGGAAGGTTAGTAAAAGTTTTGAACAATAAGTTTCTTCTTTCTTCACTGGAACGGAAATACTCTCAGCAGATATTTTCCTCCATTTATAGGATTGTGTTTTGGGTGGGAAAGACACAAAAAATAGAAATCGATTACAATCATGTCATAAACATCATCATCCTCATCTTTACTATAATATAGTATCATCTTTGTACAACCGGCTGTGCTGCTCTTGTCAGATTGTTGCCATTGCCAGAGAAGAAAGTGAAAGGAAATGAAATGAGGGAATAATAGAATAAGGTTCAGGAGCAAGAAATTCGCTTATTTGACATGACAGTTTTCACATGAATATATTTTGAGGAACTTCTTTTGGCTGCAACTGAATGGATGAAATTTCAAGAAGTTAAATCAAGCGCAAGAAATTTCATTTCCAAACCAACTATCATGTATTGCGTGATATATATATTTTGGGAAATTCAAGACATGTGCGGATTTATATTGTGCACTTTTAACTTGGAAAAGAAAACTTTCTGGATACAGTCATAGTATCACACCTTCTGTTAATGACTGGTTTTACGAGCGATGTCATAAGTCAGTTGCAGTTTGCATCGTTGTAGAAATAGTAACGTAAAATCATCTCAAGGATTCAGGGAAAAGGAACTGACAATGCATGTTGTCAATACGAAAATTGTGCTGCTACTCACAAATTTCCTGCCATGAATATTTTCCCATTAATTCAACCTACATGGTTTAATCTCGCGCATAAGATTTCTTTATAAATTAAAATTCCACTTAAACTTATGTAATCCTTTCACCTTTCTATTTCTAGCTTTAAGATTTTAATAGCTTCTTCCATCTGCAACTCGAAGTTGGAGCATTACAAAAACTACAGAATTTACCCAAGCTGTAGATTGCTTCGTTACGACAGCTTTTTACTTAGCTCTCGCTGTCCTCATATTTTAACCACTCCACTTTAATCCCAATGGAAAATAATGATGGAGGAGACGACACAATAATGGTCGTTAATTTGCCCTTCTAATTTAATCCAAAGTCGGCAATATCGATTTTTCGCCAATTGTTTCACAAAGTTGGCAGACAGGAGCACCGTGACCGCTGCTAAATGTTGGAATGGAAAGTTGCCCTTTATACATATTTGTACTCTAGTCCAACCCCTTCGGTGGGAATAGACAAAGAAAACAAAACCGATGATGATGAGCATTGACTTTTCTCTATTATTATTATCCGTGTTCCGCTTTTACGTTAGCTAAAAGCCAAGTATAGACATAACAGTGTACATACAAACGAGCGCGAGTCCAGTTCAGGATTAATTCATTATTTTTTCGTCCTTTGAAGCCTTTTTGTATTTCGTCATACACTTTTGTACCAACAAAACATCCATTCACTTAACCATCCATGCCGCGTATAATGACCATTTTCCAGAATAGCGACTGGAGTGAAAGATGTATATACACAGGGGATGTTTTGCTGTGGCTAGCACTCTTCTTTTGTTTCAATATTTTAACAGCTTTTCCTCTCAATTTGAATCTTTATGAGGCCTAATGGACTGGATGAAAATGAAAAGTCTTTCTGCTTCCCATGCTAAATTGCATTGAGTAATCAAAATGGGGTCCCTTGTCAATAACAATGGTCATCCATCTGAACTCGCCTAGAACAGAGAATACAAAAAGGCCAATATAATGGCACACTAATGCATTATGGAAGCAGCATGCATGCACAGCATTACGTACATAGGCCAGATTAGGGAGAAGCTTGCTTTCTCACTCGTGGTGATTGAAAACGAGGTACTCGTATTTATCAGAGAAAAAATGTGTACAGAGAGTTTACAATTTTTTTTAGTTATGCCAAAGTGATTTCTATTGAACGGTAGAAACAAAGGTATTTAGACATCTCTTGCAACATGGTGCATATAGGTTATGTCAATGTGTAGAACAACTACATATACAGTGGTATATATATAATGAAAAACTTGAACAGTCTGTCGTGTGTGGTTGGTAAAACCAAGAGAAAGAAAATGGAAATCATCCTGCCGTAGTAGTGGTAGTGCCACGAGAACAACGTCCATTTTCACAAGTTACTTAATTGACAGCTTGATTGAAAGTTGTTAAATTGACTTGGCCAAAGAAAGGAAAGAATTTTTTTCTCGAGTGGTTTGAAATGGGCTATTTTGTGTGCTACCCCCGCCCAGCTACTACCATTGATTCATTCCATTCATTATGCGCCTTGTCAACCACAAACTTACAGGAAACCATCCTTCTTTCTCCACCAAAAATGAAATAGTTTCACAAGTAAAAGTTATGAAAGTACAAAGCAAGTGCATTGAAGCAGGTGAGAGGTGAACAAACTCACACATTTTCTGCTCACACTAGCATAACTAAATTTATTAAAAACTTGCATCAAAAGAGACAAAACGGCTTTTTTAAACACAAAAGGGGTACAACTTTCATCAGGTTCCTTCCATTCCACTCAAGCGGAAGCGAGAGATTGAAAATTATATTTTATATTACGTCCAGATCTTCAAAGTACAGGGGTTCTCACTCATCCCTGCTTGTTGGACAAAATAAACTTATCCATATTTACAATCCGGATTAGTCCATCATCCTCCTTTCACTCGCCTTCCGAATAAACGGTACCTTTCTCCTGCCAGCTCGTAGTAAAGCTTCCAGAAGGGATAAGCGTGTAGCTTAAAATCGGGGGGACAACGAGCTCCCAAAGAGTGACACATGCTACAATACACCACTAATATAATCCGTATGTGCTCCTTTAATATTATCCGTATGGCAGTGCTGGTTTTCACTTACGGTTTTCATTTTCCCATGTTCATGAACGTAACCTAACATGCCACACAACAACACTGCTCTGCTCCGCTCTCATTTGGGAAATGAAAATCTCCAGCTCCAATAATCCAATGAGAGGGGGACTTGAGCGTAGTGCCAAATGTGAGCGCTTTTCACTTCGATATAAAGGAGGCTCAACGCTGACACTAACGTTCCCATATACGATTTGCCTTTTGCTCTCCCACACAATGCTGTTATATATAGATCTATATATAGTCTGTGCATCACATTACATTTCTCTCTCTGGTAGTGTGTGCTTCTGGCAAAGAGCTTTTAACTCAAAGTGACATTATGTCATGACAAGGCAATATATCTGGGCTTCTCTGCATGCCCTGATCTGTATACATGTCTCTTCTTCCTCTGCTATTCTCTCTCTCTCTCTGCTTCCTTCCTTCCTCCTTCATCTAACATTTTGCTTTCCGATTTCTGATCGCTCCTTGTTACACCACGATAGTAGGCTTTCACTGGAAAACTTTCTGTTCCGGAAAGTCTCTACATCTTTTTTGGACCATAACTAAAAGAGTATGGTAGTGGTGGGATGAGAACACAATACAACGTATGCATTTAATATTATTTTTTATATATAGATAGACATCTCTCTCTCCTTTTCTTTTCTCACAAAACTATCCAGTCAATCCCAAAAGCCAAAGTAGAAGTTATGATACTACAAGTTTCACTCAACAGAACAAAACTTTTTCTTTGTGAAGTGAAGAGGAGCATTGGAGTAGTAATATATAAAAAAAATATGCTGTTTCTGTACTACTACTACTACTGCAGTAGTTCAAGATGAACCACACAATGAGGGTTTCTTCAGTGTCTCTGCTATTGTGATGGTGGAATGGGAGCGTTGCATTGCTTTTGGCTTTCTCTTTTTGGTTGATTTTCGTTTGCTCCTGCTGTCAAGTCTGCTTCTGTCATGGGAGAGCTGATGATCACAGATCCGGATCGAAATGAGAGAGCAGCTGGATGGCTGAGCATCACATCAACATCTTTTTACTTGGGTTGGGATGAGATATACAAGTTATAAAGGTGCCTTTTCTTGTTTTAACTGATCATTTCGTAAGAAAGATAACAGCGTGGCAGGAGCACAGGCAGAGAAAAGAAGAGAGATGGAAGACTAATTCCAAACTGATGAAAATGACTCTTCCCCTTTATGATATGAGTTTTATATGTTGGGATGTAAGGATAAGCATTCAAACCTTTTCTACCTCCTGCTGTCCACTTCAACTTTCTTTCTGCTTTTTTCGTCTTATTAACGTTCGTGATTTTTGTGATCACATGGCGAGATGATGAAAATTGGTTGACGGAAGTTTGTATTACAGCCGTCACCGTCGTTGTCCTCAACACAAGGTTTCATTATAACTGCCATTTCGAAAGAGACTTGCTCTTTTTGTTCTAGGATCATGAAATAAAACGTACTCGCCTCTCATACTTTGATGTTCCGTCTAGCAGGAGGTGGAAGAAAACAACGTTTCTTTTGGAATAGCTATACTTGCAAAAAACTGGCAGCAGGTACGCTAAATAATGTATATGTACCACCAATCGTATGAGACATAGAGTGGCAAACATGTTCATTCTTTACGTATCTTGAGGCATCTTTTTTCGAACCACACATATTTCACAGAGAAACTTTAGATTTCGACCCCTGAAATACGAATCACGATGATGTAGAACCTTACGTAAGTCTTAGGTATTGTTATTTTGGTACAATATTGGATTTTAGTTAGTGAGTGAGTTTGACATACCTCTTAATATTTTCAAGCAAGACAAAAATATTATTAAAAGTAGATTCGTACGGTAAAATTGATACGTATAGGCTTCAACTAAATTACTGTGAGTGTTGACTGATTGTACGTATTCGTACAGTCTTTATTTTAAAAATTAACTATGGACGCGTAAATCATTATTTGTATGTTAAACACCTTCCCAGTTTTTACTCCTAACCTAACCGAAGTCCTATTTCTGCGAACGTCGTTTTACCAACAGAGGCACAAACTAAACTAAACCAGGCTAAATATCATAGTTATTCTGAAGTAATATTTATTTTATTTTATTTCCAGTTTGCCAAACTTTTAGCCATAACATTGCCGTAGGAGGGAGATGATTACAAATCGATTTTGAGACAAGATTTTGTGGAAAAGTATTTTCCAGCTCAATCATACTTTATCTACCCCTTATATGAACTCGTACTTACACCCAACTTGTGACACGACATTCACTCGAAACGCAAAAAGTCCTGCCAAAAATTCTATCCTTAAAACTTTTCAAAATATAACTGTTATGTCAGCAAAGGAGCTCCTGGGGCAGACAATCCCTTGAAAAACTTTTTGTCATCAACACAGTCATCATCGTCGTATCAAGTGAAAATGAGAAAAGTCTCATTTTACTACGACCAAACTAAAACACTCCCATTATCATCCTACATATGATAGCAATCACAAAATACGCTCATTTTGCCTCTCCTCCTGCTTCTACATGGATTTCCTTGGTTTTTACAATCACAGCGAAGAACAAGAGCATACCAATGCATGCTCTCCTGCTACCAAAGCGTGCATAGTCTAGCCAGAAACGAGAGAAGGGAATTCGTGGGCATTGTTGTTTTTTTATGAAAAGACCGAGTTTCTTTCTCCGCTTTCTCCAATCTGTTGTTCTTAGCGTGAATATAGCTGAACGTTCCATGTTCTCCGATCCGAGCTTGATAGTGAGAGTGAATCAAGTGGATTTTCCTGGATTGAATTTGGACTCATGGAAGCAAGGAATTGGTTTTTTAACCGTAGTCAGTTCCCAGAAAATTACAGGAAATATAATAGGGAAGTTCATGCTCCTTCTCGTACTAAGCTCTGATAATATATATGGTCGTAACAAGATAGGAGAGGGGAATGAGAAAAGCCTATCATCTTCATGACATAACACACACTCCCACTCCAATACTCAAGTTCATCATCGTCATCTCTTCCCGGAAATGGAATAGAAGTACAAAAACACGTCAGACATACCTATATATAGTTTTCCTAGTTAGGAGAAAGCCTAGTCTCATGAAATGAAGTATATTTTGGGGGCTTTGTACAAATTAATTGTTTGTACTCGAGAAAGAATTTAATTACCTTCGCTGAGGAAAGTTTGAGTTTGATCGAGATCGAGTAGGTAGGTGGTAGAGGCATATGCAGTACAAAATTAAACTTATTAGGAAATTAGTGTTAATTAAGCGAGAAATTACAGTTTATTGAGTGGCATTACATACTTTCTGCTGCTTCTAATAAACAAACTTGTACAATATGTTTGGAAGTCAGGTACGGATTAAACAAAAACCAGACATTTACAAGTGGAACAAACTACTTAATTACGCAAAAGTGAATAGTGATACTTTTAATATCTACTTCATAAGCAACTTAACATGTTGAATTCCAGTCTATCACACGTGTAATGTTGTACAGTTGTTACCAGACCGAGAAATAACTTAATGTTTAAGGTTGGCTTTGGCAATCGTCATCTTAAAAGTCTATTTTGCGTGAACTACTACGTACCACATGGGTGCAATAAACACACAAGAAAGTGTATGCAATTATCACTGGTTCAGAGCAAAAAGAGTAATTGTTTTTGGTCACTTCATTCCACGCTCATTATCAGATTATTTAAGATAAATACCAAGAGAGCGAAACAAAAAATGTAATGACGACACTAACAATCTTTCTATACTTAGCTCTAGAATGCTACTTTACAAAAAAAAATGACGTACAAAATAGAAAAATGTTGGGTGGAGAAGGTATATAACATCCGTATCTACATCTACACTCATCTGATATTGTAGACTAATCGCATGCAGTGGGAGTAAGCACCGAATGTACAAAATCAGTGCCAAAATGAGAACATGTTATGCTCTCACAGTTTTACAAATGGGAAGAGGATACGCATATAGGATAATGCATAAACGTATGTACAATGTGTTCTTATAGAGCAAATAATAATAATAATAATGAGTCCCATAATAATCGTAGTAATAACGGTAATAATGAGCGTCCACTCATTTGTTGCCTACTTTTCTTCCTCTCTGTGCCTTCTTGCAGTGGATAATACTACTATAGAACTGTCTGCTAGGGTGTTAGTATGCCTAGGAAAATTTTCCATGTTCTCATTCATTTCCTATTATTTACTTCCCTTGCTCCTATTTCCAATTGTGTACTTACGCAAGCGGAGCATACTAGTTGGGGGAAAGTGGAGGAGAAACGGAGTCGTAATAATAATAATAATCTTCGTCGTTCTATAACGTAACCCATTAAGTTTTAAGTTTCATCTTATGCTCTCCTTAAATCTTACAACACCTTATATCTTTGCACTCGTTCTCTTTCATGAGCCTTAAGCATGCACTAAAGAAAGCGGGAGGAAAGAATAGTCCTGAAATAATACAGCGCTTGACAAAAACAATGAGACAATGAAGGAGGCTACAAAAACTCCCTCGAATGTATATTAGTCTTACTACATTTGGCATGGGAAAGGGAGCACGAATATTTGGCATAATATCTTGGAAGAAATGGAAGAAAGCAAGCTGGCTTCTTATTGGCTTTTTGCTCCTATTTTTTAGCCAAAACAGTAATTTTTGGAGACATGCATTATGTTCCTTGTCCTAAATACACAGAGGCTTGGATTTAAATAAGCTGTGCAAATGACACAAAACGAGTCCAAAAATTCCAAGAAAAATTCAAATCCGAAATAGGATTTCAGCAAAAAGTGTAAAGACGACGTTTATACCTTAACATAGAGACAACATTTAGGAGC
Organism: Orchesella cincta; assembly: GCA_001718145.1. Lineage (NCBI taxonomy): Eukaryota > Metazoa > Arthropoda > Collembola > Entomobryomorpha > Orchesellidae > Orchesella > Orchesella cincta. Next base: position 298,652 of record LJIJ01000041.1, on the reverse strand, counting down.
TTAGCTAGGCTACAAAATCCTTGGGTTCCTAGCTGAAATGGCCTTTATAAGCCTTTTCCCATGAAATGTGCCTTTTTATCGGTTTCCGTTTTTACATATTACATACCAATCCTAAAACAAAGAAAATTCTGAGGATTGCTTGTGCCACAATACAAAACTTTAACCAGCTAGCTTTCTGTCTTCTCCGTATTATCAAGTTATGGGTTCATTTCATCTCATCATTTCACTTGAGCTGTAATGAAGCATCACAAAAGACTACAATCAAATCATATTAAAAGAAATGTCTATAATATACGATGCTTCCTTATACATATTTCTTTACTGGAAATATATATGTATGTGCTTCGTTTAACGTACCAATATTACGAACCATGTGAAGCTTTCGAACATGATCATCATTCAGGAAATTCAATTTTCTAGAAAAAGACGGTCAAAGAAGCCATAATATTCATACTCGTAAATACATAAAAGACAACTCAAAAACGGAACTTCATTACCTTTCAGGTCTACTATCCACATTTTCTAGAAAAGAAAAGAGACTAGATTTTTCATATCAGCATTTATCCAGTATGAATCCTAAAAGTGCTTTCCTTTTTACACGCTCAAGCTTCAGTAGAAAAGGAAAGCAAAAGATAGTAGAGGGTTTCGTAGTATGCATCTTTGAACTCTAACTAATATGGTGTTCACCAAACCATCACATTGGCTCAATTCATTGGTTCAAGTATTGTTCAAATATTTATGCGTTATTAGTAGTGTGTAACTACTAAAAGTAAAAGCAAAGGAAGGAGAGACAAGCTCATTAATATCGTATGCCGTTAAATTTGACACGCGGGGTAAACACAAACAAACAACGTAACGTATCAATTTAACGGAAGAATGAGCAATACATACACGTCTTTCATATGTACATACTTTAGACACAGATTGAAAGCATACATTGTTTGGCACTCTCCGGCCGGAAGTCTTCCTTGGCTTACATCTTAGTTATTTTTTATATTGTTATTCTTGTGTGATGCAATCACGTTTTGCTTGGAGCTACGACTTTCTTTGCTGCCAAGACATGATGAGTTTCACCATTAAAACGAGAAAAATTATAACAGGATAATTAAAAGTTTTTTTCTTCATTAAACTGAAAAAACACAAAGCCTTCACATTTTTATCCATTAATTAGAAGCTGGTATTGCTAGCAACGTTTTGTAAACAAAGGAGAACACGGGTAATTGAAATCTTGAGTAAAGCGAGATGAACATTCAATGTTTTCTTAAGAAATCCTATTGCTCAAGGAAGAAGGTAGGGAGTCGAGAGGAAGAAAGAGAGCAAACAATAGTTTCATTTTTCTTGGTCGCAACTTGCAAGTCACAACCCTTCCTGCAACAGAATATGGTATAAAATAGAAGAGACATAAATGCATACACGGTCTTCTATTAGCTATTGGCTCTTCTGAGATGGAAACGGGGATGCAAAGTATGGAGAAAGTCTGATTAGTCTTATATAAGATATGCCGGATTTGAGTATAAGCTGAAGAGGAGGATTGTGTTGTTGAAAAGGTTTTCCATCCCTGTTCCCCAATGGAGAAAGCAGAACCTAGCCTTTTTCTATATACATAATTAAATGAACAAGTGAAACGAACCATTCACAAAATGCAGGCATGCATGCACGAAAGCAATAAAAAAATCTTATCACAGTCCCATTGTATTACATCCTCCCTCTTTCATCATGAATAGCGTACATTGCATTAGGACTGTAAAGCAAGTCGAATTCGCTCCTCCAAAGACCTTCCCTGCATACTTATATTCAATCCCGTTCGCAACATAAAACAAAACATTTTGTGTCCTGCTGCTAGCTGAACCCGTTCGTCCTCTTGTTTCAATCGAGATTGTGGGCCTTGTGCTCTTTGCTAACTGAGCTTTTTGTAGGAATGGCACGAATCAAACTTCACATCTCGATTTATAGCTTCTAGTAATTTCTCTATCGACCACATTGTTCATTTGATTTGTTCGTATCGAAAATACTGCATTCTAAAAATGTTATGGTCAGCTTATTTACACACACTCATTCTCCATCAGCCAATATTTTTACAAAACATAGATGGTTGATAAACCATAAGAAAAATGTAGACTTCATGCTGCGGCGAAATGGTTTCCTCCATATATTTTCATGCTGGAATAAATGGGTCACTCTTGAGGAAAAACTTTTAGTATGAATAAGAAACAAAAAAAAGTTTTGTTTTGTACTTTTTCAGTTTTGCATTTAGCTTGGCTTCCTCACAACCCCAAACAGTTGTTTTCAGCCGCTGTTCTGTAAAAAGGCCACAAATTGTAAAGATGTCCTTTTGTATCCTAATTTACGACACTATTTTCTTTCGTTTTATTTCCGGTTCTCCTTATTTTATCATGTCGCTTTCTCCACAATGAATTTTGTTGGAGTTCCTAAAACATAACACATGATCACAACACACGCAAAAGTTAAACGGGAGTAATAGTCCCTATAAATAATGCTCCCCCAATAATTTTTCGAGGTTTTCCATAAGAGAAAAATGGAAAATGCGAGAGAAAGGGTACTTTTCATGTGCGTAGCTGCCAATAACACTTGCCGCACAGTGATTGGGTCTCATGAAAGAAATATGTAAGCATTTGCCTTCCAGTTTGCGTGAGGATAGGGTCATTTTTTCCCGGAAGAAAAGTGTGAAGTTTGCGGATGTTTACACTTGCTTAGAGAATGATAAGGGAAAACGTGTTGAGCTCGAGCCACCTTTACCATATCATAATCCTCTTTTCTCTCTCTCCGTCCTTCCTTTCTTAAGGAAAAGTGGATATTCAATGATGGTGTTTAGTTTCTACTAGCAGCTTTCCTCTGAGAGTGAGTGGGTGAAATTGAACTCTGCCCTATATTTTCAGAAACCGAAACCCATTTTTCTCATATTACTCATCATGAACAAAAATCTAGAGGGGTTTTCTCAGAAAATGGTCATATTTCTACGGGAAAATAAAAGAATGGCAATAACACGAAGGAAGGGAGCTCTACAACTACTTTTCAACACAATAGTGGTGGAGGCTGGCGTGGCACAATGAATTTCCAAGATTTTTTTCTTTGTCTCTCTTTTCTATGCTATGGAGTAGCTTCCAAAGAGGAGGATGGGAAAATTACAGGGTTAAAACTGAGGTGGTAAAATATTATATACATAAGTATATAACTGCATTGTATATTGTGAGCAATGTGTGAGCAAGCAGGCGTGTGGGAAACCCATTAAAGAGCTCTTAATGGGTTTTTTCTACTTAACACACACTGTCCTCTTGCTCCCTTCACTGCACACTAACACCACATCACATCAGCTTCTACTATATTCTTCTATTACCATAATGCAGAAAGCATTTAAGTGGCTGTATATATTGTATATTCATTCAACGTCTTCAAGGAAGGAAAAGGTGCGAGATGTGGATGCATTGTTTGAGATGTAATTTTTGTTTAAAAGGAGCTATGATTTCACCTTTTCTTCTCTACAGTAATTGTGCAATGTTTATATGTATAATGAAGGGAAAATCACATTTTTAGCAATGCATAAAAACTATTATGTCCATAATGCTGGATTCAAAAGAAGCTTAGTAAGGGTTTCTCTTGTTTCTGTTTCTTCATGCTCCGTTTTCTATTTTGCAATAAAATGAGAAATCTCCTATTGCTACTACAACTACTTTTGTTGTAGATGAAGGGATTTTCACATGTTACAGAGTATGTTGAGCATCATATTACACTGTCGGGTATGTATAACCCTTATTTTGTATGCATGTCTTGCTTTTGTCTATACAATATTCTTTCCTGGTGTTGATGAGGAAATTCTATATATATATTTACAATGTTATGTACATTTGTTAAGTGCAAACGAAATATGTTTTGTGTCAGCCACTCAACCTTAATACACATGAAGCGCTTCCTGTTTTGCATGGTTTTATGCCATATGCTTCCCTCATATAATGTTATGCAAAAAGGAGAGAGCCCATTTTTATGGGAACTTTCCACCAACTTAATTCCAGGTTACCAACCAAACCAGTTGTCTGCTTCTGCTATGGTGTTGCTCGTTATTTTGTCGGTACTTTTACTGCTTCGTTGGCTTTTAGTGTTGAAAGTGTATTAAACAGGTTGATATGTATATATATTTTTCTCTGAGTATTGTGAAAGATGCGGGAAGGTTGTGTAGCAAACCCTTTCTCTCCCAATCTTCCTCTAGTAGTGCCCTTTGATATATACGGCAGGATGCTTGCTGTGGCACCCGTTGCGAAATTAATGTCGACATGAGGGTATGCCTACGCAAGCGGAATTAATTTTCTGCAGCCCGTTCAAAATAAAAACTTTAACTTGATCATAATATTTTTAGGTGGTGAACTAACCAAAGTGAGGTGAAAGTTGCGACAAAATTATGGAACGATAATGTATACCTAAATACCTACCTGTATATTTGCACGAATTAACATTCAACATTAACTCCAAATGTAGTAGACTATAAATGTACACAAAGTCAAATTATGGTCTTTAATCTACGCGCAAAGTTTTTTTCTGGCTCTAGAGATTGAATTAACGTGCAAGGTGGTAAATGGGTGGCTGAGAAGGGATATCTAGGATTAATTTTTTCCATGGTTCGTAGTACGGTCAGCTTTATACTATTCCTGGAGAGATGGAATAGTAAAAGCAAATATTTCATTCTTTGTAAGAAAACACTCACTCACAAATAAAAAGAAAACAAAACCTATAACTATACGTAGTTGACGTGTTTGGTAGGTAATACACGGTACATGATGAGAATGAATGATATTCACTTTGATATAAAACGTGTATACTTTTTCAATAAAAGCGGAAATCTTTTTCCACCCAGGAGAAACATGGAAATGGAAGGAACATTATTTTATTGCACATGTACAACCTATGTTTTTTCAACACGTCACTTGTCTTGTGTATCCTCCATCACCACCACACATGTTCATGTAATGAATTTATGTAGTCTATAATAAAAAACCTAGATAGAAAGTAAATATAGGTAAACACGGAGTGATGTGCCCTTATATTCCCACAATATGCATCTTATTTGAATAAAAGTATAAACGGGGATACCAGCTGAGATCTTAAATGAATGAATCCCTCAAGACACATTTTCTCTCTTTCTTTCACTTTTTATGACTACTAGACAACAGCAAAAAAATCTCTTCTTTCAATTCTGCTTCAAAAAAGACAAGAAGAGTATGATGGAAAGCTTTGGTTGCATATTATTATTATCTTCCATGCGATTCTTTCTGGTTTTGAGTTTTGCGTGCTACAACTATACTGCTGGAGGAGCCGAGTTTTATGCTGATGTGCGTATTTCGAGCGAGATTTTTCTCACTCCCTCAACATATTCTTTCGCCTGTCGTTTCACCGAGTATTCTCGTTTCCTTTGTTTTTATTTGACTTTCACCAGATTTTCCCACTTTCCTTCTCTTGTTCTCTCCGTCTCCCGTTTCTTTCATGGTGATGGGAGTGATGATGACGATCGTCTTTCGTTCATAAAGCATCAATACAAGACAAAAAGAGAAAACGAGAGCGGATGGGAAAAGAAAAACACAACAACACATAATTTTTAAGCATTTCCCCTTTGCTTGTTTGTCGAAATTCTGAGATTTTCTCTTTAACTTTCTCCTCCTTCTCCACATCCTTCATCTCTTCAGCAAAAAGGGATTGCACCATCTGCTCCTTTTTCTCCGCGGATGTTTTTCTTCTCAACTAACTTGCCATTTTTACTGTGGGAGGTTATAATGGAGCAGCTGCAAACCAGAAAAAATGGAACTAGACAACAGTAGTCATTCATATGTACAAGGGCGCCCTTTCTTGTTCGCCATACACATTTTTAAGAGAAGGGAAAAATTGTGCACCAGCTGAAAACAAGCTCGCACTGGATGATTTATGAGAAATGTCTTTTATCCTCGTTATCCCCATCGTCTTGAAAAGTGAAAGCTGGAGAGTAATAGTTATGCATGTAGAATTTATGTACAGTCTTACGTCTTATCGTCATCATCATCATTATCATCATCATACGCATTTTTGCATTTCCATTGGCAGCATCACTATCACTCTGTTTTACTATATAGTTGGCTTGCTCTTGCTCTCATATACTTGGTGTACTCAAATGACAATGGGGAAGATGCTGTCATTTCTTTGTTCAGAGATATTTATTATGGCCGTGTGTGGTATTATTGGAACGAACACATGTAATGACAGTCAGTCAGGCATTTAATTCATTCGTTCTACGCTACTCTACTCATTTAAACCACTATATATTACTAGTGTTGGAAAGCAGTTTTAAAACTACAAACTGTGCAAGACAGACACACACTTATTTATTCCCACCCGTGAAGTTTTCCAATCCCCCGGGGACATGGATGCAATGAATCATGTAGGGAAAGAGGAAATTCCCATATATTACCTACCCAGTTTGTCTCAATTGTAGTAGAAGACTCGAGCAACGTGAAAGCAAGCAAACGCGTGACCAAAGGACGACGCGATCTTTGAGCAGGCATACAGCAAGCTCTTGGATATCTTCATATAATACTACATTATTATTATATGATCAATGTTCATGCTCATCTCACTCAACTTTGTTGGTAGTAAAACATAAGGATGTAGAATTTTGGAATGTCATAGAGCAGATAAGAAAACAAACACAAGAGCGTGCACGTGCGGAAGCGAATTTTTTTATTATTGAGTATTGAATCTTTATTTGCAGAGCAAATATATATCAACCAATCCCTTTATGCTTTAAAAAGGGCATTATTTTTAAGAAACAACTTTTGTACACTTGGCTGTCACTTGAAACAAAAAGGAAAGGTTAATAAACTCTCCAGAACATGTATAAACGGATGGAAATAGAGTGGTGCAAAATAATTTGTATGCCTTTTTGACATTTTTAGTATCAGACTCAGCTCCACATTTCATTGCTAACTGGTAGCGTTTTCGTTTTTGATGAAGACCATGTCCATAAAACAGTGTTATTAGTCAAGTAGAGTGGCAAGCCATCACCATCACCTTTCTCTACATTCCACCCAACTGCTCCTTCTGTGGGAATATAATGCAGTGACCATAAATAATTTTAGTGGGATCACTTTTCTAAGTGTTTGCTCATCTTGAAACATTTAGTGCCATAATCCTTTTTCCTAAGTATGTAACATGAGTCGAGCTCTAAAGAGCTTGTTTTATCATCTCCCTTGCAATTTACCTATGCCCGCTTTTATTGAGGTGTGTGTTGCTCAGGAAAATGTTTCAAAAGGTAGCATACCACACACAATGTGTTCTCAGGCGTGTAATGGGCGTTACTGCCGATCAATTTTTTAAGACCAGTCAATACTCTAGCTGTATAGCACATATTCAACAAATGGTGGAGACCGATGGACCGCGTCAACCATTTTTAGCACAATACCGCGAAACGGAAGAATGGATATGTGTAAGGAGACGCATCAGGAATAAAGTAGAATGGGGAAAGCCCCTTTGAGAGTAAGGATGAAAAGTGGTGGCTTGAGCGAGCACCTTTTTAGTGGCCTTCTTTTGCTATAGTGTTTCCTAGCTAGGCTGGACTCAAGTCACCTTTTTATGGGAAATCAATCAGAAAATGGTGATATAAGAGACAAGCCAAAAAGCTATAAAACAGGAGTTCGTATCGTATCCTGCTTTTACGTAAGTACGTGAACGTGTGCACTGAACAGGCTGCTGGAGCAGAGTTGAGACTAAAAATGAGAAGCATTTAATGTCCTCCTCGTAGATGAAGGCGGCTGGGAATCGTTCGACAAAAAGCAATGATATTGAGCAACCTTCTAACAGAAAAACGTTCAAGAGACATTGACTCCTCTAGGGCATATACGGCTTTCTTTTTTGATCCGTTCAAATTAAATATTTACAAATGAACAGGGTATATAACAGCAAGCATCACTTGTACATGGGACATTAGTATGAATGAAGCCGGGAAAATGACTATTTTTTCCTTTTCCGGTCAGAATTCTTTTTCTGATGGAAGATGGCCATAAATTTCTTCTACATAGTTTTTCTTCTTTCGTTCGACTCTGCAAAGTACTACAGGAAAAAACGAACCAACTCAAGTTCCGTTCCAACAACCAGTCTTTTTAGGACTTATGGGAGTTCTCAATATAACCCAATAAAAATAGTTCCCTTTGATCATCATCTTCATCATCATCGTTGGGACTAGAAAAGCTTCAATCAGCCAAAACACATATTTTGTAGGGCTTGCTTGGGGAAAAGACTTTATGTTTCCAGGCACATGTTTGCATTTGTCTTGAAACAAAAGGGGTTAAAATAGACTTACGTTTTGTATTTGTATTTTGTATCCATCTCCCCAACACATCCATACCAGTTTTTTTAATCCCACAGAGAGTGAGGATTATATTTGGAATATGTATACTTTTTTTTGGTACTCCCAAATATCATTCAGTAAAAAAAGGCAATAAGCTGGCTTTTATGTATGTACAAAATTGTACATTTAACTTTATTTGCGTAACATAAACAGATGCCTCGCGTGTGCGTTTATCTTTTATCTAACATGATATTTGTAAATGTACATAGTAGAGATGTATTGCCATGCTATATGCAGATATGCAACAGTAAATTTGCTCAACATGAACATTTTAGTAGTTTCACTGTTTTGGATGTCTCAGCAAAAACGGAGAGAGAAAAGCCAATTGGCATTTTGGACATTTGAAAGTTTATCTTTTGGAGCAAAAAAAACGGGGGAAGTACTAAGCTTTTATGTTCTCGTTTTATTGGCAATAAGGACTAATGACGCGCTTTTCACTAGACACCTTTTTTCTATCGCACATCCTCCTAACTAACTACAGAGCTTGGATACTGGTTGGTCTCTGGTGGACGATGGTCTGGCACACACAACTTATTGCTCAAAGTCCATCACACAGGAAAAAGCTGGTTTTAGTGTTACAAAAGCTGAGACTCATGATTATTAACTTTAGGATGGATCCCAATAGGAGTAAAATACATTCATGGAGAGAGTGTAGCGGATAGAATGAGCTGAATACACAAAATTGCTCTTTTCCGGTCAAGAATCGTAAAAAATGAGAACTGATGGCGGCTGGATGATGGTGGTTGTTAGCATTGTGCAAAAGTCGTGGAGAGAGAGATAGAGAAAGAGTTGACTTTTTCCAATGGAAAATGGGATCATTTTGGAAAGTGGTCGAAGGAGGAAGGAAGGAAGGAAGTGAGTGATGGCCAGAAATTCTGTTAGGATAATTTCCAAGTGGTGGAAATAGAAATGACTTTCTCTATGGAATCTATATAATATGTCTCGTATTCTCTTTCCAACGACCATTTTGCACAAGCCAAAGGATATATGGAGCTCCAATTGAAATTTATGTCACGAGAAGAAAAGAATCCCAATTGGTAATTTAAACTCATTCGTGATGACTTTATAAAGAGACAACATAAATCCTGTTCCACCCAAACCCATACCTACGCATTAGTCCAATTTATCGGGGATTTCAGCAACAATTTGCTAGCCATTTATTGAGAGAAATGGGAACAAATTGGACTCGAAATAATTGTCGCAAAGTCCACAATTATCCAAACGTTCTCCTGTAATGATGATGATGGCCAATTTAATTAATTAATTGTCCTTTTGTCTTTACTCTTCTTTAGCGGAACCTACAAATTGCTTTACAATTTGTTGCCGACTACAAATCTTTGGCTTTCGAAATTATTGTATGCAGGTCACCACTCCACAGCTACAAAGCAATCAGTTCCCATCATCATTATACTTATAGGTGCACCATAAACTGTAGCCACAATGAAGATAGCCAGAAAACCAACAGGGAAAAGGAAGGAAAGGGGAGCAGGTTTCTTATAAATGGGAAATAAATGCTAATAGCTTTGACATGGCGTATCAGCATCATATCATCATAAGATACACAAGGCTAGACTACAACAGGCATTTACACCAGTTAGTTATGTTGTTCCTCTCTTGGGTTGCAGATAGTGGTGTGTGCCTTGAGCTCCGAAAATTGCTGTTGAGCTTAATGTCTAATATCGCATATGTAAATGTTATTGATATAATAATCGTAAATTGACTCGTTTCTGCAATTCTGCATATATAAGAGTTCACAAAAGATAAAGGCTTTAAATTAAAAGTTATTACGGAAGAAGGAATAGAGACAGGAAAGGGAACAATGGGTAGTGAAAAACTTGTGTTCTGTTCAGGCTGTTCTCAGGTCTCCCATGCATATGCATGCCACTGAGACTGTTCGATGGTGGTGAAAGTGGTAATTTTTTAGATGATGCTCAGTTAGTAGCAGCAGGATGCTGTTATATATACGTACAATGTATAAAATGTACCTATGCGGATACACATTTACATAACCTGAAAACCTTATAAATTTTGCGGTATTGCTTCCATTCATTCCCTTAATGATTCGATTCACCAGACTCCTTCCTGAAGAAAAAGTTTCAATGTGGGCTGTCACTGAATGTATTACCATTACATTTTTGCAAGTCAAGAAGGCGCTGCACGTTGATTAGTGAGCTTTCTCCATGAGTGTGCAATACGAGATAGGGCATTACACACATCCAGATTTTTTTGAGTTTGGGAAGAATTGTCGAATTAAGTCAGTGAAATGGGAGAAAGGGTTTGAAAAGAAAGAAAAAAAATTTCCTTCCGGCAGCAGCAAAACGACGGCGACAACGACACTTCCCCTGTAATTCCAAGCACGTTACTTCACTCACTCACAGCTCACTCTTGGCCGTCATCGTGTGTGCTCAATTCAATGTAGAAAGCCCATTTTACAATTTTTACGTCTTCTCAATTCCCTCTCGGTCTTGTTCTGACCCCGCCTTTACATTCTGGTAAATTACAGGCTTTTTTATTCGCAAGAAATTTATTTTAGTTTTGAGAAAAACCGAAGCAAGAGAACAGTCTTGAATGTTCGTAGTCTTGCTGCCTGCATGGTCTCCAGTCAGTCATTCATAAGAAGTCAGTATTTTGGTCACGCGAAACGGGCATTTATTCATATGAAAAGTTTTTTGTAGCATTGCAGTGGAAGCGTATTGAAGTAAGACGTTTTGACTAGCGTATTGCTGGTTGGTGGTAAATGTGAACCCTGCAAACAATGACGACTGAACAAGTGTAGAATCGAATGAGCTTCTGGCAGTTTTGAGAACTATCATCATCATTAAGGAAGAAGCCTAGAGGACATGTGCATTATGTGTCTAACCTTAGCCATAAAAATCATCGGCAGGCCATGCCAGGCCATGTTCTGAAAGGTGCATGTATTAATGATGAATGAGTGGATGTCTATGACTATGACAGAGTGCTTGATAGAGTATAATGAATGAAGCCTCGTGGGTGTAATGATCTACTTAGTTATTTGGGATAGAGGCATCCCAATTTTATAGTCTTTACTCCACTGCTGACTGCCTTCATCATTAGCATGAGGGAGTTGCTTCCTATACGGCTCTAACTAACTACAGCAGCAGTGGATAGTACTTTACATCAATTTTCCAGGCGTAGAAAATTACAGAGCGGGTTGAAGATGAATGGCTAAATTATGAAAAATGCAAATGTTGCAAAATGGGAAAAAATTCTCATTAATTTCCTCAGTTTCTCCCAGTCTCATAATTTCCAGGAGATAAGAATAGTTTTTCTATCCATATTCTATATTATGATGGTATAGAAATATATATATTCTTTTATGTGCAAGTTTTAAAGGTAGTTTTTTGAAAAAGTCTAAAAAGATATGATATGTGGAGTGAAAGTGACTGAATGGAGTGAAATCGTGTGTAATTTATCTTGATACACAAATACAGGCTAATACTTGTGTACCAACATTTATTTTACCCGGAGGGGCTCCCAATTCATTCTGGCTATGTGATCATTGAGGCCAGCTCCCAAGGGAGGAGGAGAGAATTTTATCAGCAAAATTGTATAACATTTAGGAGGTGTATGAGATGCAGCTTCTGCACAATTTCAAACTAGCCCGTACATAAGCAGATGTTGACTATACAAACTACAAACATTTGTGTAGTTTTTGCAGGAAAAATGGAGGCAATAAAAAACAAAAAGTTTTGCTCAGGGACTTACCCATAACGTTTGATGCAAGCAGTTTCCCCCCATTAGATACATTCCGTTACGTAAACGTAACATACGATGTATAACTTATTGAAAAGATGTGCTTATTATGGAACTGCGTGTGTATTTACGCTTCAGCAAAAACAGTTTAATTTTTTATGTGCACTGCTCCTCCAATTCCGTTTGATGATCAAGATGATTAGCCAAATTTCTCGTGCAAGTTGTTAGTTCAGTTCTGTAAGCAATTTAGGCCTATTTCGCTGGATTCCTTGTGAAGAAGAAGAAGAAACTAAGTGGTCTTAAATACAAATCTTGTTTGCTCTCCTCCAACTTTCTCTGTCATCCTTCTGACTTTTTCATTTATAAGCAGAGGTAAGCCGTTAGATCTGTATATAATACGTGGAAAACTACTTTTCCAGTATGACTTTGATTTTCTTGAAAAAAAACTTCCAAATTACTTGTACTACCAAAAGACGTTGACGTTCCAAAAGATGCTGCTTATCATGTGAGTATGTAGATACATAAAATGCAGTACACACCCTCCAAAAGAAAGTTCTCAACAGAAAGTTTCCTGTCCGTCCACCAAACAAAGATCCATCCGAACATATCTGCAATTTGATGTTCTTGCTTTTACTTTGAAACTACATGAAAAGTGGATCTCCCTTCTGTCAATGCATTTGTTCTGTCCTGTTTCTAGAAAGAAAGTTTTGATAGTTTCCTCTCTTTCAGATCCGTTACCTTATTTATACCTATATTTCTCCTTATGCTCTTCTCAATCGTCAAAATCCGGTTTTCCTTGAAAACGAAAATAAGCTTAGTTTACGGTAAAAAAGGAAAAGAGATCTGCTGGATTCTTAAAGAAAAAAGTTGGCACGCTGTCATCTGAGAAGTTGGACACGGAAAGCTATTTTCTGTCCCTCTTCTAAAGATCCTTTACTTTTAAGGCAAATACATACATTTATATCTCAAAAAAGGTGGCTGCTAGAAGCTTGCAACTTCTTCGTCCAATTTCTTTTTTTTTATCAAAGACGTGTATCAAGAAAGAGAGAGTGTGCGGGTACACTTTTTACTCCACAATTTTGCTCTCGTCATCCTTTATTCCCTCTTTTTCACTTCATCGAAACATGTTGGAGGTATACAAGTAATGGAGTCGTAAAGAACGACACGGCATTGCCACATGTACGTTTTGCTCATTCAGTTGATCTTCCAAGAAAGAGATATATGTTTTTTTGGGAGAACTGTCATCGTCAGCACTTCTTTTGCCATGTTTTTTATATTTAAAACGGCTCTACTCTACTCACACACACTCACTCTTTCCTGTTTTGTCCTTTTTATTTGGTTTACAACGAAAGAGATGGACTCAATCAAGCCAAGTTTCTTTTTTTTTGCAACTTCAGTCCAAAATGTATTTTTACGTGTCCCCTGAGGATAGCCAGAGAAGTGAATCATGATGTTGACGATAGCACCAGTAAATAGAGACTCATCAGTTCAAAGAATATTTATGTTTGTAATGAAATGTTACGTGCGTGACCATGAAGCACAGTTTGTTCAACATCGTATGCTTTAAGTCAATCACCAATTACTTCGCATGGTTCACAGATAGCAAGCCTATTCAAATAAACTGTCCTGGAAAGCATTGATTTTGATTTAGGTAGAATATTTTCCATCACCAAAATATAAGTAGAAGAGCAGAAAATATTGACAAAGTGTTTGGGTTTTGATGCGCCTCAGATATGCACAAAGTACAAAAGTTTTTGACAGATTTCCTCATTGTGGATCTGCCGTCATGAAAAGATGGAACACTTTTGGTGTCAGAAGATGTGATAATGATGAACATTATTACATGACTTGCACGGCATGATGATGCGTGCACACATATTACCTCTTTACAAAAGATACATAAATTGAAAATGCTCTGACAGATAATATGTCCATAACATTCAACTTCAATCTACAAACCTTCAAAAATATTATTACTCACGAGCTGTCCATATATCTTTACATATATTATAATACCTTTTCACTTTCACTGCAATAGGAATCTCTTTCATTTTACAAAATCCACACATGACATGACAGGGAATCACGGTGAAGAAGAAACAACTCAGGCATGCCTAAAATATATAAGCACTTTGCTTTTTATCTTTTCCAAAAAACAGGGTTTGTAAGTTTACACAGGTTTTATGTACATGGTACGTGTTTTACAAAACACAAAGAACAACCTGCCATACAGCAGATAATGAGAAGAGCATGTAGCATATGAAAATTGAAATTTTGGAATGTACTCTTTGTTTGAAACGCATAACTGGCAAGGTAAATGTATGGGAACTTTATATTACACCTCCATGTTTCTGTTGTATTAGTATTGTTTGCCAACACATCGTTTAATGTTTTAAAAGCTCACTCACAATATATATTACTATTATTTTTTATATAAATACATCATATTCTGTTCGTTCAAACGGGTATTTGCTTTCTCTTTGTTATTCTGTTGAGACGCCCACGAATTTTTTTGTTGATAGAGATAAAACACTGCCATTTTCTTTTCTTCTTAAAATTTTATTTTTGTCGATAAAGCATTTTCTTCAGTTCTATATAGTAGTCAGTTATCCTTTCACTTTTAAGCTGGGGCTCTCCTCAGACATAAAATCAGTTTAAGTTTTAAAAAGCCCATATAGTAGACAGCTCTTTTTAAATTAAAGGAACAATGCAACATACCATGCTGCAATAACAAGATAAACAAAGTGCGTAGAAAAGAAAGTATAGTTTGTGTATTTTCAAAGCGGAGTAATAAATGAGGGAAATGAGTTGAAAGGAAAAAATCCTCTTTCCATTATAATAGTATTTGATGATAAAACATCACCCAACTTATATAGATTGTTATCGTTGCATACCTTTCTCCCCATCAAAGTCATCATGATGTGCGTAATGATAATGATATGCTTGCACATGGACCTTTTCCCAGTTCCAAGTTCTTCAATTTTCTTGTAAAAAAGAGACACAGACTTTTGGGGAAAAGAACGCATGTTATGCAATATGTTGTTATTTGAAATGTTTTGATGAAAGTCTACGCAGAAGGACGATGGGGGTGTGTAATATGAAATAGAACAACATTTTTTCCTGGTCGTCTCTTTCGTTTCTTCATTCTCTCCGCTTCCTTCCCGTCACCATCGTCAAAAATTAAGGATGGTACATCTAGCTTGTTTGCTTGCTTTGTCTTGTATTATTATTTATTGTAATAATATCTGCTCTGCAATGGCTGATTAATAATAGATTCTAATAGATTCATAATAAAAAGCAAGACAATGGAGCTCTGGAGAGAGCATGCAAAGTAAGATGAATTGTTCTATTGTGCTAGTTTTATTGTTCAAAATAATGCTTTCTCCATTCCATAATGTTTTCATAGTCTTTCCCCCTTGTCTTTTCTGTCCCTCCGAGCTACAAATATTATTAGGTAAAGTGTAGCGAGCGCTCAGGACGAGTGTTCTTTCATACCAGTTTCATCTCCGTTTTTGTCAGGGTGGGCAGCATTTTGGGCTCAAAGATGATGATGTTGATGGAAAGGATGGATGGATATACGAGAATGGGAAAAGTTTTTGCACATTTTCAGCTTTCCCTTTGCACACATACCCATGATGACTGTAGTATATATGCTGCGTTGGTTTGTTGAGTTGAGGAATGAAAAGAAAGAGACGAAAGAAAAGTCTCCCTCCGGCTTGGATTTTGTAAGCTTTTTATGTTTTTATATTATTTTCTGTAATGCATGCTGGTTTCCCAGATGCTTTTGCAAAAGAAAAGAGGCTCGTGTACAATACTATGTTTAGGAATGCACTTTTGTTGTATTATTTTATCATGTATAATAATATTGAAGGATTTTTTCAACCATATGTGACTAATGTCGGGGGGAAGTGTAACATGGAACTTGGTTGGTAATATGGAAAAGAAAAAAGAAAATTATGTACATAGGATTTTCTCACAACTCGACAAATACATTTTCATGTTCTCTCTTGAGAGGAAAGAGAAACAACATTTTCATGTTTTGAGCTCTTGTCTTTCCTTTCATTTTTTCACTTTTGCTCTTTCATTTTTTTGTCTTCACAGACAAAATGTTGATAAAAATGTATATCAAGTCAAGATGACAGCTTAGCAGATTAAATGTACATTTCCATTTCTATATGAAATATTGTTATATAGGTATCTACAATAGACTGTGTGAAACAATGTGGTATAAAGCAAAAGTGTAACTTGAAACTAGAACGACTCTTCAAAAACAAATTGAATTAAAAACAGATGGTGAAGTTGTATGTTTGCATTCTTTATTTAATCTAAAGTCTCCCAGCTCTTGATTTGACCTGAATTTACAAAAACTTTTGAAAACTTTAGTCACTAACTCGAGTCACCCGTCACTTCATCAAAATTTCTCAATGATGATGTCCTCTGAGCCGAGTTGTAATTTGCAAAATTTACGCAAACAATCCAACCCAAACGACCGTTCTCTTGAGACCTCATTCCAGGAGATTTCATGGGGCGACTTGCTACTTCATATTGACACATAATGTAATTCCTGCCGGTTCAATGCAGAACAAAACTAATTTTTAAAGACTGCGAAGTCAGATGCAGATGAGTGTTTCGGGTTGATGTAATTTTATCATATTTTCACAAGCATCACACGTTTTTTACAAGAAGGCGACTGACTATACATTTACAGAACAAAAACAGTAATCGTTTAAGAATTGGACTTCAGCAGCTTTACAAAAACGATCAAACGCATCAGTTAGATTATCCAATCGATGAAGCTAAACTCAATTTTAATCAAAAAACAAAAGTTTCCTCGAATTGAAGTAGCATGAAAAATTCCAAATAATTATTTAACTTTCCTCCTGACTGTAAGTTGGTGGAGCGACAACTGATAGAATAAGAGGGCAAACACTAGCTGGTGACTTAAAATGCTGTTCTTGTTCAGCTCTTCTCATCCTTCCGTACATTTCGCTTTGCTCTATTTATTCTCACTCATCGTCAGAGAAAGTTGAAGTGTCCTCAGCTAAAACTAATACAGGGAAAATCTATCTTGTTCTCCCCGACTACTGTTGACTTCTTTTCCCATTCCTCGAGCAGTTCATTATTCTCTGTTTAGCATTGATAAATATTCCTCCTTTCGTTTCTTGCTGTGATGAGTAGAGTTCATTCCACTTCACGCTTAAGCACCTAAAGAAGTTTGGTTCAAGGATCATAATATTGTTATTCCGTTTTATCTCCAACGAAAATGAAGAAGGATTGAGAGGGACACACTATTAAGGCACCAGCTCTTCTAACCCATTCTTCCTCTTGCTGTCTCTGCTGAGCGAGAAAAAACTAGCTGAGAAAACTTATTACAACTTTCTCCCTCTCATCAAGACAAGGAACAAAATTTTCATTTTATTTACTTTTTTCCATCATAGTCCCCTTTCTACATGAAGTTAATGTAGTCATGTAGAAACGAAGAGTGAAGCGAAGACCAAAAAGTTTTTTTTAAAGATCTTGGAGGAACAAAATTATCTATAGTCAGTCAGGTCCCGACCCTCTTCATTCCGTTTCCATTTCGCCGTTTTTTTTCTTTAGAAGAAAAGTGAATTCAACTCCACTCCATCATTCATTTACTTTAACTCGGTTGAGTTTCCCCTTTTATGAATGTTGTAAGGTCATTCGTCATGCAAGCAAGTTATACCGTTAGGTTGTCTTCTTATCTTTTACTTCTTTCTCTCACTCATTCATTCACCCAGTCAGTCACTTTGAGGAAAATTACTTTTCCCTCAAGAAGCCTACGACACTACTACCCAATAATATATATTGCAAGTTTTTGCAGTCTCATGTCATTACCACGACACATGATCATTCGTTTTCTTTTCTTGATGAGCTTTTCCAAGAAAGTGAGAATGAGAAGAAGGAGAAAAAGAATAAAGTGTTTGAAAAGTGGCAAGCCTCCTAAGGCGTCACTCCTAAACTCCTCTTCATCGAGTCTCGCAACGAACTGTTACTTTTTTGCAGGTATTTCGTGCTTTGGGCAATCAAATTATTATACTATAGGCTCTTGGTGTAAACAATGATTTACAGATTTTTACTAGCATTATAAAATCATTAATACATAAATTATAACCGGGTATAATTATCAGATGCGCTTCCACCTATTTCATTCTTTAACTGTGTATTTTATCTTTTAATGTTTCACAGATACATCAACTTCCACTCCAGATTATGCTGACCACTCACCAAAATCGAAAGAAATCGTGAAACCTTGGGAAATTAATCAAACTCGCGTCTTCTGCCCACACACTCTTTCCTCATTTACATCTCATGAATTCTTCTCCTCCGCTCGCATGATCTCCATCAATTCAGCTAACCACCGCTGGCGGCAATCATGCTAATGTACTTCTGCACCAATATTGATAATAGGACGAAGGAAGCAATTACTTTACTCCTTCCCTTCCTCTTCTTCTTCAACCACAAGTGACTACAAAAAGACTTCCAATTCCGACCCAAACTGGTCAATACCTTTCCCAACAAAACTTTTTCACTTTGGGGTCTTCCTCTGAAGGTTTCCTTATCTGCTCGTCTCCACCTCATCCGAAATAATGTGTTAACAGTTGAATTGAAGTAACAGAGGATTCTTCTTCCATGAGATTCGGAAACCGAAGACGGACAATTGACTGTGTTCCATGAACCCACGAGCATTAACAGTTATAAGAAAAAGACAGACAATAACCCGCGTCCAATTTTCCACAAAGGGAATGTACGTGGTGGTCTAAAGAAAGGAAAAGTTTTTCTGATTTTCACCGTGGAAAAAGGGAGAAAAATGTGTGTTCAACTCATCCTCAGTTCATTTTGGAGAAAGGAAAATAAATGAAGATCCTCCAAATTGACTTGCTGGAGGCAAAACTCTTTTTTTAAAGAAACTCCGTCTACCCTAGTGGTTCCGTCGCCAGTAAATGAAACCAAGCAATAATAAGCGTGCATAAAAGTTGTGTGGGTGAGTGTTTTTTTAGTATCTACTTTGTTAAATTGAATAGAATGCAAGTGACTTAGAAGAAGACGAAGAACGTATAAAAAGCTTGTAAAACTCTGAGGAACCCACAATATAGGAGCTAAAAATGCGATTACTCCACTGTGAATGTATAAAAAACTAGCAGCCTCCGTTTTTTGTTGTTTCCTCCATTCCATCTACATAAAGAGAGAGAGTTGGAGGTGCTGTTGACCATGGTGGAGGAGTAGATAAAGCAAAAAGTTTTCCTCGAGGCAGAAAAGACGAAAAAGCGCTCAGCACGATGAAGTTGATGAATGATGGACTCTACAGGGTCTCACATGGCGAGAGAGGCTGAGTTGAATGGAGAATGGAAATGAACAGCAGGAGAGCAATGTCTGAGTAAGCGATACAGAAGGGAAAATCCAACAATTTTATTTTGTCTTTTGGAGTAAAAGAATAATAGGATAGGAAGGAACAGAAAAAAAGTGATTATGTCTGTGCCCACTTTGATTTTCACGAGGAGGAGAAGCAGGCCAATAACTGTGGGGATAAAGCTAAGTGAAAATAATAGGAAGGAATTCAGGAGAAAATCCATTAGTACCTTGGAAAAAAATGAGGTCGACATCGGCAAAGACCAATGCTCCACCTCCACCAGCAAACAAGACAAGGGGCAGAAATATTGGAGGAGAGAGGAAGTGGAAGACAGTGAACAATATTATGAAGAAAGCTGTCATCATCATCATCATGAGGTAGCGGACGATGATGACAGCAACAAAGAACAGACGACGCCTGAAGCCTTGTTTTCAACTGACAAGAGCGGAACCACGCCTGAATGTGTCAATTATAGTGACTCCAGTCAAGTATACAGTTGCCACAAAAGGGATGAGCAGGTTGCTGACCGGAAAGCAATAATGTGTTTATCGTTGTTGCTTCCTAAAAATTCTTCCAGTTTGGATAGGAGGAGCGGCTGTAATATAAGTAGGCACAATAATAGTTGCTGTCAAAGGGAAAGGTGTAAAATGTTTTGGAGAACTAATAATGCTAATGATCATGGTGAAGGTTCCAGTGATGATAGGAGTAGGAACAATAATAATGATATAATCAGTCCAATAACGTTTAGTAAATGTAATGATAGTGTTATTTGTGATATAAACAAGTTAACTAGTCAACTAGCAGGATTCATCTGGACAATGAGTCTGAAGTTATCCAGGAGTAAACGAAGTGCATTCTGGAAAGGAAACGGGAATGTGTTCAGCATGTTCAACTTCATCCTTCTTTTCAGTATCCTCCTCTGGTTCTCCAGCTGCTGTCATCAGGTTAATTGTCTGGAAGTGGGAGCAAAAGTTGAAAAGTTGAGGGACCCTGAGGTTGCTGAACAAGAAGGCTCAGTGATTAAACCAAATGTTCGACCTCCCTCTTCCAGTTCGTCTTTTGACCCCTTCCATCTCATGATGACAAGGAACATTGCTAATAATAACGATGATGGTGGTCGTCGTGGTGGTGGGACGAGAAATGGATCTGTGATCTTGTCCACTGAGGACGGGAACAAATCGATGCAATTTTCACAGAATACTCCCATTGTTAACGGTGGTGATGATGTCATCAGCTCCACTTATCAAACCAGCAACGCTTCTTCCGCACAACCATCATCGTCTTCTGGTCTACATTTCAACAATAAAGGGTTTCCAAGCGGTAATGAGCAGAGTCCATTTGAGAAAATGAGTGGAGACGAGCCGGCGAGAGGGTCTTTCTTTAAAAGTAAGTGGAGCACGGAATTTATATATATGTCGATACATTTTTCACCTATTATCATCTTGCTGATCATCATCACCATTATGTTGGACATGACACGACATGATCAAATGTGTAGTTAGTGAATGAATCTATACAAAATAGATTCTTTCTATTAGCCCTATTATCAGACGGTGAAAGAGGGGAGATGGGAAAAGCCATTCAGAATGATTTTCTCCTTTTGGTTTGTGTGAAAGCAGATAAAAATTTGTGCTTGGCAATCTGCCAACGAGCATCAGAAAGAAAGTAGGCAGACGTGCTAGACAGATACAGAACACACATTGTAGACTGTAGCCGACACTGCCATGCCGGCATGTTCTCAAAAGGAAGGCTGACCAGATTTTTTTTTGGAATGTGTTGTACTACTCACTTTGAACAAATACGCTATACGCAAGAACTTTTAGAGAATGAAAACTCATCGGGTAGACGGGAAAGGGAAAAGTTTTCTCATAAAAATTGACATGCTTCTTTTTTCTTTCGCTTTTCTCAAGTATACAATGGACTATGGACTGTTTGTATACATTTTATATGCACTTTTACTCCATTCTGCTGATATTAATTCTGAGATTAGCTCTAAAGCTAATACACGTAAAAGTATACGCATTTAAGTACACAAGCAAAGGTTGAAGTTGGACTGGATTGGGTTATCGACTCAACAAAACCAGTGGCTCGGGTTAGATGGATGGAAAGACATATATCCACATCACTTCCAAAGGAAATGTTTTCCTTCCCGTACGCCTCTCGCCAACGAGTAAGTGAAAGTTGTTTGCTGTTTTGCGGTTTTACTCCGTCTTTCCCATTTGCTTTCAATGAAATGGTGCGACTAAGAGAGAGAGAGAGGGAAAACAGTGGCGGAGTGAAAAAGCAGAAAGTTTCATTTTGGAGAGAGAGAAAAAGTAAAATAAAAACTTTCGCATTTGGTTAATTGACTCCACATCTGGGATTTAGGTCAATAAGCTGAAAGAAATATGGAGAGTTGGAATAGCAATTCGGTATAAAACCCAGCAAAGTAATATGATAATGAGGGTACACACGCATAATATTAGCGTCTTATTCAATAAGACTGTAATAAGATTGTGTTCACTCTCTCTCTCGGCTACATCGCATCATCAACCCAGCTAATTTACATTATGAAAGGATGCTTGGGAAAAACTTAATAAATCATGATTAAGCCACACATCAGTGCTCTGTAAACTTGGGTTCGAGCTCGAGCTCATTTCCACATTGAAAAAACTTGCCTTAATGAATCGTCTTCTCTCTCCAAATTACAAATATGTACGTACGTACGCTCCTTCTGCTCCTCGCCTATTATAAAACTCAATGAGGGAGAAAAACTGGAGGACAAGAACATGTAGATCGTGCTCCTTAATGAACTTTCAACTTTCCCATCAAATTTTTAGTATGGTATATAGACTCCGAGATAAACAAGCTCTTTCTTGGCATGCAAGATTAAGTTATTAGCTAACCTGCTGTTTTGATTGAACAAGTATCAAAAGGAGAAAGTTTCAATTTCACCAGAGGAGTACACAGCAGCATGTCTTGCCTGCATGGTTGTAAGTTTGTTGGTTCATAATGAAAGACATCCGTCAGGCCCGGCAGGGGATTGGACATGGCATTGGTGAGCAAAACTTGGTTGATGAAGGGATAAAAAAGCTGTAAAAGTGAAACTTGATACATATGTGCATAACCAAAAATGGTTTGTGCATTTTTATAGGCCACTTAACAGCTGCTTTCTTATAAATGCTACAATGAATATATGTTTCTACCTCCTCCATTCTCTATACCATTTTGCCTGTTCCGAGTGAATGATTTCAACTGATCTAATTTCTGATAAGGTGAAAGTTTAGAAAGGAAGTGAGCGTCCAAGAGGCATTTTTTCTATATATTAGCACTCTTAGCATTAGAGACAACTTTATTTTTTTCTGGAACAACTTTCTTTTCAATTGACTCGCACACTGAAAGAGGCACACACAAGTACCAAGTACATATTATATAACTTGCCACCGACCCATATTGGTTTTGGTCCATGTTTCGTCTACATTTTACAGAATATATTGCTTTCACTTCATTCTCTTCCACGGACCATCAAATCACCAGAAAGAAGGTTGAGAACTTTTTCTTTTCCCTTCCTATATACTTTAGTCTGCCTTTCCATTTGATTCTCTGACTTTCTTGAGTGACTAGCAATAAATGAGAGGGAGAGATGCGACTGGCTGTGAAAGTTGAGTCTTGAGAAAGCTTCCGGAGATTGGAGAAAATGAGTAAGCTCTGTACTATACTAGCATGCCCAACAGTAGAGAAAAAAGTAACCGTCAGTCTTATTCCTTCTTTCCTCAATACTTTTCTTTACGGACCACAACTTTATAGGTATATCAAGATACACATAATAAAGTGTGTATTACCTTGTGTAGATGTTATGACTCCAAGTTACGGAAGCGGATTTTTTTCAGTTGGAACCCATGTTTTTTTACCTATAGAAAAGCTCCTTGCTGAAAATCGACATCCTTCTATACTGTTGGAATGTGTAGCGTTCCACTTTGAACTACTATACAATCGGTGAGTTACTCATGTATACTATATACCTAGCAATACCACACCATCTATACATCCATTCCGTTTATATTTTACTACTCATCTGTGATGTAGAGAGAGAGAGTGAGAGAGAAAGTGATGGTAAACCACTCAACTTTGTTTTCCGGTTTTCTGAACTGCGTATGTGTATATGGAGCATGTATATTTGGTTTTAGGAGCATCAATAAACGGAGCTTCCTGTGCGTACTCCCGAAGCTATAAAAAATGACATAAGAAGCTCTGTCTCTCTTGCTGCTGACGAGTGAACAATTCCCGACTCACTCAATACGTGTACTACCGCAAATATATATGGAAAATAGGGAAGCGGAAAGGGGAAAGTTGAAGAGAGAAGAGCAAAACCAAAGAGTAAAAACCAATCCAGTTATCATCAAGAAAAAAGTTTCCATTCTCCAATTCTACCCATGTGTATATAGTGTAGATCTGTGTGTGTGTGTGTGGATTGTGAAATAGGAAAAGTTAACAGAGTTCAGTTGAGTTGGTCTTCTGGTATCACTCATAAGTTTAGCTTTTCCCGTACAATAGAATGTGCTAGTATAAGAGTTACGTGATTCAGTGGAAGAATCCGGTGAAAATCCACACATTTACACACATATTATCCACCGACAGAGGAGAACGAGTACACGCACGCAAAGTTTATATGGTCGGATTAAACTTTCGGCTCATGCAGATATGATAGTATTCCCCACTCTGGTCTGTTGTAGGAGTCTATACTCCTACTCTCTCTCTACTCTTTACGTGCAAGGTTGCTAGTAAAATTAATCAGCCAAAGCAAACGGAAAGAGTTGAAGCGCAAAAAAGCGGCTTTAATTAGGATTTAGGATTCTCTTCCTTTGCTCTTTCGCCCTATCCTCCTAATGTAATAAATGAGGGAGAAAGCTCACAGCGCAGAGAGTATATGGAGCTCGAAAGGTACAAAAACAATGTTGAGAAAAAAATGGTTGTCTTGAAGCGACTAATACTTTCTCACACGATGCGATGGTACTATAGCTTCCGAGCTTCAAAACTTGGAAGTAGTGGGATGAAGAGTGTTCGTGAAGTTGCACAAACTTGGGCGATTATTATAACAGCGCGTAGCAAACGAAGAAGAACTTACATGGATGAGTGAGCTTTGCCGCGAAGATGGGATTGGGATGGCATATGGACGTTTCACCATCGAAATTCTTTTCCACTATATTGCTTCTTTGAAAGTGATTATAATTGATTATTGCGATTATAGGAAAGCAAGTATGTACTCCAATTACTTAGCTCTAAAATTAGTAGAATCGCTGCTAGGATGGTTGGAGTTTGGAGTGTTGTCGAAAAAGTGTGTAGCTCATTTTTCATCATTCATTAAGCTGTACACTCTTCAAGTTTAATAAGAATTTTTTCAATGAAAATCTAGCTTTAGATGAGGATTGCGTATTACTTCTATATTTTTATAATTTACGTATAAACTAACGAATGTACCCGGTCAACGACTCACTGATACTTTTAGATTTATAGATGCTTCATCTTCATGGACGCTTTATGACATTCCAAAAGTGGTATTAAACCAGCAATGCAGCATTTCCTCGCTATTGTTCTGCATTATACTGGACTGCTCAGGGACAACGACAAAGAAGCAAGCAGAGGACCAAGAAGCAATTAACTTTTGAAAGGGGATGTGCATACTTTTTGCATATTTCAAAAGTGGGGAATTCTCTTCGCGTCCTTTTCTTGTGGTATTAGTATTACATGACATAGAGAAGCATAGTATAACGTACTATACCCACTTAAAATATGCGTCCTGAAGAAGAAAGCAACATGAATGAAAAGAGAATAATAATAATAACAAGAGAGCACAAACTTTTGCTGTCGCGTCGAGAACATGTTCCACACAAAGGAAAAGACTGAATGTAACTCGTGGGAAATGACAGAAAACAAACATTGCATGCAAGAGACATGAAAAAATGGAATATAATGAGGTCCGCAACTCTGCACGCATAACATAACACATCTTCTTTGGTTCTTTGGCTACTTTCGCTCTCTCCTCCTTCACAAAAACCTTGTGCTCCTCTTCACTTCTTGCATGCACTCCATTGTTGAATGAAACATGCAAAGGTAGAATTGTTTGTTACAAAAGAAAGGACATTTTCTTGTCGTGGACTCCAAGGACCACCTTACTGTACCGTTTTCCTGATCCTTTTACCTGATGTGAGGTTGCATTTTATATCACGCTGATTGTGAGTTAGTTTAGCTTTGGCTACTTCGTGCTTAGCAAAATTATTCAAGATAGATACGCGTAGACCCTGGGATTCATTTTCTCCTCTTTTGAATTATAAATGTTTATTTCTCATTGTGGAATCCAAACAGAGCTAAACTAAACATGAATAGACAATTGAGGAGAGATGGAAGCAGTGAACCTCTCCAACAAAACAAACCAGTGAAAATAAATAATACCACTATGAGTACACGACAAAGTATATGGAAGTGTGGGCACAACGGAAAATGAAATGAGATAGGAAGTATTACACAAACAAAGAGCAGGCATGTCACTAGTCATAGTGTAGCATTTTGGAGTGGTAGTAAAAGATCAAACCAAAAAACTACCACTCGACAGTTAGTTTCCTTTTTTGCATTTTCGGAAAATGATCCACATCCGCTTTACCCGTTCTCTCTATTTATTGTTTCACTGCTATTTCCATCCCGTTTCTCCTCCACGTCTACATTACCTCCTAATTTATGCTTACATGGGTATGGAAAGTGGAGAGCAAAATTTGAGCCAATGAAATGATTTTGCTCTACATTCATATTTGGCTGGTGGAATTAGAGATTTTAGTTTGTGTGTTCGAATAATAATAAACAACCTTTTGGGTAAAAGGTTTTCCATGTGTTTATACAGTCCCATTTGATATAGGAAGTGCTCATTTTCACCCACTTTACTTTTAAAATCCTCTTACCTTTCCTACGCACAGTCGCATATCGCGTGGCTTCATATCATGACACGCTAGACTTCATCTCATCTTCATGAACAATTTTTTCCAAAGTTGTTTCGTCACTGAATCATATACAAAAACTTCCCATTTACTCCATGTGTAAGAGCGTAAACAACCGCATAAAATATAGTTCACATTTACATTGCTTTTATTGTAAGTATACGTTTACTTTCTTCGTGTTTTCGCTTTCATTTTTGCATCTCAAACTTTCACGGACTGGCTTATTTCCTGTATTTGTACATAACAGTAAATATTTAGAAAAAGAACACCAAATTCTACTCAGATTTACCCCACATTTATCCCCCAACCGAATTTCTAAACTGAATAATGTGTTCTTTGAGAAAATACAAAATTGCGAAAAAATGTCTTAAGCACAATGAACCTGTGTGTAGATGTATAGCACACACACAGAAACTACGTGGTAGTTTCACTTGACTGCAAATTTGAGAACGAAATTCCAATCCGGCACAAATCATCATCATAACCATTATCGTTCTGTGATGCAGTGAGTATAGTCCGTAAACTTTTAGTGGAGACTGGGGCTGCTGCTGCCGCTCAAACACGAAAACAAAGTTTTTACTTTCCTCCTCTTTCTCCCTAACGAGTTCACCAGGCCATGGAAAATGCATGGAATCGCTGGTGGCATTCTAATGTGAAAAATACAAGTAAGCAAGAGGCAGCCCCAGAAAGGACCCTTCTCTTACATTCTCTCATAAACTTATATACACTCTCTCTATATATATTTGTAGGATCACATAGAATAGTAAAGTCCAAGCTCCGTAAAAATGTTGGGAGACTAGACTTAAGTTAGATCAAGTAAAGCAATGAGGCAAGTCAAAAACCGGGTGGTGGTGAATTGCACGAATAAAACACAAAGGGAAATGATGATGGTCACAAACAAGCAACAAAAAATGTGGAGCGGTGACTGGAGACTCCTAAAAACTCCCTACAACTCCGATTCTACTCTATATGGATGGACTCAACGTTTATACATTAGAATTAGATGGCGAGAAAGGAAATAAAACTCCCTTGATGATAAATGCCGTGTTGGAGCGATGTATACAAATAGGAATAGAGAATTGTGATGTGATGGTGTATGGGTGGCCACAAAAATGGGTTATCACATCACATCCAAAGCAAACAGGCATAATATGGACAACGAGCAGCCAAAAACATATTGCAAAATCAGAGCAGAAGATCCCATAGAAAAACGACACTAATTTGCAGCTTCACGTTTGCATCATTTGCGAGAGCCGTTTTGCTTTCACTGGGCCGTCGTCCCACATTTCATGATAGAGACTGGGAGGAAGGAAGAGAAAGCTTTAGGTCTTCTCACTTTGACTTTTTCTGTTTTATTCCAAAAAGGGAAGGGAAGCAAACAAAAATATGTGTACGCATTTCTCTCCGTAAAATATATGCCGACCAAACCACTGCTACCACACCACAGCCAGCAATACAATGGGAAAGGAAATTGAAGCCAGTGTTTATTATACGAATAACCGTCCATACATTTGAAACAGAGGCCGGAATGAAAAAGGAAGGAGGGAAAAGGCCAACGCTAATATTTGCGTTTACATTAGATCTTTTGCGAGAGAAAAAAAATGCACATGGACGACGGACAGAGAGAGAGAGAAAGTCAGGGAGAAAGAGTTACATCCTCTCACTCTCATTCATTCATTCATTCTTTCACTCCCATTCCCAGTGTCACTGTAGTACGCTTGTATATTTGTTTCTTTTCGTTGGGAAGTAATGGGATGCCTTTACACACAAAGCATGTGAGCAGCCCTCTACACACCGCTCTGACTCTTTTCTCTTGGGAAATATTCAAGTGCTTTCTTGGCCATATAAACGAAATAAAAGCAAAAGAAAACGTGGAGGACGTTTACTCTCCCAAAGAAAAAGTTTTGCTTTCTCCCTTCTTTTGAAATGAAATTAAGCATGAGTCTCGCTTTATTTTGTATTCTTCTCTCTCCTCTACATAATGTATAAGTTTAGGATGGCTGCCTGGGTGGTGCAAAGGCACACTACTACTCTGGATAAATGAGAAGAAAGTGGATCAAAAATTCTCTGCAGAAAAAAAACCCAAGCCAAGTTTCTTTTTTTTTGCGTTGGTGCTCAACTCATAACATGAGATGAGATGGCTGTTGGAAATGAAAATTTTAGCAAATTGAATGTGCCATATTGTCATGCTCAGCTTGTCTCTTTCATTGTGAATTATGTCGTTTCATATGTTGATGAAGGCGTACAGTACACAAAAGATGTTCATTTTCTTATGTGCTGTACTTGTGTCTCATTTTCTAACCCGAATTCCCCAAACTCAAGTAAATGTTTGGGATTGATAAAGAATGATGATGATCTTTGATGTTGCAACATGTTTCAATTTTGTAGAAAATATTTCGTATTCATCTAAAAGACCGTTTGTGTTCACATTTTATAATATTTTGTCATTTCAAAGAAGCTAACAAGTTTACAAGGGAATTTGTCAAAACAAAAAAGGTAGCTTACAGAAGAATTGACAGCGAATATAAAGTGCGGGTCCTACTTTTTTTTATTACAAGATCAACACAAAAAGTTAGACGAGTCTTCCTTTCACAAAGCAAATGTAAGTATAGCCGACAACTAGGATTTGAGCAATATGCGCAGCTCGCTCTTGAGGTTTTTGAGTCAAAAGTGTTGTATTTGCGGTGACATTTCTTCCCTTCCAAGTTAAAGTTGTGGGGGCCACTGCGGCAGCTCTAATTAATTGAATCCAGGATAAAGAACCACAAAAGCTGGAGTTTTCACTCAAACTTTTACAATGGGAACAGCGGGAGGAATTTGTTGGATTCGGGTGCGTGCAGGTGATTTGTGGCTTTGGAGAATCCGCAAGATTTTGAATCGAAATGGTGGCGTTGGCAAACTTTTCTTCTGAGCAAAGTCGTGGAGGAGCATCTGAATTTATAATCAGTTCCAGGAAGTCCTGCCGTTTAAGACAGTGGCGGCGAGAGACAAAGTCATCTTTATTCTTGGCTTCAGTGATGCTGATGGTGGGAAGCAGCAAAGAAGTCGAATCTTTCTGAGTCTTGATCACTTCTCCAGAACTACTGGTTAAGTTGAAAAGAGTAGAAAAAGTTATGAATAGAAATCCAACCAAATATTTTCTCCATGCTTCCATCCTTCTCTGGGTGTCTTTATTATGCTCTTCTTCCTCATATGGAATAAATCAATATATTAAATTCAAAAAGAAAAAAATCAAACAAGAAACTTAATTCAAAGTTTCGTCTTTCCCATATTCACACACTCGCAGGCAAGTGTGTGAAACTTAATGGAATTTTAAATTCTTGAAGCATCCCAGCTAAATTGAGTTGAATATCAAATTTTCACAATGAATTTAGCCAACACATGCTATTCTTCAACAACTCTTTTTTGTTCGAGTGTGTCCTTCCCCAAAAATGGCTTTTCTCTTCCTTTTAGAAAAAACTTAGACGCACGGAAACTTGAGCTGAGGAACACAAGTTTCCTTGGATTTCCTCCTTCACTTTTGGAATAAATGAAAGGGTTAGTTTTGGGTTGAGGACGCAAACATGTGGGTCTTTCCCTCTAGTGTCAGTGACTTGTGTAGTTTTTCACAGAAATTAGCATTGATTTACTGCCCTGTTTGACCCATTCCGGCACAAACCAATTTGTTACATTTCATTGCTCAACAAAAAAATACTCTAGATTAGATCCCCGCCAACCGAGGACTTAACCAATATGTCTCGTACCAGAGCAGAGCTATATTCCTCCATGTTCCCTTCTCTCCTCCAACTGCGAACCCATTATTTAAGAGATGATGACGATGATGCATTCATTCCATTATTCTATTGTGTTTGAAAAAGGGCTCCCTCTCTTTGATTTGACTTCCACATACACACAAGGGATTAATATGATGCGGTCACGAAGTGCGTATCCTACTGTCATTAATTTAATGGCTGCCACTGCGGCAACAATGTCATTTTACACTCTGACTCCATATCCTTATAATATGTGTTATGGGCGGATGTGAATGCGGATGATGGGATATACTTTTTGGAGGACAATTTTTGGTGTCATCCATGATGGCTAACGGCGAGGAATATAGCGGGTGAGCTGCATAACGACTATAATATGTTGATGGCTCAAGAAGATATTAGTAATATGGAACGGAGCGTAAAATAAAAAATTAATGGATGCTGCTGCTCCTCCTGATGTTGTATCATACTCTGTGTGCTCCATTTGATAATGCAAAAGCTTTTGTCATTTTTAGTTGCGTATATCTTTGCTGTGCTGTGGGAAATGGATAAAGGGTTTTACGATGAAGACAATATCTAGGGACATTTGTGTTAGCCTCAAGCCCGGCTTT
Source organism: Orchesella cincta (assembly GCA_001718145.1). NCBI lineage: Eukaryota > Metazoa > Arthropoda > Collembola > Entomobryomorpha > Orchesellidae > Orchesella > Orchesella cincta. The sequence goes on along the minus strand of LJIJ01000041.1, from coordinate 267,864 downwards.
GCAGCACATCGTATAATCTACATAAATGGTAGTTTGGCATATGTACATCCGTTCTCATGCAAATGCATCATGCTCTGCTTGATTATTATTATGAGGGAGAAAGTCAGATTTTATACGATAGTGTACATATGTACATAATGGCTAAAGATTGTGGGTAGCGCGAGACTAAAAGTAAAATTCATTCGGGAAATGTCCCATTTAGCCAGAGTGTTAAGGGAAGGACGGGATGAGATTCTGATTTCACATCACAACAACAAAACACAACATGCATACCCTTTTGCCCTTTTCAAAAGTTGTCAAGTTTTGACAGAAAAGCTAAGGCCAGCCCACATACCACAAATGCCATTAACTAAGCACAAAACATATCTGATTTTAGGAGCTCAGACAGACAGAGCAAGAGACGCAAGGAGATTGCAAATTACCACGAATATTTGAGTTAGACTCAAGTTGCGCAAACTTTGTGGGAGCTTGTAAGTTGAAATATGTTGGAAATGATGAGTGAGTTTGTTTGTGATTTTCGCAATATTCAAATAAGTTCTGAGATTGCAATGCTCGTTATCAGATACATTTGTTTGTTTTGAATTTAATGCTGAGAATGTAAATTATAATATTTGAGATACGGTTAGGCTGATGCTTGGTTTCGCATGCATAATGTCTTCCGGGATGATTCCCTAGGCTCAAGGCAATTTGATATTGGGGGCAATGTAAGATTTTAAGAAGGTGAATGCACTTCCGGTGATTTGGTTGAAGTAGCTTACTGCCTACATACACAAGAAGTACATTTCTAAACTTATTCGTAGGATGTTTGCTTGGGGGAAAATCAAGTAAAATGTCAGATTGTTTTTATGTTTGATATCGTTTGATCAGGCCAGGTTAAAGATAACACGGCACAGCTGCCTTCTAGTAATAATACACAAAAGAGCAAGAAGACGACGGAGAGTTAGTGAGGGTGCAAGTGATATCCGGATAGATATGATATCATCAAGCAAGCCCCACCGCAAATAATGGTAGTTATACATATTTATGTTGAAAAGATTGCATCGTGTCTGCTATTAAATATGCGCATGCATAATGCATCATTCATGCTTTCCGTTTGCATAATATCCCGTCACAATCACAGCACCCAGTGATATTTTCTCCATGTGCGTACAACGTTCATGCCTTTATGGTGTTAGCCAGAGTTATTACTGCGTGGCATTGTTATACTCTCACAACTACTTCCCTACTTTCTCCATGAGTGGATATGAAAGAGGAAATTATGCATGTATGCAAAAAGATGAGATGAGATATTGTATACATGCTTAAGACTAAAAATGTGAGGGCATCTAAGGTAAACCCTTATAATAATACTATGGAATGGAACTATAAGATTTTTTGAACAAAAGAGTAGAAGAAAATCCACAGACAAGCAAGTGTAGTCTAGTCATCATCATAATCTCTTTCCCTTCTCTCAGCCCGACTCATGTTGATGATGCCAACAACAGAGCTACAAAACTACAGTCAGGGAAAACCTCCCAAACCCAACAAACCACAGCCGCAATAAATGGGTATTAAAGGTAGACAAGTAATTTGGCAGCCGCAACTGACTGATCCCTTGCGGATTTTTTGTATGTGCAAACGTGCAAAGATGATATGAGAGTATTATATTAGGGAAATCTCTCGTTGTGTATACATTATAAATACCTAGTTTTCATTGAGCATTGCTATATAACTCTATATACTTACAATTAGCTTATATTTGTAGAATGGTTATAAACCGTAGGCCGCCCCTTTCAACAACGACATTAAAAGTTGGAAAATATCTCATGATGACCATGGTTGAAACGTTTCAGGGGTTTTCACGTTTTTAACACTGAACTGTGGCTGTTGCCAAATATTACGCATAGCATCTTGATCCAATAGTTCAATACGCAGTATCTTGATCCTTCTTGGGTAATAATGATGAAAGTTTGAAGAAATCTCTTTTGGAACACGAACAAACGATGCCAATAAGATGAAACGGAGTTTATATATAGTATCCAAATTGGTTATATAAAGTATCAAATATTTAATTGCCCTCTTTTGCCAGCTGGTTGATCTGGGCAAAATCGAGAAAAGAAACATTTCATGTCTTTCTAAACAGTTTGCTACTTTAGGCAACGGTATCTCATCTCATTTCTCTTCAAAAACTTGTAGAGAAAGTAAAGCATTTTTTGAACTCTTCAAACCTAAATTAGATTTCTTTACGCTCATGCGTGCTTTATATAAGCTGGCAAGACAAGTGACTATAAAGCCTTGACGGAGAGTAAGAAATGTCCTGATTTCAGCTTCACTATTCGCCAAAAGGTTAAATTTATTGGAAAATTTTACATTTATTTGTGTTTATGTTGCAGAGAGAGAGAAAAGAATAAACACTACTTTTTCATAACATAACAGTTTCGCAAGTTTCAGCAATTTCTGAGAACGTGTCGGTTAAAATGTAAATGCTGTTGTTGGCAGAGTTTTGTTTGCTTTATATATAGTACATCCAAGCATAGCGATCTTAATGCTACATACTTTATGCTATTCTATGGACTATGCTGGACTTGGTCGCATTTTCTTTGATCACGATAGGAAATATGAGTTAAATGTGACGTTTGTGAGCTATTATTTTACACACGAGAACATAACACGTTCTTCCAAAGCACCAATGTGTCATCTCCCCTCTGAACAAAACACAATGGGCTTAGTTTACTGTGAAATCTGTATCGCAGAGAAAAGCCCTTGGGTTTACACCAAATTTTGCCATGATGGTAAGTTTGATTTACACGAGAATGCATACTACAATGTGGATTGTTAAGGGGAAATTGGAAACATAATACCGCTTTTGTGAATGTAACAACTAACAGCAACAAATTGAAAATCACTTTCTCTACTCGGTGGCCCCTGGTGCGGGGGCGTATGGGAGAGATTTGAATTGAAAAGAACGGAGTTGATTTGGCGATTTCACAAAAAAAAGTCGATTTGGTAATATTGAGGGAGACAGAACAGACCCAACAAAAAATACAGACTGACGAATACATATATACGTGTTGAGTGAATTGGGATTCAATTTTCATCTCTTACTTTTTTTTTGTTCTAACAGACATGTCCTCTTCCCCAAATAAACGTGGCAGCCGGAGCGTGTGTCGACTCTCTGAATTTGTTTGCAAAGGAGGAAAATGCATCTCAGCCGATAAGTATTGTGACACTGTGGATGATTGTGGAGATGGGTCTCCATCGTCGGATGAGCCTCGTTTCTGCACACGTAAGTACATTTTCGTTTCACGTTTTTCTCTTCTCGGTTCTCTCTTGATGGAATTTATGCAGTTAGGTAACGGAAAGAGGAGAAGAACAGAGAAAAGCTTTAAAGCAACTTGACTTTTTGATCAGAATATTGAAAAAAGAAGATATTTATCGGAGAAAGAAGATGGGGAAAAGACAAGAAAGCCAAAGTCAAGTAACTACACGTATATATTGCCAAGCCAAACCTAAACCCAAAACGTTTCAAGTAAAGCTTGAATCTGGGAAGTAAAATACTTGAGAGGAGATAAGAGAGGGCTAAAAAAAAGAAAAATATGTACTATATACTTATCTCAGATTGAATTGTAACTTTGAAAAAAATGGAGCAGCTTGAGAGGCATTGAAGTGAAATTGAGCAAGACGTGGGGAAAGTAAGTAAGCAAAATCGGGGGAGAAAAGAGTAATGTGTATCTAGTGCATATGTGCTTTGATTTTGTGATTGAGCACTTCCGCCACCCCGCATTTGCATTAGAAAATTTCAACTCTGCTGGAGGCTATAACAAGTCAACGGAAGAAATGAAAATATGAAAGGAAGACAAATGTCTTGCTCTAAACATTTGCTCTCTTTGGCAATTTATTTCAACTGTATTTCATGTCATTGTTAGTTTTGTTCAAACATTAATGAAAACCAATGAAAACCAAATTTTTGGGGTGTCAAAAATTAAAGAATTTGTTTAGACAGACATATTATTAGTAGGTTTATTGAACATTGTATGAAGTATCGATCATAGACTTAAAATCGCTGATATTGATTTGTTTATTATATCACTTTTTGCCTACCATATTTTTCTTTCCCTGGCACTTTCATTTGGGAAGGAAATATTTCACGCTTGGGTATAAAGAAGAATACCAATGGGGACTGTGGATCGTGCTTAAAATTTCTTGCCTACCTTGCTTAATACTTTGATCCGTTCCACTGAAAAAAGTTTGCCAATTTATCACAAACTATAGCACATTGAGCAACTAACTCATCCTCTATTTCTAAAACTATTGAAAGACAAAAAATTTAGGCTAACGGATTGGATGAAAAATTGAAAGTTACTTCAAGATAGAAACTATTGTGAACGGTGACAGGTGTATGCCTGAATAACTCTGTTTGCCTATCTTTCGAAATTTTGAACACGAAAGAGTTATAGACGGAATGAATTATGTTTCTGTATTTAGATAAGATGTGCTTCCAAAACAGTATCAAATCCGGTTTGTGTACACAATTAATTAATTTGGATGACAAGGGAGAGTTGACATTTTAGAAAGGTTTCATTAAGTTTGCTTATATATTATCCATGGACTTGTGAACACAATCAAATTATTGTATCTAGCCTGGAACAAGAAAATATCTACGTTTCGCACATATTTGTATATTGACATTGACCATATTTCTACAATTTATTGATAGTATTTCCATCAAATACCATACGTTATCAAGCGTTGGATAATACAGAAATGCTTCATCGAGTATTTGCTAAAGAAGCTTGAAAAAGGAAAAAGTATATTGCAATTTTTCATTTCTCTATTGATTTTTCCATATGCCGTGATTCAAAAGTACAAAGATTTTTGTGAGATTCTCCCTTTGAACTCTGCAACTTCAACAAAGATCCTTTCAACGATTTGTCGGACAAATAGACCGATTTCTTTTCCTTTCTTAATCGAGAACGCATTCATTCGCATGACTTTCATATATTGATTGTGTGTCGGGAAGAATCGCATGGAAAGAAACACTAGTAGTAGAGTACAATCTAAAGTGCAAAGCATTACTGATAGCTAGTGATGCCTTGTACTGTGTAAATACATGTGAATTGTACATCATATTGATTTGATAAGGCACCTACACCCACACACAGGTTCACTTCACGGATAAAAAACACGGACTAATATGCGTGTATCAATTGTCCGATACCATCGTATCTTTATAGTTGTACCTTTTATTTGCCAGCAGTCACTCTTGGGTCAAACATAGGCGACCATGTAAGATGTATGAAAAAGAAAATTAAATTGGTAATCAGAAAGGTAGGTGTTTCATGTAACTTGCATTGTTATTTTCGGTATACAATATGAGGTAAAAAGAAATCCGTATTGAAAAAATTGACCCATTAATTCTGGAATGCAGGAACTGAAAAATTGGGGGTTATTGGATTGGATGACGTAGGTACAGGTTATCTTTTGGTTTTTTTAAATACTCTTATAATAGCTCAAGTTCGTGTAGAGATCACATGCAAATGTGGTGTTATGTATGACATTGTATTCTCAACACCTTTTAATTCTAATACAATTTTTATTTCAAAAAAATAAGTAGTCTGGCCTTAACTGAGGTCAAAAGTCACACCAGGGTTAAATATGAGTCATCTATAGGAGAAAATCGAAAAAAAAACCCCAACTGAATTGTACAAGAGCCCACAGAAAATATGTTCGCAAGGGCAGTAAAAATAATGCCTATAATGTCATTTAAAACGCACGTAATGGCATTTACGTATTCTTCAGAGCATACGCACGAAGCGTCTTCAATCTATCATCATCGTTTCCCCTTTACCATCTCCATCGACTTATCGATTCCCTGCTAAATACATGAACACTATTACTATTATTACGCTCATGAACTCGACTTTAAACCTTATCATTCATTTTGATAGCCTGTACTTTAGTACAAGAAGGGAATGGTAATTGCAGACCCCATGACACTTTTTTTTTCTTCAGCTACCAACCAAAATGCAAAATTTACAATCAAGAAAAGAATGAAACCATTTCGATTCTCTGATCGTCATGCCCAGAAATTTAGAGTAGGAGTTATGTCTTGAGCGAGTCAAGATCATACTATTTTATAGGCAATCTATAATCTGACAATGTGATATCCAGAACAAAGGATATTATGTTGTTATCCTTGCAGTGCCACATTGATCTCTGATAATCCTCTATTCTCTCCTCGTCGACTTGTTATAGAGTCCAAGTCTTCAACAACTTGGTTATATGGAATTTTATATCACATTTAGTCATGTCATGAGCAAAATGACTTTGTAGGATTAAGCGACAAAATCTATGAGCTGGTTCTAGATAGATCAATAAGTAGATGATGACTGTGTAACCGTATCTTTCTGGAAGCTGCTGTAGAGAAACCTCAGTTTAGCTCAGTCAGGTGCTGAATGAGTTATGAAGTCTACCCTGCACTTTCACTTTCAAGGGGGTAAACTATATATTCCAAACATGGAAGTAGAGAAAGGCTACGAGTAATGAAATAGGGTTTTAGGGAAAGGGTTGCATTTTATTCAAGCAATTTTGTTTAAATGGATTTGTAACTTGTTAATTTTAAGCCGAAATTTTAAACTCATGGGTTTCTTCTAGCCAGTGGGAATTTTCTGGGTTATAAACCGGATCCTTTAGGGTCCATTCATGGAAACTGACATTATTTTCACTATCCACTAAAATGATGGTCTGAGCTCTGGTCGCCGTATCAAAATATTCTGTGACAAACCTTGCAGCCAGTTGTTCCGCAACCCATGGCTGGATTCTGGATGATTTTACATAGTAATCTAGCACGGGATCAGGAAGATATTTGTGGGTTGATCTGAGAAATTTTAAAAGTTTGTCCTGAAGGGTTTTCTTGTTGGACTCATTAGAAAGTACCGCATCCTCACTGCCCGAGAGCTGTTCCAAAATTTCCATAAACGCATGCCGCCCATGAACCACCTTCTGCAGTGGTCTGTATATTGGAGTATTTCCGAATGCAAAGTATGAGCCAGTATTTTTGGATGGAGTTGATATCATTGGTTCGTTGGAATAGTTGGGATATGTGCTAGCATCCTTAGCTTTGCAATTTGAAAGATACGTCATACCAATCGAGGAAGTAGGATCATCACTAGGTTGGAGTAAATCGAAGGTGATGAGTTGAAAAGGGAAATAGTTATCCAGCTCAGACAATCCTTTGCAGTATTCTAAAGATGATTTGTCAGAGTTGAGAAAATTTGTAACGAGCAATTCTCTGGATATGTGATGTTCCCCCTTCTTTCCTACCAGTCTTTTCAAGGTTTCATCGTGAGTCTCCGCTTTTTTTCTTTTCACCTTGATAACGCTGCCCAACTTCCCACGTTTGGAGATGCCGAGCCATGTGGCCTCGTCAGAGTGGAAGTCTTTGCCTGCTATTATATGGGAGTTGGAGCCAGTCCAGTTTGTGGCAGGTGATAAGTGACGGGAAAGTCGTTGGTCTCGGTTAGATGCAAGGATTAACTTGTAAAAGTTTTTTGAGGACTTTGCCCAGTTCCCAACGTAGCCAAAGATAATACAAGACATTGGTTACAGAAGCTCATTGGAAATGCTGGCTGCATAGGGAATTTGGAGGAGACTGTATGAATAGTTCAGTGTGTTCTTTAGCCATTTTAACTAAAGTCATTTGAAAGCAACTTGGATTATTTTGCTCTTTCTTTAGATATTCTATTAGGCGTAGCTATGGGCAGCTTCAGAAGCCACTTCAAGCTCAGTAAAAGTAAGACACTCAAATGTGTAGTCTTGAGAAGTGGCGAAGCTAACGGAAGTGTTTTTATTGGAAAAAAAGGACACGTATTGTATCGTTGTGGTGCCATGTTTGCGTCATTGTCTGTGCACCAGGGAATCTGGTTTTGTTAGAAGCTAAATAATTTCGTTAATTTATTTCAAAAGATTAAAGTTGGAACCAAATTGTTAGGACATCCACTCGGTTTTCCGTGACAAATATTACAACTAAGCAAATTTTAATTTTCTGGAACGAGCTAGTAATTTCCAAAAGGTTCACTGACCGTCTCCTCATGTCTATGAGAATAATAATTGCAATTGTGAGACAATTAAAGTGTTGTTTGTTTGGTTTAGCTCTGCAGTCTTGTTTGAAATTAGAGAGTTAATTTTGTTTGCAGAAATATTTCGCGAGTTGTGTAAACTTTATCCCTTTATAATAATCAAATTAAAACGATCAAAATCTCATTGCAGTCCAATTTGCAAGTAAATGATATAGGAATGTTTGCATTGTGCATCGGTCGACTCTACAGTAAAAGCTACAAGTATGCATCGCATACTCAACTGGTATAAAATCCAGTCTCAGAATGGAATGTGAATTTGCATCTTTGTCTTCTTGTTAAATGCAATATAATCAATGCTACTCTCCCACCATTAAAATACTGCATTATAGTAGTAGACTGTAGTATGAAACTTTCACTTTAATTTACATTTCTTTTCCATTGCGAGCAAACAAATGATCGCATTTGCATCTCGTTGGTGGTGTTACATTTCAATTCACGGATTAAGTTTCCGACAACGAAATGAGCATTTTATTCCAACCGAAATTCGAAGAATTTCGCTGTTTGTGGTTACGATTCATCCGACATGCACAATACTCCTTTATAGTTGCGCTTTGAGCATCTCTTCGTATAGGCACATCTTATACAAGACAATTTTATTATTATGAATACATGCATTACAGCAGCTCAAAAACTTGGGTAAGCATTAGGCGTGTCTCAACCATCTTCACCACCGACAGAGACGTGTGGAAATGATGATGACTGCTTGTATTGCAATTTATTTGTGAAAGTAAGCCAGTGATGTGATGTGATAACCAGACAGGAAAGTGGCTGCTGGTTCTAGCAAACATAATTTTTTTTGAAAAAGGAAGGCTCGAGGAAGAAGAAACGAAACGAGTCACAATGTGTGTAGCTCTGGGTAAAAATCGGAGTATTTATTTCATTTCACTCTAGTTCTGTTCTCCAAAGCTGAAAACAGACTCTCCTTCTCGTACATATTCATTCATGGCACACGTTTAATCCTTCAGAGATTAGTTTCTGGATCAATACGCGTACACAGCTCAGCAACGAAACCGTTTGTAGTGGTATGGTGGTGTGGTGTGGGTTAGGGTAAAAGCACTGCAAAGAAACTGTTGGATGAAGTGCTCAGAGAAATTAGGGCAATGTAGAAAACGGACGAGATGGAATCTCGATCCTGATAGAATATTTATGTCTGGATTCATTTCATACAGTTAACTTTGCAACTATCATAGTGATTACGATTGCCAATATATTCTACCAAAAAAGGTGCTCTATATAGGAGAGTCGAGAGAGTGGATTGATTGGAGTAATGGTGAATGGGAAAAGTTAGTTTATTCCCATACTACTGACTCGCCTTAGTATTTTATCCTCGTAGCAGCCTATTTTAACTCCAATCATGGTCCAATTTGCCAACAGGAACTAGATTCCATTCTCAAAACTCGATGAATGCTGAGGAGATTTTGAGTAGTGGAATGAGAGCATGCAAGAATTCGATCCGCTATGTGTTCCACTTTCCACCATTTTATTTGGCATGCCATGATGTGTAATCCTTTTACACATCCCTGGAATAAAGATGCATTATGAATTGTTTAGCACTTTCAAACATGCTGTGCTGCTGCATTTCCATTTGATTTGAGCTCGTGGTGGATTCACACTCGCTTAAAGTGAATTCTCGGCAAAGAACAAGTAAAATCTATCAACTGTCTATTTACTCACTGGGAGAGTCAAACATATATGGAGTTGACAAAACATAATTGAATCGGAAATTGAATTTCAATGTTTTCTTGTTTGCATTTCAGCATGTAACCGGACATACTATGGTGAGATAGGCTCAACCTATCACCTCAGCCTGTCATCCGAAACGATTGCTGCTGCTCTGGGTCTCAATCATCCACAGCAGGTGGATTCATCCCATGGTCAGGGAAGTGGTTCAGGTGCCCATGGTGGACCAGCTCAGTTTGTCTGTCACTTGACTTTCTTCGCTGCTGGAGATAACTTTGGGGATCTTGTGCAGGTAAGTTACAAGCAAACCTTTTTCTGTATAGCCGTCATCCTAAACTTCCCAATTTGTCAAGTGAGGGTTCAGTTGAGTTGAGCAAAGCTTGACAGGATAGAACCATGATAGAACTATCGGATCACCACCCGGGTGTTTCTAGTTTCTAAAGTACATTCTTGAAATTTTACCAATGACAACAGTTCAATGGTTTCTCAAATGTTCATTTATTTTACTTTCTTTGGATTTGAAAAGTCTACCGTTCGTTATTCATTCATTTTCGGCGACTACCCGGAGTAATTCAAGAAAGACTCCATGTATTCTTCATACTCTCTCGTGTTTCTCTTTTTGGCCAAAATGGCACTATCAACGTACATTATTCGGTTACTTTTGTTTTGTTTCTCCATTATGGCATATCCTTTGCTAGCAGCTTCAGAGCAACAATTTACAACGACGTATACGAAGGAGCAACTGAAAATTCTTGCTGAAAAACTGCAGAAAGAGTTTGCTGAGCTTCCTCATCAATCTTTTGATCAGCAGTGCGCTAATTCAGATGAGAAGCTACCGGACTCTAGTTCTAACCGTATGCCCAAAAAATCGAAGAATTTATTTTTCAAAAGCAAATATGTTTACGCTGCATGATAACCATTCCAACATTTCTCTCACTTCAGCCTTCTACCAGTACGTAGTTAACGTTCACAAAGAGGTGGAAACTGCGAATGACCCCCACGCATTTTACATTCGAAACGGCTACACGTTCTGGAGCCGTGGAGGTCCGCCGGTGGAGCTTTTTGTGAACCCCACCTACAATGCAACAAACCTGCTGATACTTCAACTCATCCAATCATTTATAAATGTGCTTGTGGAACCACCAAAGTTGACTGTCCATCTGGGAGACCAAACACTAATAAACTCTACCCATCCATAGGAGTAACCAAGCCCGATGATTGCCGGTACACGTTGCCTAATTCACATTGCTCCCCAAGACAGCGACGCATCAAGTGCAAGGAGGATACTCATACTTGCTTATTCAAAGAATTTTTTGTGGATTGTAATGAGGAGAATGAAAAGCTGTTGGACCAGTTTGTCAAAGATCGAGGGTTGGAGAAACGTTGTGAATTTAACGACGACTGTCAATGCATGCCAAAAACTAAGGAAGAACCTAGTTGGCCAACTGATGAGCCAGAATGGTCAAAAAAGTCCTACGTACTACGAGAAGGAAAAGGCGATGAAGATAAATCTTTGAGAACGTATGGTGTAACGTGCGCCGATGTGAACAAGCTGATCCACAAAATTAGAATTGACCCAATGTTTAATTCAGGCAAATATAGGATTCCAGAGGACGCAAAAACGGCTTTTGATGCACTTAAGGACAGTGCTAACGTTGCCGAATGTGATCCCAATAAACAGCTATTTTGCGATATCCCTCAGACTGGTCCGGCTGAATACGGAACATGCAAGTGCAACTGGACTGAAGTGGAAGGGAAGACAGGATGGATCCCGGATGTGAACAAGCCGACCACTGAGACTGAGCACTGTGCTCTGGCCAGCGATAGTGATTGTCACTACAAGGGCACATTGGGTAACTTGAGATGTCATGCCCCCAACAAGTGCATCGTCCCTATATACAACACAATTTGCAACAAAGACAACTTGGACGCTGCAGAAGCAAAGTGGAAACAGGAATACAAAGAAGAAAACCCCGGTAGCGGTGGAACAAGTCAGGATGAGCGCTATGTGCAGCGGTGTCACTGCAGCTCACCGGATAGGGTTTATGATACACATCAGGAGCGTGAACAAGCCGTTGGAAAACCACCAAAGAAACGACCCATCATCGATTTGGGTTATGGGAGCAATGGATGTGGTGAAATTGGAACACAATTTTCCTTCAATGTCTGGATTTTATTGTTGCCATTATTGAGAATGATGTGAAGGCATCACCATTAGTTTTTACTGTTTGAGCTGTACTCAAGCTCAACCTAAAAGTCATACCCTCACTAGTTTTTATGTAATCGAAGCATAAGTATATAGCGTTTAGAAAAGTAGTTATAAAACTTGAACCATTCATGTCCTCAACCTAGTCAAGATTATCATTTAAGGTCGTACAATATTTACTTTAAATTCTTGAAATGTACGTGTGATTTTAGTAAAAACATTTTGAACCATTATTATGGCCTTTTTCATTTTGGTTTTTGTACCAACTCTCATCAAGATTTCTCCGAGGAACAAAAGTGTGAACCTTAAGTGATCTTTATAAAAGTTCTCAGCTTTCCCAAAAAAAAGATCATCTCCGTTAAACTAAGAACATCTCACGCTTTTTAACCATCATACAAGTTCCCAATGTGAAAGCTCACTCTTTCAGTTTACAACATGAGGGGGAGGACTTACTTGGACAGGTGAAACTTTTATAAACATTACAAAATTCCCAAGTTAGCCATACACACACGTGCTTTCCCCACGTAATCTTTTCACGACCAAGACCAAGCTCCTTGCCTTTACATACAAAAACCAACTAGAATTTTCAGAAATGTATGTAAATGATATGAAATTCCCCTCAAGCGATACCATTGTATAAGAATGCAAAGAGTAAGAATTCCTCATGACAAGGTACACCAAGGCAAAGTCAACTTTTGTACACGAATATAAAAAAAATATGTAGACACGACGCTATACAACACAACGCACACAATGATTCCCCATGTAAAGCAATTTCTGTTCATCTTTTTCTTGTTATTACATCCGATATTGTAGCATGTATAAAACATGAATTGCTCTTCTCCTTCTGCTCACAAAGCATTATCCTTTCACTTGAAAGGAACACTTTTTTTTAGCTATTCTTTCCTTTTGTATATGAATGTGTGCTCAGTCAGAGTTCTTCAGGGAAATTCAGCTATGGATGCATACAGCTTTTTGTGTGTGTAGAATACATTTCTCCAAACTGTTTTTATGCTATTAGCCATTTCCCGGTAAAAATGCATAAACGGATTCGGCTCAAGAAAAATCTTTTCCCATTACTGTTCTATATTTACCGAATAAAATAAGCATTGAAACGACACACCAGGTGGCTAATGTTTTTTAAGGTCTCTCTCAAAAATGCCATTTTTCCTCCTCCATTCCGTAATAACCGTACTTATTTCTTTGGGTATGGAGTTATAGAGTTGTGAGAGCCATGTCATCGTCATCTTGAAAGTAAGAAATATATTGGCTTGAAGTTAGAGCTAGGATATTTTAAGTATGCATGGAGGTGATGTGGAGGTGATCGAGCCATGTTATGTAGTAGAACGTAAAATGTAATATTATGCGCACATTTTAAGATATTTTATTTGTAAGTGGAAAAGAATCTGTGTCTTGGAAAAAATCAGGAATGTGTAGAAAGTGTTGCCTCTCCTCCTATGAAAATATTTTCATGTGCATGCAAATGCCGGAAGAAAGAATGTTAGAGAGGTAGCTAATGTGTGTGAGTTCGAACCGACCACGCATAAAAACGCACAGGTACTTTTTTGGCTAGAGAAATCTTCTCGTAGTCGACGACGGGAGAGAGTAAAATATACCCATCGTCTTTTTCTTTCACGGATCTTTTATTTTATTTTGGTTACGACTCTTCCTGCCTATACTAATTCTTTAGACCCTATACATATTCATGGATCTGTAGGACTTTGCCCAGAAAACGGGCCTATTAGTTCGCTGACACTTTTATATGTACAAAAGAACTTTTTCAGACCGGCGGTTGGAACTTTTGGGAAAGATTTTTCAAAGTACAACACACCAAAGCGAAAAAAGATTTCCCAGTCTGAACACAACACAACGAACGAAAAAAATTGTTCACGGAAAGAAATATTCTTTCACTTTCCAGGAGCACCTCGCCAATACCTCCATATTTCTCTTTCGTTGCTCGACCTTCGTCTTTTTTCTTTTCGTTCGGGAGTCCTTGTTAGGTCTACGTTGTAAATGCCTCTTGCTTTCAAAGGGAAAGCACCTTTTGCGAAAAATATATGTGAATGAGTGCTACGTGCGTATCTGCTGTTTTTGTCTTGCTTTCTTTTTATACGTTTTTATGTTTCAGTGATCATGCACATATAGTAGGAAGAAGGCTTGAGTTGAGACTTTTGCATTTAGTAGAATAGAAAAATCGTTGAGGCTGTGTCTTTCTTCCTGTTGGTTTCGGTTAAGAGTGAAAAATGTGTATATTTCATCCTCATTCCACACAACATTGTAAATGGAAATATTTTTAGCAAATACCCGGAAACATATAGACGAGATCCGAGATCCAGGATTTCACAATGGTCTCTTCGTCTTTTACTCCCTTGGTCTCACTTGATGCTACATAAATTGGAAAATTATGGAAGCTTATTCCTTTTCCCTCTTATTCTCTCCAGCTTTCTCCACTACAATACGTCGGGTGGTGTATGTTGTGGTCTGCTGCTCTGTTCTGCTATTACCCGTGGGTACTTTCACTATGATAGCAATATCATCAAAAATAATATTTTTCCTCTAGCAGAATATATATCTTTTTTATCTCAAGAGATGACGTATTGACGGTATATTTTATTTAAGCTCATTTTTTCTTGCCCCATCGAGCTCTGTTGTAATAATAATAAAATAATGTTTTACACCCTTGTGCATGCATCTCTGTAAGAAAAAATATTTTCTTTTTTTTCGAGAGGACACTATATAATTTTCCTTGCAAAAGAATTTTTTGTAGAACCGGAACAAGTACACAACACGAGCCAATCTGACAATAATATTACAAGCTACTTTACTGCAACCACAAGAAGAATCAAGAGCACCCCACCGCAACTTAGCAGTGCGACCATTATTATAAGCAGCTTTTTGTAGCTGTGCTGTTTTCCCTTTACACTTTCTTTCTTGAGAAGCAAGAAAAAAATTCTCTAAAGTCCCCTATCTCCACTTTACAAGAAAAATTTATAAAATATAGGATGTTTCCAAAGGAGTGAATTTATTGCAGAGAAAGCTAGCTGGGAGGGGAGAAATTTGTGAAATAATGAGCTTAAGACACATTTTTCTTTCTCTTGGTTTTCTAAGCTCATCAAGATGTAAAGGAAGATGAGTTGAATGAATAATATGAATGAGAAAACGGCTTGTACACTCAGCCATAATGTCGCATATTAAAGGAACACGAAAGAATGTATTTAATCCTAGGTCCTATGTAACTTGCACCGTGCTAAGCTAAACAATCTGTCTTAATATGCTAGGCTGAGTACAAGTCCGGACTTGACTTTCTCTATGTCTTATGAAAAAATATTATGCATCCATTTCTCTCCACCAAATATCTCATCATAATCATCATGATAGTTTCTACCGTTTTGGTAGTGTAAGTTATTATACCTTCCATTTTTACATGCAACTCGTCATCATCAAATATTGTGGCATTCACCTACGCCTACAGTAGTATAATGAACGAGGATTGGCTCAGGAGGGGAACGAGTCAACTGTAAAAAGATGAATTTCAAGTTGAGAATGTAAATGATAGGAGAAATTACAGTGTATCTATCTGTCTTCTCTACTCTCAGCAGGAGGACTGCAACCACTTTCTTTCTTTTTCAGACTCGGAGACTCACTGGGGAATAACTTTAGTTATTTTTAAGTCTTCATCCAGAAATTACCGCGTTGAAAATGTTGAACTGATGCACATTGTGGTATACTAGATATCATATCTTGCATAACAGATTCATATTCATTTTTTCTTTTGGTCGGGTATGTTCAGTGTTTGCACTTATCCATATGCATATAGGGTCTCTAGGCTCATCAAAATCATTCTTGGTGGCTTTGGCTCGTCTACTCCTCTCATATTTCTTCTCGTTCTCATCAGCAAAAGCAAAGCATACGCATTAGATCCATGGATCTAGTCACACACACATGGAACCTGCTTTTTGTCGACCGTGAAATGCATGCAGAATTAAGAAGAATGAAAGGGAGAAACGTACAAAGATATAAAAAAAAGCTTTCGAGTGAGTATAGAAAAGGTATCCAAAATGTTGGAAAAATTTATGCAGACAAGAGAAGAAGTGCGAGTGAAAAAGGTTCCATAATACAAGTTTCTACTCTTCTCCTCAATTTTCAGATTTTTCATCATATTCGTGATCATGGTGGTGGTGGTTTGGTGAAAGCTGTGGTAGTTTTCATCAAATGCTGTGAACGTCTACTCATCCCTTTACCTCCACTTCATGAGTGTATCTCGTGTTTTAATTTATGCATGAAAAATCCCTGAGAGGTATATATGTACCTAGCCACGGATCCTTGCTTTGCCACACTACTCTTCCATTTTTCCAGGAGATCGACAGAAACTTGGAGGCTTTCCTGATTTATCCTTTGGTGGTAGGATTAAAGGATTCATACTCGAAGATAATGTGGATGGTGTGTGGAAATACGTGTTAAGTTTGTGGGAGAAATTTACATGATACTCATCATGATGATCATTGTAGTTGATTCGAAATGCTGGAATGTTTTAGTAATGCTGATTTTGAAGAAGAAAAATACTGCAGAACGAGCTCGCTATTGTATTAGAAGTATATTATTAAAAAGTTAATTTAAAATCATTCATATGTTCAAACTCATCTTGCTGGAAACACTAACTTTGTACGGTAGCTTTAATTAGGATGGATATACCCATATCCTTTCATCGGATGCTTCTAATTGACAAAAGACACAACAAGGCTATATCTTCTTTTGGGATGAGTAATTTTGTATCAAATTCAACATGGAATTCCTTAATGACATACGCATGTTCCTCTACATCATAGTATAGTTGGAAATGGAATGTTGTCTCTTGTCATTCACTCAAGATGAATTAGGGTCGAGAATAAAAAAGGAACTCCAATCTAGCAACTTTAACTGGCACACCGTATACATACACCTCAAATACATAAAATCCGTAGATAGGCATCTGTCAGTCTAGTTGAAGGCAATAAAAAGGAGGACTTGTTTTCCATGAAGACGCTAGTTATTAATGGGAGGACACGTGTTCATCAGTCATTTAATTTGACAAGGAGAACGATGCCAGGCCAGCATAAAATGAAATGGCATACGTGAAGTGTATGATTCACAAGAACCTGTCTTATTATATTCTTCCATCTATCTTTGTATCCTTCTGTACTTTTGAACATGTGGAGTTGACTAGCTTTCTTATTATAAAAGGGCCTTTGTAGTGGTTTTGTGGCCTTTTTAATGATCTTATGTGGGAGTTAGTTTACTGTAATCAATGTCATCATCGCAGAGACCAAGGTTGAACAAGATCCATTCACGTCGACGAAGAGAGGAGAAAGACATAATAAATTAGCAGAATATCCGTAAACCACAGAGTCAAAAATGGTTGGAGAAAGACGTCTAACTGAATTAGAGAAATTTAACTACTTTCTCCATGTATTCCAGTATTATATTTTTGGGTTTAGGGATATTTTTTGCTACTACCTATAGTAATCAATTTGTTAACTTAAACCTTTCCCCTTTTAAGCTTTAAGCGGATATCCAAAATACTTTTCAATTTTTCCGTTACGACCTCTACTTGTTAGATCTAAAATGGCATTTGTGGCACAAAAGTCTGCAACAATCTCCTTAAATTAAATGACCGACACAAAGAGATACGCTCATGTCTCTAGATATTATGTGAGCTGTTCGTATCAATTTTCCTCCAAAATCTTGTGGCTTTGGCAAGCGCTCACACAGGCAAGCAAAAAAAATAGCTACAGCTAGGAAAACGATGGAAGAAGCTGTAAAAGTGTCAAAACGAATTTCCACTTGTCTCCTCCACAAAAATGTATCAAGTTGGTTTCATATTTGAGCTAAAGATATTGCACACCATCATCATCACTACAAGTATGACTATGACCCCAAAAAATATATAGAAATGAGAGTAAGATATGCACACAGATAATAAATTGAGTATGGGCCCATGCATAGGATTGTCGAGCCCTGTTGGTTTTTTCCCTTTCGCATGTCATTTTGTACGATCACATCACATCATATCGTTATCATCATCATCATCCTCTTCTTTGCCATTCCTTCCACTCAGTCAGTAGCCATCCAACCTGTCACATCAAATTCTCACTTCTCAGCAGTTGAATTGAGTGTAGTGTGGTATGATATTATGATGATGAGATGGGTGTTGGACCACTTTCTTTCTGGGAAAATAGATTCTAATATTTTTCTACCAAACCGAAGCAGCAGCAAGGTGAGATGTTATATTTGGTATGGTACATAAAAGAAAACTCATATGACACGACATGCACAGAGCGACCCCGCAATTTTTATGCTTTTTGTGAACCTTTTCTTTGCATATGACTCCGTACGTTTCGAAACACAACCCACTTGGACTCGAGCAACCAGAATAACCAACAGAGCACAAAGGAGGACAAGACTCACACAACCACAATTTCTGTCACATTTTATACTTTGCTTACTTAAGAACTCTGTTTTCCCATTTTTACCAGCACAAAAGCTCATCCTTGGTGTTGGAACTGCTGAGGTGGTGTGATGATGATGATGATGATGCTGGTGGCAGTGGCAAGAAACAGTGTGTGTTTGAGCTAGGTAGTTTGCTTTCCTTTTCTTTCACGGTGCTGAAAGCATTTGGGGAAAGTTTGTGTGAGCTGAATAAGATGAAAATATTTTTCCAAAGAAGGAAATGTGGAAGAGGAGATAGAGGATGTGGGTTTTCGGTTAAAGCTGTATACTTTAAGTTATCACATGGGCTTAAGCCGTCTCTAGTCTCATGATCATGTATTTTTTTTATTCCTCCTCTCTTGGCTCAAGAGGAAGGCTCACTGCTACACATGAGGATGATGAACCTATCCTTAAAAACTATACGCATAAAAATGTAGCTCAGAAAGAAAGAGCAAGAAACCCCAGATCAGTGTTGAGTTGTGAAAGTTTAAGAAGGGAGCTCTGTGTGCGAACACGCAAGGAAAAAAAATTATCTGGGAGTTGAAGTTGAAGGCTCACTACGTGAGTGAATACTTACGTTCGTATCTATAATGCTATAGAATCAGAAGAGAACTAAAAAGAACCACACGATTTTCATAAAAAGAGTTTGTGAGTGTTAAATATCATGATTTGAATGAAGGAGAAAGTTGATACGGAGCAATATGTACAAACTAGACATATTTTAATACGACGAATGTTTTGGAACAAAGTAGCACATCCGAATTTTATACATTTCTCTGAGATGATGATGATGATCATAGTCATATCATCATCATACCCAAGATTTATTTTTCCCAAGTTTGGCACTCTGTCTTTCACTGTTGCGGACGGAGAGAACAGGAGGTTGGCGAAGAATGAAAAACAGGGAGTTGTAAAAAGTAGTTGGTTTTATTTATTTTGGCATGTTTTGTGTCCGCATGTTTAGTACTGATACTTTGTGTTGTTGTGTAAAGAAGAATTAGTATCACAATCCCTCCGCTCCCACAGAGGAGTGCTTAAACAATCAAAAGAAATAGCTGAGAACGGTTCTCCAGAATCCACCATTTCCTTCGCTTCGAGCAGTAGCCGGCTCAAAGGCAGCTTGAAGGAAAGATGTGATGCGAAATGCATCCCCTGTGTCATGTTTCCCCGTCCTTTTGAGATGGTCCTTGTAAGATGTTATGATTTTTGTTGGGCTCTTAACGTTCCTTGTGGGATCGTAAACCTCCTTTGCCGAGTTCCCTTCTTTGGTGTTCTGGACGCTGGTTGAAATCCCGGTCCAGCTGAGGACAGAGCGCCACCATGGAATGTCTGTGGATCCTCCTCCTGTCACTACTGGTTTGGAAGTTGGCTCGGAAGGGGTGTCGGGAGCCCAAAAGTAGGAGAAAATGGAAAATGAGGATTTAGACGAACGTGACCCTTTATTTGTGTCTCCGCCAGATTCGGGTTTTGGATCAGCTTGAGTTGGCACAGGGTCCTTGTTTCCTCCCCAAAGTCTCCAATGCCAGAATTTATGCCAGGAATTATCATCTTGAGAACTTTTCAGCTTCACAACTTTCTCCTCCTCGTATTCTTCTTCTGAGTTGGTGACGAATGATATGATTTTATGGCACAAGGATGATACTGGATTTACAAATGAGCTTCCAACTGATGGTTGATTGTTGTCCTCGTCATCATCATCCTCCTCATCCACATCTTTTTTGGAGGATGTTTTCTCACTGTTTCCCCAAAAATACAACCAGGATGACAATGGCTGGACAACAATAGGTTCTGGTTCATCCTCGTATTCATAGTCGGTGTCGGATTTCTCTTTTGAAAGGCTTCGCCAAAGTAACTTCGTCTGGGCGTCCCCGGATCTCGCTTTGCACGACTTTTGAGTCACAGCCAGCCGTGGGCGATTATGCGTAGGGAGGGCTGAATACGTACACAAACTGACACCGCGGGCTGTCACCAATGACGTTAAAGGAACATGAGTCGTCGCTAATCACTTTTACGAACAGCGATCATACATTGATTGCTTGCAGGCAAGATAGTGAAAACTGACAGTGATCTTTACAAACTCACATTGGGGATTATGCAAGATGCGCCCTTGACTATAGTCTGCCATAGGGTAATTAAAAGATCTTGAGCTTGTGTTGATTATCGATCGAGAGAAGTGTGCAGAAGAGGTATGTATTGCTGTGTCATATTACTGTGACGTCCTGCTCATTTATCAGCAGCAAAGCGCTTACTGACTTTACACGACATACATGATGGGAAAGTTTTAGCTGCGGGCATGATGGACAATTAAAATTGTACCAATACGTGTTAATGTAGAATCTCATATCATCTAGTTGCAGTGCATGGTTTGACTGCGGGGTTGAACAGTCTGCGCCAGTTGTTCCTTCAGTTCGTTAGCACGGATGTGGTCCGGCCTATCTTCACAAGTCGTCCTCCCGTTGTTCATCTTCCATCGTTATAGCTCAAGGCACTCACCTCGACGTTCGTTCACCCAACCTACTATAATTCTTCTCTCCGGCTCGCTACTTATTCTATATACTACGCGCGTCCCCTATCCCTTATATATGCTACTCCCTCGTGCTCTATATATCATCGCTATATCTCCGCGCCGCTTTCTCCCAGCGTGGCCAGCAATAGCTCGCCCTAGACAGGTGGACATTGTGTCGGTTCGGGAGCCTCGGGGCTCCCGCGCTCCGGTCAGACTCGTGCTCCCACGCTGGCCTCTTCTCATTGTTCAGGTCGCATCCTAATTGCGCCAGCTTCTCAGGCACTGCCGCTAACCTACATTCTCTTTGCTCTCTCTTCCGCTACCCACGCGAGCCAGTCCCTGCTCCTACGTCAAAGTCTTCAAATGGTTCATTATCTCACCTTCAAGACCAATAGAGCCGTTCCCACGGTTTCATCTCGGATACCGGCCTCCGTCCATTTACAAACGAAGGTGTTCATCAATCCCTCTCAAATGGCCTCCGCCCACGCTCCACCCGAATTTTGACTTCAAATGGCTACAATTGACCCCCGTCATGTGCTCGAGCGGTTTCGCGTACGGTCCTTCATAATAGTCCCGACCGGAAATCGCGTGACTGTGGAGCCAGTGAACTTAATACTGTAACGAATACGTGGAACGAGTGGTCATCGATCGGCCCGGGTTCGTGTAGCACAAAATCCAATCTCCCAGACTACTCCTCGCGTTCTCTACCCACCGCACACTGTCTACTCCACAGTTGCCAACGCGACAGAGCGCAGCAGTTCCGTCGAAACGATGGCTCCTGTGACTTGTACAGTGTCCTCTTCGAGTCCCGGAGTCCCATACTCACAATTGAGGAGCTACTTCGCTGGACCCCAAACTGTCCACGCTCGCGTTCGGGCTTCCGTGTTACATGTCAAGCCTGCACGATCCACACCGCTCTCCTGCTAGCAGCTAGACATCTACTTCTATGTGCTTGGAGGACTTGCCCATATTGGGTCTCGGGACAGGGTTGCTAATTTACGATGCGGAACCACGCCAGGACCTCTCGTCCTCTTAAACGATATGTAGGGCTGGGAGTCACTATTCCCCCGGTGATTTCGTCAGGACCCGAGATTCACATTGCCTTCCATTCCACACCTTTTGGGAATCCGTTAGGCCCTGCTCCACCTCCCCCTTTTCCAGCTCCGCTTCGAGGCTTTGAGCTGGATGTGGATGTGGTGCTGGTTGACTCTGAAACGGCGGATTACTCCAATACACCTAATTGCACTTTTTACGTACGTCACGTCCTCCTCCCTCATTAATCACATTTTCCCTAATTGGATTCTCCCTAATTTATTTTCTTGTGTTCACAATTCACAATTGCCAATGGAAGTATGTGTGTTAGGCTTGTAATGCAATCTATCTCTTTGACTAAAGGGTATAAGATAATTTGTTTCTCTCTCTCTTTTTCTTCCTTCCTCCAGTTTGTTAGTTCCAAGGCTGGTGCGAAAGGTCATCGAGCTTTTAAGCTACAACAAGAAGGTGGCAATTGGATTACAGGAGTGACTGGAACTGTTTCCAGTCCAACACATACGCTTCCTCCGAACACGACTTGTCGCTATGAGTTCAAAGGAGGGGATAATGAAGCCATCTGGATTTATTTCGTTTCCTACCGAAGGGACTCTGTCAAGGTAAGCAGAAACTGATATTTTTATCCCCATAATAATCTCTCCTTGATAAATCGGTGTGATCCCAAAAATAAATGGAATATCCTTCATATTAACCAATTGGAGAGAGCTATACTTTATTTGGGAAATAATGAGCCAAAGTGAAAGCAGATGGAATAAAGCCGACGGTGACAAGTAGTAGTAGTGCAGTCACAGGAAAGGATTCCTTTGAAGTCAGCACTTTCTTCTGAAGAGTAGATTGGATTGGATGCAGTGCACATGGTTATAGTAATAGTGCATTCAAGTTCAGAGGTAGATAGTTGTAGCTGGCAGAGAAAAATAAAGAAGCGTAATATATATGACTTTTTATCTTTATATCTCAAGAGCCGCATATTATCAAGATAGTTTCGGCTTTCTTTTGTTAAATTCCTTTGGAGTCACAAGCGCTAATAAGAGGAAAGGGGAGTGTGCTCATTAGTTCTCGTGTGATACATGATATATGGGAGACAGAGTTAGTTGAGGTTTGATTTTCATCTTGCTTTTCTACGTGAATAAAACAAAAGAAGTCTATATTTGCTTCGAAAGCCGTACATACAATGCGACATATGAGCTGTAGCTGTAACCACATACATCGCGTGCATGCATTTTTTGCTCGCTTCCAATCTTTTGGAACAAAGAATGCCGGTCTAATGAATTGAATGAAGGAGAACAAAGGATTATACACGAATAGAATATATAAGGAAACAATGAGGTAGAATTTAATATAGAAGTAGAAACTAAAAATTGAAAGAAATGGAAAATGAAACGAAACAATGGATTTCAATGTTGAAAAATTGATAAGGGTATGAGCTACTTTGTAACAGTGCTTAAAGCGCTAATTAATAACCCGTCATAATTTATGGTCTTCAAAATGGGATTGGGACGCAATCATTGGGTTATCTTCTGAATAGGTAATAAATCAATGCATTATTGTTTGGTAAAAATGGCTGAAAATCATCATTCAAAAATATACCCATGAATTTCATTTGTACTACACTTCAAGTTGTATCTAGTAGGTTAGTTTGCATAATTTACCAATAACTGTTCCTAACACTGTGCCTTGTTACTTTTTTTCCCGTGTTCTCCATCAAAATCAAACCCACTCATTACTTCAGGACTCGAAGCGGCCACCGGAAGGAAACTGTACAACTCGGTTGACAATTCGTGACGGGCTGCTGGGTCATGGACAGCCAAGAGCTCTTTTGGGTTCATTTTGTGATTCCGAGCTGCCTAAATTATGCGAGCACAAGGCACTTCAGAACGAGACGAGACTGGTGCGTGCCTGCACTGCCAACGAGTCGTACATTTCTGCTGGTGCAAGTCTCATCATCGAACAGCAGTTTCTTGAAGTAAGTGCATAGTAAAAAACATATGAACCTACGTGTATAGTTATTCCAACAATGTTTCTCGTCATCACTATCATCATCACCACCGTGTTCGGTCGTTGTCAGTGTGTCATACGATGATGGTGACACACACCAGAGAGGTATATCTCCAAGCGTTTTGTAACTTTCACCAGTGGCACACCAACATCCATCCTAAATCATCAATATTGCCTCTACATTCTCCACGCAGACATACATACATACATGCTCCTTTTTATTGCCTCCAGGGTTAAACCGAAAAATTTGATGTGTTTTGTTCGGTTGACAAAAAGTGCTTTTTGCAGACAACGCGCTTTCCCTTCAGCACCTAATACTTTTGAGAGAGAAGCAAAGCAAGTCAGACGATATAACATCATCAGTCACGGAATAAGCATGAATGATGAAAGTTTTTTTTCGAGGATACATATAAAAATATATACTCTTTTGTTGTTGCTAAAGTGGAGTACTAGTGGTACATGCTTGAGTACAAGTTTCTTTCTACGACATGTTCTGCACTGTTGTGACTTTTTTATGCAATTTATCTACCCTCAAATAAAAATGGTGCTCATTTCTGTGGCGTACCAAGCCACAGCCTCCGTTTTCGCATGCCAAGACCAAGCCATTTACAGACTTCAAATATGAATATGTATGAGTAGTAGTGGTACTAATAATACCTTCGCATATTAAAAAGCACAGATACACCAAGAAAATCTAGCAAATTTCGAGAATGAAAATTTATGCCCTCAAGCAAGCGCTGCATGCCCTTATATAATGTGTCCCTTTTCAAAAAAGAAATCCAATTCAATCCCTTCGTTTTGTTTACATGTTCACGTTCATATAGATTACTGACATTATAGTTGTAAATTATAAATTCCCATAACCCGTCCTTCATTCACTGTCATTCTCATCATTATGTGCACGTAAGCTGAGACAAAAAAGGTCCTATTTATTTTCCATACCAATAAAAAAGGCGGAGAGAAATATAGCTAAGAAGATGAATGTGTGAGAAGGCAGAGTTTAACGAGCTAATGTTCGATCGAGCTCTTTCCCAGTCAATCCCTGTAATAAGTATGTGGGTAGAGAGCTATTAGGTACATCACATCAAGGGCATACTTATGCGGCTGAAAATGAAAGCAAAAGTGAAAGGAGATGTGCTGGTGTTAGTTATGCTGTGGGATAAATAGAAACTTTTTTTGAGTGAAGAACACACACCAAACCAACACCATACCACACACTCGACTACTCAACTCAGTAGTCACCCTTTCTGAGGAAATGAGTTTTTCTTTCGTCTTTTTCATCATCATAAGACATTCACAAGGAGAACTGAGTCCTAAGCTCCATCCATCCTGGGCAAAACTGCAAATTAGCTATGTGCGTTTCTCCATTTCTCACCTTTTCTCTCATGTATATCGTTCCAGTGGCAATAGGGGAAAAGAAACCGTGTTCAAGTGGCAATTTCTAGCTAAAGCTGAAAAGAGTCTTTAAAAGAAGAAGGACAAAGTTTTTTGTGTGAACATCCTTCTTATGTATATTGGTATATTTAATCAGCTACTTTTTTCACCTTTTCTACGAAATGTCTCGTATTTCAGAAAGATGAGAAGTATGAAAAACACCTTTGCCATATACAACCCACCTTTAGCTCTCGTTCTGTATTCCAGCTTTTTGAGTGATGACAAGCTTAATACGGAAGATAAATTGTCGTAGTTCCTTCTTCGTCGTTCACCTCTCGTTCCCTTTTTTAGTTGAACAGAAAGATGTAAATTCTTTCCTACTTTTCGTGTACGAATACTTTCACAGAATCCTTGAAAAGTGAGCTTTAACTTTTTCTCTCAGGTAAACACAAGAAGTATCCAGCGAGAATACATTTTCCAGGGCTGAAATGAAATGGAGAAAGAAAAAAATCTTTGACTTTCTCTCAGAATTTCAGGTGCAAGATTAAATCCGTTTTTTACCCTTCTTAAGATGAAGTACATATATATTTTTGCCTCAAAGAATTAGTTTTCAGAAGAGACGAAGGATTTTTGAATAAACATTATGACAAATTAGATGCGAGGTTCAGGTCCATAAAAATGTAATGAAAAAGTGGCTACCTTTCCATGTATGTTGTGTAGTTTTTGGATGGAAAAACGTTATGTAAAAAGTGGAAGGTATAAGCTGTGATTTTTCATAGTTTCCAGGAAAATGTAAATACTTTTATGTATGACTTTAGCTTGTGCGTACAACAACCAAACCTTCCCATATATTTAGCCTTTCTTCATGGTTTAGGTACAAAGGTTGCTTTTTTGGTTGGTGGTGAAATTTTTATACCGTTGCCGACTTATTATTGCAAAGTTTACTTTCATATTGCTATTCTCTCTACTCAAAAACTGAGATGTTGGCTTCCCCACAAAAAAATAGGAACAAGGAGAAGTGAATAGCGGTGATTGTTTGTACGATGGAGTCTGCCTGGTCAGGTTAAAGCATGAGGGGTTAAAGAAGGAGGATGTGATGGTGGTAAAGAAAATGAAGAAGGATTACCTTTAAATATTTAACAGGAACAAAGGCTCAACTTTTTTCTTGGGTTTCCATTATTCCCTTCATACAAACGGGGTTTTCGTTTTCGTAGCATAATTTATGTATGGAGAAAGTTACAAGAGGTAAAATGAGCTATATAATGTGGTTGTGGTGTACATTAAGTATAACATGGATTCTAGTCTGACAAAGTAGATAGTATTGCCGTGCACTCACAATTGCAATCAGTTTTGGTAGTAACTGCAAATGAACGACAAAAGCCACCAAGAAATGAAAAGTAAATGAAGAAAAAATGAAGCTTTGTTACTTAACTCTAATGTGGTTGTATCGGGATTTGTTTTAAAGGGAACAGCTCTCCGACCTCTCCACTTCAAATTCCAGTATGAGTTTGTAAACCGTCACCCAGCTGGAACGGAAGGAGCATGTAGCCGTCACTTTCACATGTCCAAGATGAAACAGAAAAAGGGGAAAATTCGCACAACTGACAACATATTTGATTTTGGGCGAGGTGGCAAGCGTAATCTCACCTGCACCTATACCTTCAGCATGGGTGCTCTTGACAGTCTCAAGCTCACCGTTCTCCGTTCCTCCTTTGGGGACCGGCCTTGCAGAACACACACGATTTGAGAGCGGTCGCTACGCGTGCAATTATTTTCAGCCACCTGCCACAAAAGGCTCTTCTTCCGGTGGTGCATCCTTAATGCATAATGACACATTGAGTGCTTTAGGAAACGTTTCATATCCAACTCACCACCCGTTTGCCGCAGACCACCCAGGAGGAAACAATACAGGTGGTGGAGCCAACTATTATCCAAGTCAACACAAGTTTCCCAAGAGTGAGTTTACTCTCGAGGAGTACATTTGGCCTGGGGTCAATATTAGCTCGCACAAGAACTGCATTTGCTCCAACTCGTCTAGAGCTTCTGGATACACTTGGACATTCCTTGGAAGAAAGATCCAATTAACGTTCACAGTGGAAAACATGAAGGGTCAGGATGGCTACGAAAACTTTTTTGTTGAAATGGAGTACGAGGTCCTGACAGGGGAAGGATGTCGAGGGGATAATCATTTCATGAAGACAGAGTCCGGTCTCATATCACTTGAAAGTTATTTTAGCTACGGACCAAGGGACAAGCCCCCAACGTGTGATCATTATCCTTGGCTCCTGGAGGCGAAGGAGAATCACAGCCTGTATCTTCGCATTCCTGGTTTCGCAATGTTGGAAGAGGTGAAGCGTCCTCATCAACAACTCAAGGGTAACCTGCTGCTACACAATTTGACGAGTGGCCCCATGCCAGCAATGCTTCAACACGGGGAGCAACATAGTAATGGTCAAACTCTTTCAGAACATTTACTGCCCTTCACTGCCAATAGTCTTGTGAACACCACTGCCTCATCTTCCAATAAGCCTTCAACTTTGACAGGGTCTTCCATCTTCCAGCTGGATCGAATTTGTCCGACGACAAAGAACAGGATATTTGTGTATGATCGGGATAACCGGCTTGTCCAGAAAATTTGTCCTTCGTCCAATCACCAAATGAGTAAAAAGAATATACAAGTTGTAGAACTTTATTCGGAGGAGTTTTATCAGTATACTAGTCCACTCTACCCACCTCCAAAGCCAAGGTTAGTCAATTAAAGTAAATTATTGTTAAATACGCGTTGGACTGAAATGACTGAAACATCCGCAATGTTTTTTCATAGGTTCATTATTGAGTTTGTGGGGAGGGAGCTGGGAACGTATCGTATCAATTGGTTGGAAGTCATGTCAGCAAGAATGAAAACGGCTTTGAAAGCGATGCAGACTGACTTTATAGGAAGGGCCACGATTGCTGGTCGGGGTCTTGGTGCTAATTATTCCGGTAACTTACAAATAATGAAATGCAATAACTTTTGTTTAGTTTGTATTGTTACTTTTATTTAAATATGATTGTTTTTATTAGATACGTACAAAAAGGAACTTCAAAAGATAACTTCCTCCTGGGATGAAACATTGACTGCCATGTTCGAAGGCCAAAACGAACTCGACCACATGCCAGGAGGTGGTTCCCCACCTGGAGGTGTAGACTCGGTCCACTTGGTGAACGAGCGACCCCCAGCCCCACCTCCAGTTTGTTCCTCCTACTGTCCCGAGTTGAGAGCGTGTATCAGTGAGAAACTTTGGTGTGATGGTGAGATACATTGTCCAGTGACAAAGACGGATGAAGTATCCTGTGACTCATTTTGGTTGACAGTTGGTCAACTCCTTTCACCTGCCGTGTACGTGCCCTTGCTCGCAGCCGTTGTGTCTGCACTTTGTTGCTGTGTTCTTGTCATGCTTTGCGTGGGAGTCAAGAAGATGATTCTCTCCTCCCGTTTCAAACGTCATCATCATCATCACCACCACCGTCCAGGGAGTGTGGACGGGAGATCCAGTGTTGGAAGCTCTTGCACCAGCACCGTGGACAGGAGACTGCCACCTCGAGACTGGACACTGGATCCACACGATCCCACCTCCTGATATGACGCCCATTCTGTCGAGTACATTCGAATCGATAGAGAAACTACCGTTTGATGTTGATCATATTGAGAATGACTTTTATTACTGTTGTGCACATGATATTAAGAGAATTATATTATAACACTTCTGAACAGAGAAGATGATTTTAAATCTTTTTACACACGCATAATATCACTAAAGTAAAACAGTTATACGTAATGTAACGAAGCCTAACTAGTTTATGCAACTCAGCTATAAGTACTTAAATCTGCAAATTTAATGTAACTTTTAAAAAAATCAATCGCCGTTCACTGTCACTGCCAAAAAAAAGAAAGATATTAATAATGCAGACTGTATTTACATACGCAATCTCTTTCAGCTTCCGTTCAGATCAAATATAATACTCACATCAATAATTTTTTTCAATTTTCCTTTATGATGTGCACATAAGATAAATGAACGTTATTGCGAAAGCTGAAACAATAAATGCTGAGAAATCAAACAGTTTTTGTATAGATTGAGAAAAGCAATAAGTAAAATATATTTTTGTTTTAGATGTGTGAATGCTCCAATGAAATGAAGAAACCACGAGCAAAGCAAATGATCAACATTTACACACAAAAATAATAATTTTCTCCTGCACAAAAAAAACTTTCACCAACAGTTTTGTGTCTTAATGCACTACTAAACTGCACTCAAATCTTAATTGCAATTTTCTGTACTTTTTCAAGTAAAATTACGCTGCTCAATATTTCCTATAATTTTTCGTATCTGCGTTAGTTCGCACAATGAGTATAATTATCTTCAAGGAGAAAGTAAAAGCTGTCGATTCTCTCTGAGAGAATTTTTTTTAGTTAATAATAATTATTCACGTTTCACAAAGTAAAAGTTTAACTGTTTTAAAAAAGTATTGCCTTTCACTGACACTTCCGATCTTTCCTTCCGAGTGTCCTAACATTTTCAAAGTTTCTGTAAGCACCAAAATATTTTCACTTTTAAATTTGAAATTGCTTTCTTACTGATCATGTTAGAGATAGAGTATTAAACTAAATTTAATGAGCATAATATAAGTTGTTGTTGTTCACCAAAAATGTTTTCCAGAGTTGATTTTTATATATATACACACGTGTTTTATACTGATTTTTTGAAAGAACACTTGTTGTAAAGTGCACAAAATACTCCTTTTTCAATATTTAAAAAAAAGTACCGAAAACTTTTAACTTTTTGACATGCGGATGTAAGATACCCATCCAGCATCTAATAAGCCAAAAGTGAGTCTACTACTCGTTAACTATTGTTACAGAAAACCAACATTAACAGCCATATATCTTGATTTTTATATGGAGCTGCTCTCATTTTTAGCTGAATTTTCTGTTTTTTGAGAAAAATAACAATGGAGTGGGACGTTGTTGAATATGATTTTGAATTAGTCAAACCGTTATGTATACTTTTTGTGTCTTAATATATAAGTATGTATCTGTCTCTTCAAATAACAATAGAATATATAAAAGTATTCATTTTGGTTGATAATAAACTTGCTGTGTGCGAGAAGTTATATATAATTTGTTGATTGATTGCAAACGCAATATATATATGACCTGAAGCTTGCATGAATGAAAGTATTGTAAGGAATGCGGAATTATGCTTGTCAATTTTTGTAATTATGGAAAAAAAGAAAGTGAAAGTTGGTGAAAATTTTGGGGCTAATTAAGACCTTTCCTGTGGATTTCTTTTCTAGGATACCATGTGATGGCTGTGATGTGACTGTTGCCACTACCAAACTTTAATTGGGCCTCACAGGATCTTGTGCAGAATGGAAATTCATGAGCATTACAATCAATCAGCATATTTTACTGAACCAAATATGATTGCCCTTGTCAGAATCAGCTTGTACGAGTACCTGCATTGAGTTTTTATCAATCATAATAATATGATCATTCTTCAAAGTGCACTCACAATCATAATCAGTGACAGACAAAAGGTGTAAGGATTCATAATGTTCCTGCTATATTAGAATTGGTAAATAAATGATCTACATATATTATGTTATCCAAATTTTATGCATTTTATAGCAGATTTTAACACATTTTTAAAATTTGGGTTCTGGCAGGTTTGTGCGTGTGGGATCGACTCGGCAGAATGGGAAATTTACGGTGGCTATCTAGTTTTTGTCCTTTCTAAAGTCTGTTACTTCAAATAGTTGTAAGAAAATAATATGAGAACAACTGTTAGCGTTTTTACATAGTTGGCCAATCGTTACATGATAAGCCATCATAAATCAACACTAATTTTAAGCCAAATGATATGATCTTTTATGGTGTTTAGAATACCTGTCACAATATAATCATGAAGACGACACTGGTTCAAAAAAGGGTATTCAATGTTCATATAATTAAAAATGTGCTACATTTAACTTACATTCCAAGAAAAATCTGTCTGTATTGTATATTCAGCGTAAAGTATAAAACCAACGTCAAACGTATGTATTTAATTTGTATACGAATAGCTCTACTAAAGTATGTACCTTTACATTCATCATAGATAATAGCTTGCATAGTCGTCGTGAATCAATTGTAAAATATTGTAGGAAATATTGTTTTTAAGACATGTATGTAGGTAGGTAGTCTAAAGCTAACAAGTTTCTCTAGTGTCTGGTTTCTTCAAATAATGTAAATAGAAGATTTTATGCTAATGTGGTGCCAAATACGTTACTGATTCAATGCAAATGCGTACGATCAATGTAACTTGCCACATACTAAAACAATTGATATGGTCAAAATTGTTTCCGACTATTAGTATTATGATAAAGCATTTTATACTTGAATCACAACTTTTGATACGGACTTCTATACCTCAAGCATATTTATGCTGTGGTGCGTAACATAAAGTAGAAAATAAATAATGTATGTCAAGTTTAGTACATAAGATTTAACTGTTCCAGTTATCTACATATAAGGAATGAATACGTTTATGCAACAAGAAAACTAAAATATACCTACAACTAGCTCTACTCGATGATTTAATCTGGGGAGAATTTCTGGTGTCTATAGTCGTCAATACTTTGTACTTACTTAAACAACACTGTTATACTACAGCTACAATAGACTTTAAATAGTACATCACTCCGTATTAAATTGTTAATCCACCAGTTGATGATGTATATCATATTAAAACTTGCTCACTGATTTTGCTATTCACCCATACGATAACTGATTAATATATATGATGATTAACTATTTGAATAAAAGTCGTGACTTCAAAGAATCTAAATCCCTTAAAGTATAATGTACTACCCTTTTCTTTGCCATTTGATTTCATGAAGATTTCGCACGTTGCCCCACTGAAATATACAACATTAGCATGTTATTTTTAACTAGTGGATAAAACTTTCACCTCTTATTCGTCATCCTCTGGCATCTTTCTTTATGATTACTATGAAAAGTAGCAGATATGTAAATTAGGGATTCCATTAATCGGCATACTACAGTTAAATACGATTTGACAAAGTAGACAGCAAAAAACGTTAGTTTTGCATAACATTCGGCTTTCCTACCTTGAACGACATTTCCTTTCATGCTATGCATATGCATGCTTAAGTATGCGTACATATATTTGTACATACAAAGGACGGGCTTCGCTTATTTATACATTTCACTCTTGCTACAACTCGAGTGAGATGGACCAACTAGTCGATGTGATTTAGGCATATTATTTTTACGTTTGATTTTTTGACACGCGATTTTTGGTTAATTTCAGTTTACAGACTGCGTTTTTGAAAATTGAATTTTAGTTTATTGCTAGTGCAGTATCGGTGGTAAGTCAACATCCATTGTGTGTAGTTTATCCAGATTTTCGTTTCATCGACTAGCTGTCAAGGACTTCTAGTCCATTCAATATGCTGAGACGTGCTAAAATGGACCAACAGGAAGAGGAGCGACGTGAAAAGGCCATGTTGAACACAATGTCTGGGAATATTAACAACTTAACCCAACGGTTTCGAGAGGAACAGCAACATGAGCAAGCTTCTGCAAAACAGCTAGCACTGTAAGTTTCCAGTACTTTATTACCCCGCAATGGACACAGGTTAGTAAGTATTTCCCAAGTTTAACTTTCATTGTTTCTTTCACTTTCTTCTAGTGATGCTTTAGATGAGCTTCGTGACGGTCCATCTGCTTATACCTTGTCTACGACGTTTGAGGTACCGGAAGATATGCAGGAAATGATGTTAAGAATGGCCTGTCGTGGATGCAACCGATTTCCATCACCAGATAAGAGATATCTTTGTCCAGCGGGACATTTTTTGTGTTTGTCCTGTGGTGCTGATCGTGGAAAGGATCATGAGTTCAAATGCCTGGTTCCGAATGACGTTAGGAAGGAGGATGCAGCCGGAATCCAGGGACCGACTCTATGTCAAAACATCCTTGCTGTGTATCCCTGCGATCCAATTTATGCTACCTTTTGGCACCATTCACTTTGGCAATGTCCTAATGCGAACAAGGGATGTAACATCACTCCGTTCAAGGGCATCTATTCCTACACCCACAAGTGCTGTAAGATGTAATAGATTTAGTACATTTAACCTATTTTTAGTAATGCTGTCTATATTTCAACAAGGTGGTGGTGATATGATTTTTATTATTGGGAATGATTGAGATATTGATGAATTTTGTTTAACTACCTATATGACTTCCTAGAACTTGAGCAATTTTTCTTACGATATTCGTAGTAGTAGAATGTTTAGAATAGTGTAATTGATATTAGTAGCTGACCGAAATAAAATGAACTTACTAACTATATATTGATAACCAGTCGTAATTTCAATGCATCCCCGGCATATTTCTTAGAAAACCTCATTCCATTGTTAAGTTTCTCGTGCATCTGCTAATGCATTGTCTTAAACTAGGCATAGGCATCAACCAAGCCTGTTCGTGAACTCCAGTGAACTTTTTGTGTTAATGTATGTATTCTCGTCATGATGTTAATTATATGACCACAGTTTTTCCCTTAAAAATGCTTGTCTTCAGGTTAGGATGTCTGTATGTTAATCAAGCTACTTATAATAATGTGTATAACCTCTTGGCCAAAAGGTCTCTCTGTATCTTAAAACATATTATGTATATTATTTTGACTAAGCTATTTCTGAATCTTCTAGTCCATTTCTCATATGCATTACAGTTTTTTACTCTCTCTGTCCGGAGGAGTTTTTTTGTACATGCTTCTTTACCTTGATCTTGGGCATTGACCCAAAGTTTTCATTGACAATCCAATTCCAATCCAACCTCATTCGCCTTTCAGACGCATAGGCAATCACTTTGAGCTTTTACTACAATAAATTCCGACTTCCAATTAGAACTTAAACCAACCTGTTTTTACCTGCTCAATTATTCTACATTTCCTAAACTCAGTATCATGTCATACTTCCAATTCATCCATTTCCAACATAACCTCGATTAAACTCGACAAACTTCCAAGTCCACCTTCCTGTGGCATCTTCAAAGCCTTTGTTCATCTCAGTTGGGGCGACGTGAGATCTCTACATCGACCCTAATGCTATTGGTTTTCTTCGTGGGCGGTTGAGGAATTGCCGCTGTTGTGTTCATCTGTCGTCCGTTCCACTGCAGATACCATATCATAACAAACAGGCAAAAATATTTTTGTGTATAGTATAAACCACATGAATATTTTTATTTTGATGTTGGATTTAATTCCCAGTTAATAATTAAAATCGTTAAATCGCAATCTCAGTCCATGCATAATTTAAGACAAATGAGTGATTAGCAGATACAATCGAAATTATGTAAAGTGTAGTTTTTTTTACAGCAAAGGCCAAAATAATTAAATTTTCCACTACGACGATATCATTGTTTGTTTTCAATCATTGGTGCCTTGTCCATTGATTGTCAGTTATTTATCTATCTAGTGCTTCGGATAAGTGTTTGATTCCAGGTTAAAAAGTCTTGGCAGCAAGATGTCGAGGGATATGCAGAAAGTAAGTCTATCGGTTTAACTACTTTTTATTAGTAGCTGGCTCTACTAATTGAGGATTAGATTTGATAAACAACACTATTTTTTTCAGCGTCGATCCTCCATCCAAAATCCGCATGTTCAACAAGAACTGCGAAACATCAACCTCCAGGACATGTTCAGAAACATCCCGGAGCTACAACTGCAAAATATCACGAGGCTGAGCGGAAACAGTCTTCGAGGGTCAGGTCCTATGAAGCGCTCTGCAGTTAGCGGGATTCCCACGCCTCAGAAAGCAGGTCCTGCCAGGAGGATCAATACTGGAGGAAAAAGCAGCCGCACTCCAGCCACTGGGCCTTCATCAGGAACACGAGGAAGAGTTGCGTCAGCTCCTAGGAGTACTGCCTCCAAACTTGCACCTCCTCCTAATCCAAGGGGTGCTTTTGCTAAAGTACCATTACCCATAAAGTAAGTTTAATTTTTGAAGTCGAATTACTTCCAAGTATTTTTTTTTATCCAATACCCATTTCATGTTTTCTTTTACTTTCCAGGGGAAGTTTCACCAATTTAAGCCAGAATTTTAGCTTGAACTCTACGCGAAGAAAGTCCAAATCTTTCGAGTCACTTTTGCAAACTCCTGCTTTTACACCAGCTGGAAGAAGGTAAAGTTGAGGCTCCTCTCGAATAAATACGATAATCTATAGTTGTTAAATGTTTGTTGTCTAATCTAATGATTCTTTCTTGTTTTAGTCGATCTAAATCTCCTGGAGCATTGAGTACTGCTCGTCGCCGAGGTATGTGCACCGATCCAAATGACCAAGCGAAAAACATTAAGGTGTCAAGAGAGAAAAAAGTCCAAGCGGAGATGTCAAAATACATTTTTGATTTTATGGAGCGTCATGATTGTCCAGCGAAACCTGGTGCGTGGAAGGAATTAATGAACCCCACCCCTATTCCGACACCAAAGTTTTGGGGAATGATTAAGGTAATTATTAATATTTAATTTCCTTTCTGAAACTTTTTGTAGGAAATGGCTCATTGAGCAAAAAGTGACTACATAGTATATTGTATATGTTTCAGTTTGTCGCATCATTATTTGTTGGGGAGGATTATTTTGTGAAAGGGGAAGACGAGGCAGAGAAAATGGTGGAGGTGTCAAAGCTCCTTAAGTACCCTGGACAATTGTCAAAATCCCATTTGAAAACTGCAACAGCTCAGCACGCATGGCCAACGTGTTTAACGTACCTTTGTTGGTTGTGTTGCCGTGCCCAAGCATTGTTCGAACCGGAAGATGATAGGAATGCAGTATTTGATCTTGCAAACAATGGTTTTATGGATGCTGCATTCCAGAGTTTTCTCAACCTTTATCCCTACCACTTCAGTAATGCAATGACAGAAGAAGTAATTGGTGAGTCCTCAAATATGCTAACATTAGTAAATCGATTTGCATTTTGACTCAGTAACGTAACACAATTATTTTTTGGGTATATTTTAGCGGATGAGTTGAACAATTTCAGGGAAAGAGTTCGTAAGTACTTTTATTTATTTATAAACATGTGTTTTACGGAAAAACACCCAAATCTGATTAGTTGTTTAATTAAATTATATAATGCAACTGTAGATGAACTGCACACGGCTGAAGTAAATAAAACAACAGAAGAGTTGATGCACGAAAAAAATGAGAAACTGAAGGAACTGGAAAAGCTCAACAATGAAACTGATCCTGCCAAGGTATCTGCCTGGATAAAGCTTAATTTTTCTCTTTTATTAGTCAAATAATTGTAAAAGAAGCAATAATATAATTAAAATTATAATTCTTTGTGTAGGAACTCAGGAATCGCCTTGATACTGACTTGAAACGGCATGCTTCCATCAAGGAAAGTATTCGGGAAGCTGAAAACAAATGCAAAAAGTACTCTAGTGTTAACCATATTCTCCTTGAGAAGGAAAGCTTAGGTAGTTTGACATTGCCCTTGTATTCAGTTTACTGAGAGTTAACCTTCAGAATTACAATGCATGACTTCATTCTGATGTATATATATATGTACGTGGCTGAATTGCAGAAATGCAAATAGAAACCAAGAGAAATGAAATCAAAAGCTTGGAATTGCAAGTTGCGTCTCAACCACTAAGCCAAGAAGCAGCTACACAGGTTCGGAATGAAACGGCAGGCTTAAAGAAACAAGTTCAGGCTTTGTTAGTTCTGAATGCACAACTCAAAACGAATTTGGATAAACATAACCAGATGTATCAGAATTCCGAAAAAATGGTATAACCAGAAGACTTTGCAGTTTGAAAGTTAATTTTTAAAAAATTCTTTAGAACTAATATTAATTACGCTATGCATTAATTATGTATTCTTTCAGTTTTATGAAGTCTGGCAGAAATTTTCTGTTGTTGAACGATACAATGACATTATTCGATCGTTGCAACTAGTGGATCTGGTCATCCCCGCGAATCCGTTCCAGGCAGAGGAATTTAGGGAATGGTTGAAAGTAAGCGAGTTTATTTATACTCATTTTCAATTTAGATAATAATACGATTCCGTCTACCTTAGCTAATTTTATATTTCCTGTTAATATTACCAGGCTGCTGGTAGTACTCTGCGTAAGGCTCAAAGAACAGTTAGTGACATGGTAAAGAATATCACAGCAAGTTCAGAAAAGAAGAGCAAGGAAGCCATGGATGTCTCCGAACAGATTGAGAGGTTACGCCGAGAAATTGATGACTATCAAACGAAGCTAGTAGCTCAAGAAGAGGAGCTTGAATTTGTGTCCAACGATTTTGAAATTCAATATCAAGCCAAATTGGAGAAAGTGGCCGAGCTTCGTGAAGAGCTCAAACAGGATGACGAAGATCTCAAAAAGATTGTAAAGGTTAAGACATGTTGGGCAACCCGTCTCGAGGAAGGACAGGGACAGTAAGTGAACTAGATCAAATGATATTCTTTACAACATTTTGACATTTGGAGTAATCACTAACATAACCTGTTTTCCTTCAACCTTTTTGTAGCTTGGAGCGCTTTAAACAGACCGAACAGGAACAAAAGGATAAAGTTTATCAAGAGTTTTGTAACTTCAAGAATGAAGAAATAAGCCTTCTCGAAAATGTTCAGGTGAGATTAAATGTTTTATTATTATTATGCTCAAAAGTCTATACAGATTCTAATTAATATCTCCTTGAATTTGGTTGCAGAATTTGCAGTTTTACGCTCTGCAGCAGCAACAGACGTTCTATCAAGAAGCTGCTGGTATTAATATTTTTGGTAATTCTTCAGATGAAGATTGACATGTATTTTTAAGCTTAATGTATTATGTTATGTTTTATGTTAAACTTATGTTCTTTGTATATTCAATATTGAACGATACAGATATGATGCTGTTATCGATTTCATGTAAATCAATTTTCCAAGTTTGTCTCCAAAAGGCGATGTAATAAAATTTGCCTATATTTGACTATATAGGACATGTAATTTGTATGAACAGTAGATAGCAAACGGAAGTCTCTTTCTTATGCATAGCAGCTAATAGGGTAGGCAAAGGCACATTTTATACATAAAACATCCGTACATATCCTCCTATATATCGTTTATGCCTTCTTATTGTCAACATCAACTCGACCACCGGTGAAGTGAGAATTATAAACAAACACGAAAAGTTGCTGACAGAAAATTACTAATTACTAAAGATAACTGATTGACAAGAAAATGAGTGCATTGCATTTAACAACAGGTAATTAATTACTACATTGTAATGCCCTGTAATGATCATAAAATGGGTGAGCATTTGTGTTATAGACTGAAATATTATAGCGTTCTGTTATATTTTGAAGGTGCTCCATGTGCTCCACTCCAGGATGGGAAAGTGCGCATATATGCCATGAGATTTTGTCCCTATTCTCAACGAGCATTGTTGACATCAGCAGCTAAAAATGTAGAGTAAGTTTGGAAGATTCAAGTATTGTAATTAGTAATAACATTACTACTAAAGGTGATTTCTTTGTGATTTTGTAGAACTGATGTGGTTTGGATTAACCTCAAAGACAAGCCGGAATGGTTATTGGAGAAAAGTCCAGGAGGAAAGGTTCCATCAGTTGAAATAGCAGATGGGAGGGTGGTATACGAGAGTTTGATAATTGCCGACTATTTTGATGATGCCTTTGCTGAGCCTAATTTACATTCCAAAGATCCTGTCAGCAAAGCTGTGGATAGGATTTTGGTTGAGGGTTGGGGCAAGGTAAAATGATTATCAAATCTTCCAAATATTAATGAAGACTCTCTCTTCATAACATTTGTGAATACAAAACCCGTAACCTTTCAGTTGATTTTTATTTTCTAGGCAGGATCCTCCTTTTATCAATTGGCTTTTGGAGGCTCTGTCGATCCAGAAAAAATTCCCGAACTCATAAAAGAGTTTGAAGGAGTTGTTTCAACGTACAGCAAAGAGTTGGAGAAGCGAGGAACCAAATTCTTTTCAGGTTCGGAATTTTCCAAAGAACTTTTATAAATTCTATCTACGGAATTTTCAGTACCCTTTTCATCTCTACATGATCCATTTGGTCAAACTATAAAAGAAATATTAACTTATTTGCAGGTGATGAACGACCAGGTATGCTGGACTATATGATTTGGCCATGGTTCGAAAGACGGCCAGTGATACCAATTTTCTTTCCTGATGCCGCTAATTGGGATGAAATACGTCAAAATTCCGCTGCAATCGTAAGAAATTATTGATAGAAACTACATTTATCCAGCTTTCCCCATCTAATAATTATTCTTATTCATAATAATTTTGATTGTTGCATAACTTTGTTCCAGGATCAATGGTACAACAGGATGAAAGAGGACTCTGCCGTTGCAAAGTACTTTCTAACTCCTGAAATCCACCACAAATATTGCATAACTGTGAAAGAGGGCAACAGTGATTTTGATATGCTAACTAAATTGTAAATTTGCACTTGTGAAATGGATTTCATTCCACCCATTCCAGGATTATTAGTGAGGGTTGGTTGAGGGTAGAATAGAAGTGGTGTAGGTAGTATTTACCATAACATTCCGTTTTAATATGGCTTTATTTAAGGTGTATGGACCAGGGATTTGTGATTTTCAAAGCAGGTACTTAGCTTAGGATTGGAGGTATTAATACATTAATTAATGTCAAAAATCTGACAAAGGGTCGATTACAATGCAATCGCAGTGATATGGTTTCGGATATTAATTTGAATAGGAAACGTCAAGTCATAATATAACTTTGACTTTCTAAATCTAAACTTACATTTTTAATGTTTCACCGGCATCTCTGTTTGTTGCAATAAAAAAGGTATCTCATAATAGCGTATAGGCATTTATCATACCCATCATGCATTTAGTGAGTGCTATGCAAAAAGTATTTAAAAAGTTCAAAAACTCAGCATCCGATTCATCCACATCCCATCTTTTTCAGCAACTTCCTGCACTCTCTCGTTCCTGGGTTTCACATCTATCGAGAAACTAGCAAGTAGCAACTCTGCTGTCGTCCTTCATACCAGCGAGAATGGCGAAATGTTTCTGGTAAAGTTTGTAAAGTTTATCTTATGCGGATCCTGTGCCCAGCAAGGGGCTTCTCAACAAAGAGCTTCCCTTCCTCAAGCTGATTTGAATGGAAGCCTAAATCCTGCGCATTCAACAAAGAAACCGGCTATTTCACATCGGAGGTCACAGAAAACTACTCACATGCGTTCCTCGTTCTTTTGCACAAAACGTTGTTCGTCTCGCATGCTTTTTTGTGTATATTTAGGATATGGATGTACCTAAGACGGAAAAAATATGATCCTTATGATGTATTTTATGTATGCCTTGGTAAGAAGATCTCCCACGTTGTTGCGTTTCCAGAATTTCCCATCGTCTATATATTACAGTGTATATAAATCTGCCTTTTGTAAACAAAATACCCCTTGCAATTAAAACGCACTTGCTTCTTGCTACGTCCATATAATCCAAAGCGAAATGTGCATAGTGCAGAAATGCACATGATGAGCAAGTATCGGATCGATAAGGATATTTAAATTGAACACTGTTTAAGTCGCTGCAAAAGTAATCTGTATTGTGACGCTATGTAATTGTACATATCTAAAGAAGTGCAGTGTTGAACATTGTGAATTGTTTGAAATAAATATTATGATAAATGATTGTTTAGGTATAATGCCCATAATAGTTCTATCTCGGTTTTGAGTGCTACGGCCGGGAAAAAACTATGCAATTTGCAATCTGTTGATCTTAGCGAAGCAAGGACGCTACTTTGATAAGTCTGTTGCATATGTCTTTGTTGTTTATTGAATGATAATTGCAGTTGGATAGGGTTAGTTAGTTGTATATTAATTATTGAAGGAATGAAAGTTAAATTGGTTACAAAAATGAAGTGGTGACGAAGGTAAACAGTCAACAGGTATTTAACTTGCCAGGAGGCACATCAGCAAAGGTAAATGCTATGATTTCTGGTTTCGTTCTGTAATTTTAAA
This sequence comes from Orchesella cincta, assembly GCA_001718145.1. NCBI lineage: Eukaryota > Metazoa > Arthropoda > Collembola > Entomobryomorpha > Orchesellidae > Orchesella > Orchesella cincta. The sequence continues at coordinate 226,413 of LJIJ01000041.1, read as the reverse complement.
TGTGGATATTCTTCAGAATCTTGAGAACTTTTTCTTGTAAATAAATTGATTAGGTAGTTGATCAGCTGTCACCCTGTATCAGGATGTCAGCTGAAGATGAAGATAGTGGACTGGGAAGGCGAAGGACTCGTTCGTCTTCCCGAGCACTAAATAACATGGTGGAAAAAACGAAGAAAATGATGATGCTCTAGATAGTCAAGAAGAGGAAGATGAGGAGGAAGCAGATGACGAGGAGGATGATGGTGAAGACGACGAAAATCAGGAGGAAGAGGAAGAAGTTACCATACCTTCTTTGATTACGGACGATGATGCTGTCTCTAAACTAAATGAGGTATCAGCAGTCATTAAAGTTTGGGAGGAAAGACTTGCTGCGGAGGGTAACAACGCTGCAGCTAATGACAATGATAATCCCCAAAGGCACAATTTTAATCCAGTTCCAATTTTAGTCAGGTATGGAATCTCTCTAATAATGATTGTAATATTTGTTACTTGCCGACTCAATATAATAAGGTGAATCATCTTGATTTTACATGGTTTCAGGTTATCAGAAATAATAGAGTTTGAGACACTAGAATATTTAAAGTTGGATCCTGATCCCTATGATGATAGACATCCATCAAGAACTCATCCTGACTGCCCGTTGGGCTCATCGTTAAAGGCATTGTTCAAGAAGGAAGCATTTCTAAACAAATTAGTAGGACTCTATTGTAAAGAAGGCTGGGGAGAAGATTTGGACCTTAATATTCATACCGCAGCTTGTCGGTTGTTTGTAAACGTTCTTCCAGGACTTGAAACTACTCATATATTTCAGGTAATGTGTTCTTTATGTTTTTGTAGTGTCTGAATTTAAAGACTTTTGTTGTGTCTCGGTTGATTATTATATCATTTACTTGAACGGTATACTTTTACTACTCTTTTCAGGAATCATTGCCAATGATTACAAGATTATTTCAATGGGCAGAGTTTGCTCCAGAGCCACTTCAGTCATACTCTTTAGGTCTTCTTGGTGGTGCAATGGAAATCTCAGATATTGCCGCAAAGTTTAAGTGAGTGTTATTGAAAATGCATATTATATAAATGAGAGTATTAAAGGTCTGTGTTTAATTTCAATTGTTACTATTTTTAGGGATAAAAATGCTCACCTAGTTCAAGTAATGTTACGGCGTTTGAAACAGCTACAGCAGGAATTTTATAGCAGTTCACAAAGACCGTTCGCGCATCTTAGTACCCCAGCTAACCATCACAATAATGCGGACGATAAAGAAGGAAAAGGAGAGTGTGCCAACGGAAAATTGGAAACTCGTATCAATGGTTCTCATGCTGTTACACCCAAGGTGTTGATAAATGGAGATGCGACTGATGGAACGCCACGGGACCCTCGATTTGATCATAGTCTTGTTGGAAGGACCCGTGGGGGCACTCCTAATCGATCTTGCTCTATTTATCGAAACCTGCAACCTGAAGAACCTCCTGCAACAACAACAACACCAACCTCTGGAACGTCAGCTGCTGGCCAAGCAATTCCTAGAACTCCAACTTCTGCAGCAGGCAAAGATGCAAGTACCCCAACTCGTAACAAGCGTTCTAGACAATCAGGACTAACGCCAACTTCCAAGAATTTTGTTGAACCAAGTTCTGCCTGTAAAAGCGTCTCGAAAAGACGAAAAATGTCTACTAGCTTACTGATTGACGACTGTAGTAGCACTAGCTCAAGTTGGGCTGAAATGGAACCCAACATCATTGGGCAGTGGCAAGTGTTCCCTGTGAACCTCGTTACAAGGCAAATCTTCACACTGCGATATGTAACTCCGCTAGGAGAATATCAGGAAATGTTGAGTTATGCATTTGAGAATTCTGCAGTGCAAATTATTCTCAGATATTTATCCAAATCTCACACCAATAGCCGTGAGACATCAAGACTAACTTTTGAAGCTTTAAAGTATTTGGGAGCCCTACTTTGTCATAAGAAATTCGCAATGGAATTTTTGCAAGCTGGAGGTTTGCAGGTAAGCCATCGTCTACATATTTATTTCCTAAAGTAAGGATTAGTATGTTCATTATTATGATGTTTTAACAAAATACTTTTATCAACTTTCAGAGATTGCTTCAAGTTCCCAGGCCTAGCTTAAGTGCTACAGGAGTGTCTCTGTGTCTTTACTACATTGCTTACTGCGAAGATGCACTAGAAAAAGTATGTCTAATGTCAAAAACCACGCTTCAAAATCTTATCAGCTACGCAATGTGGCTACTTGAGTGCTCCCATAATTCTGGACGAAATCATGCCTTAATGTTCTTTAGTGTGATTTATCCGTTCAAAACCATGTTGGACTTGTTTGATTCGCAAGATGGATTAAGATCAGTGCTAAATGTAATTTCTACTCAACCGAGTTTTTCCTCTGTGATACGTGCTGCCCAGCAGCTACCTCTACCTCCAGGTCAGCTCGAAGAGCCACACGAGTTAGATCTTTCTGAAGATGAGCAATTGATGTCCAAACAGAATGTGAGACAAGTTAGTTTCAACTTGAAGCGATATTTCGAGTGCCATCTTTATTTCACAGCCGATAAACTAAAGAGAACTATTGGACGGAATGAAACTCCACAACAAGCTCTTGGACCAGCTATCCCACCCTACAAGGTAAATCATTGTTTTTATTTAAAAATATTTGCAGAATGTGTAATGTAAAATGCAACCAATGTTCGTCACTAATTACCTCAATTGTACTTCCTAGGCTATAAAACTGCCAAATCCAGTAGACCTGTCTGCCCTCCATTCAAAGGTTCTAACGTTGCTTCCAGTAAATGCACCTCGATGGGGCCCTGTAGAAAGATTTTTAAATCAATGTGGAATTCACATCATTATGACTACAATTGCATTAGCATATGAATGGAACTACTCAGGAAGGGCTGAAACTGTGAAAAACATGTTGGATGTGCTAGCGATTTGCTGTCTAGTTCCAAAATCCCAACTTATGCTTATCGAACGCTTCAGTGTTAATACTGCTACCGAGCACAATGGAATGCATGTTATATTAAGTGCTGCGGAAGGAGAAATAGTTAACGACCCAGAAGTGAAAAAGAGTGCATTGCAAGTTATCGGAAACTGCGTTTGTGGACCTATTCATCACAAGAAACCCACCGAAACACAAATCAAATTATGGGAGTGCACTAGAATGAACAACGGAATTTTAATTTTAACAAGACTGTTGCTAACCAAATCACCCATTACGGATGCTGACTCAATCAGATCACTTGCATGTTGGTGCCTGAATGGTCTTGCAAGATATAAACAGGTGCGCCAAGTGCTACAGCAGCTTCCACTGATCCGATCTGGCCTAATCCAAAATCTTATGACGGAACCCATTTTGCAAGATAAAAGGTTGGATCACGTCCTGTTTCAGAAATATGCTTTAGAAATCATCAAACTTGTCCATGGAAAGGATGAACACTTTACTTTAGAACTCGGGGACTTGATTCGAAAGACAGATTTAATCAGTCAAACAAAGATATCTTATGATGAGAGGCAGTTAATGGAACTCATTCAGAATCATTTGGCAAATGCTGGTCTGACAGAAACTGCAGAGAAATTGAAGGATGAGCTAAAAAGTAAAGTAGTTCCTCTAAACACTGGCAGTGCTATCATGGCTTCTACAACAAGTAACCCCAATCCCGGTGCTGGTTCATCATCATCACAGCTCTCTCAACCGTCTTCGCAACCAGGCACTACCAGCTGTGTGACTTTAGATAAAATTGTTAAAGAGTACTTGTTAAGTCAACATGCACTTTGTAAAACTCCGATGGTCACATGCCCCGAGTTTGATTTGTTTATTCCTCATAAATGTCCCAGTAAAATGGACTCTCATTCCGTCTACAAAACGAAAACAGTTGGTAGCAACTTTGCGTCGAGATTATTCAAACGAGAGATTTTCGGATACGGAAGAAGTCATGAAGATAGAAAATTAATTTATTCAAAGTATAAACCTTGCAGGTACTACATTCCTATTCCTACACACTTTGTTGGCTTTAGTAAATGGTAAATTTATTTACACAAAACTGGACTTGATTATATGAATATGCTATGTTTGCAGGGTCATAAGAAGTGCTGATTTGTCTGAAGATGTTAGCTTTACGTCATGCGCTTTCTCGCCTTGTTATCAGTGGACAATTCTTGGAACAAATGCTGGAGATGTCAAACTCTTTAACAATGCAACGTCAGCCGAAGATGGCACTTACTCTTGTCACGACTCGGAAATATATCATCTTCAACCTAATTCGAAAGGATCTTTGCTTCTTACTTCGAGCATATGGCGAAGACCTTTAAGTGCTGTATGGAGAATGGAGGGCTTGTTTGATAAAGTAATGGACTTTGATCGAGAGGAATACATTGAATTTAATAAATGGGGACAGGTAAATAAGTATATCTAATTATTTTGTTAACCACTAACAAAGTATGTTTTCTGCAAGCAAATAGTTACAGTTTGTTTGTTGTATTTTTGGTTTAGGACAAAGTAATAGCCACCAACATGGAGCATGCTGCCGTTTATGATTTAGAAACGAAAAAAAGAATACTGACCCTTCATCCTCGTGTCTCAAACACCTACTTGAAAAATCGTGCAACATTTGATCCCTTTGATGATTTGATTTTGTCTGACGGTGTTCTATGGGACTTTAAATCTGGCAAAGAAATTCACAAGTTTGACAAGTTGAATGAAAATTTAAATGGTGTTTTCAACCCTAAAAATGGAATCGAAATTATTTCAAACACGGAAATCTGGGATATTCGATCATTTCATCTACTGAAAACTGTTCGACAGTTAGATCAGTGCCTGTTGCAATTCAGCAATGATTGTAACATTCTCTACGGCTATAAAATAGACCGAGAAGAGACATCGGGAGCTGATAACACAATGCAGTACAGACATGGAGATACAAGCTTCGTGGTTCTTGATAATTATGCTGATTATTCGAGTATTGCGACAATTGAGCTAAAACGGTATGCAACAGACTTTTTCGCTAAGATTTATTACATCAACGATTTGTATAATCATCTATAAACCCAACAAACTTGGTTTTATAGGCATATCATGAGTTTTGCCGTATCTCCGAATGATTTGCAATTGGCCTTGATAGAAAATCATGCTATAGAAGATACAATGGCTGCAGATTCATGTGTTAGATACTATGAAGTTGGGCGTTCTAAAGCGGATGACTTTGTTACAGGCCTTGACGTAAGACATATAACAAACAATTCTGAATATGAACGTATTAAATAATAATATTATTATATTAAAATGTTATTTAGGATGAAGATGATCTTCAATCTGATGATGACGAAGATGACGATGTGGATGATGATGATGATGACGACGACGATGATGATGAGGAGGATACATTTATGGATGATGACGATGAGAGAACCGAGAATGATTTAGGTAAGCAAATTCAAAACATGCATCGTTTCAACTATTCGACAAGATCAGCACAACCTAAATATGAATAATAATTACAGATCGAATTCTGGATGAGTTGCTACCGCCTGCTGGAGACGATGTTAATGTAGTATCTATCAGTGATGGGGAGGGTGGAGAAATTGTGTTTGAGCGACATGATGATTCCGACGACTCATCGTGGGAAAACGATAGTGACGATTCTTCGGGTGGCTATTCTAGCTCTTCATCATACTAGGAATATGAAATTATGAAGAAGATACAGATTCATGGAGTGGGCTGGATTTTTTCTATGGAATTTTTAATTGCAAGATTGCAACACTAGAGTACATTAAGTCTGAATGCAAAGACCAATAATAGGTTTCGAGAGTGAACATTCTGAGTGTTTCAAAAAGGGTTTACAATGTAATGCAATGAAGGACTGTACGATGAAATGAGCATGCGAAAATTATATGATTCTATATTTTCCTGAAACTTCGAAATCGTTTATATTCTAATTCTAATGTTTGTGATGAACTAGTGTTTACTGTCTTGTCAACTGTTAGATCGTATGCTTGTTCAAAGATTTTTACCTTCATCCCATGTATGTGATAAGTAATGGAATTATTGTCTATAGTTAAGTATTATGTTGTTGCCACAATTTTTGACAAGGATCAAATAAATGATTTTGTGCTAAAACGTTGTGGGTGCTATCATGTTTGGTATGTATTAGTTTCCAGTTATGGTTGTATTCTCATGCTCCCATGTTGAAGACCATTTCTTGGGCATGTAAATGAAGTCTACTTGAATGCTTCATGATTGGCTCATTTTGATGATAAGATTAGTCATGATTTAGATATGATATAAACTGTCAGTTGTTTCACCTTGTCCATCATCCCAACCAACTAGTTGCTGGTCGACTGCCATGAGGTTATCATTTTGTGTGCTGTAATTTATGCACCATCTCTTTCATTTTAACAGCGTTAGCAAAGAAGTATTTTTGACCTGGGACCATTTAATAATAAGTGGTCGTAATTTTGGACAGCTCATCATAGAATCGATTTAACTATGGCGTTCTTAATAGATTTGCGATGGTGTCATTCAACTATTTTCTTCACATGTGTCTTCATCGCCATTTTCCCTGCTGTCAAAATGCAGACTCTTCCCGAGTTAGATTTTCTTATTACTAATGCAAAAATAATAGACGGAGCAGGCTCACCTTGGTTTTTGGGTTCTGTCGGTGTGTTAAATGGCAGTATCGCTGTTATTCAGCCCAACGGTTCTTCAACTACTCCAATCCCAAGTAAATTGGTAATCAGTGCCAATGGAGATTATTTAACTCCTGGGTTCTTTGACTCACATACCCATGATGATATTGGAATCTTGGAAAATGGACCTGCCATCGCTAAAATTCTTCAGGGTGTCACCACAATTGTTACCGGAAATTGTGGTTTCTCAACGTACCCCTATGGCTCTTTGGAAAGGGTAAAGGAACACTTGGAATCATTGTTGGGAGAAGTGGACTCTCGTAATATGTACGAGAGCTATGCTGAAATGCAAAGCAGCTTTATGAATCAAGGACACATGCCAAACGTCATTTCCCTTATAGGCATGTCTTTAAAAAATTACTAAAACAGTTAATTATTATACAAAAAACGAAAACTTTTAGTATCACAAAAACATACTAGTTATGCAACACTTGTTACAGGTCATGGACCATTGAGGTTGTCCGTTATGGAGTTTGCGAATCGGGAGGCTAATGAAACAGAAATCCAGAAAATGTGTGAGATCCTTGAGGAACAATTAGTTCAAGGAGCTGCTGGACTTTCTCTAGGATTAATGTACTCACCGAGTAATTACGCTTCCCAATCTGAATTGGTAGCCCTCGGAAAAATAGTCGCAAAGTATGGGCGACTCCTAGCAGCTCACATACGGACATATGAAGGTGGGCTTGTAGAGAGTGTGGAAGAGTTTGTAAGAGTTCTCAGAGAAAGTGGAGCCCGTGGTCTTTTGTCGCATTTGCAAACTGCTGGGAAACCTTACTGGGGCACGAGAATGACGAGAGCGCTTGAAGTTTTGGAAATTGCAAGAGAGGAAGGGATTGATATCGCAGTGGATATGTATCCTTACCTGGCAGGCTCCTCCACAATTCTTCAGCTTCTGCCACCTTCTTCAATGCAAGAAGGATTTGATGAGTTTTTGAGAAAAATTCAGAATGCATCTTATGTGGAAAGTTTAAGAGAGTTGACTGAGAGCGGACAAGAGCCGGGTTGGGAATCTAAAGTTGGGCTAATTGGATGGGAGAATATTACTGTCGGATCTGTAGACGAGCCTAATTTTAAGAGATTTGAAGGAATGAATGTGACAGCTGCCGCGAGGTCTATCGGTCTCCCAGAATTTGACTTTTTTCTCCTTTTAGTTGTGGAAGATTTGGGTAGGACGAATGTTATCATGTTTCAGCAGTCGCAAGATGATCAAAACTTGGTTTTCGGAAGTAGGCTCCAAATGGTTGGAAGTGACAGTATCCCAAGGTAAAAATGTCATGATGAAAGTTTAAACACATACAATGCTTTGCTGCATTTTGTTTAAATATGTTTTTCCGAATAACATGTTATCAGGTCGGGAGGCAAGCCCCACCCGAGAGGATATGGAACATTTCCAAGAGTGCTGAAACACTATGTGAGAGAAAATCGCATAATCAATTTGGAGGAAGGAGTTCGAAAGATGACATCAATGACAGCGCACCGGTTTGGCATTCTCAACCGAGGCATTATTCGTAATGGGATGGCTGCAGATTTGGTCATGTTTGATGATAGCTTTGAGGATGGAGCTACATTCGAAGACCCTACTAAAGCGCCCACACAAATACATGGTGTTTGGATCAATGGAGAAATGGTAGTTGACCAAAATGGATTGATAATTGGTGGAAACAGTAATCCTCGCAAACCTGGCACTGTTTTGACTGGAAATGAAAATCAACCATCAAAAGTTGCAAATAAATCAAAACCAAAATAATTTCAGTTTCACATGACTAAAATGTTTAGTCATTTTAAAATTTTATTCATTCAGATAAGCCAAACTGCTGGATTTTGTATTGATGCAGTAAAGCAGTCTCAATCCACTCATTGAATCTACCAATATATCTTCTCCACAGCAAAACCTCTTGCTTATATTGACTACCTTCGTCTTCAATTTCCAGAAGTCTAGCATTTAAAAAGTCATGGAATCGCTCCATTTTGTAGTAGTGCTGAATGTTTGAGTCTCCATCAGCTTGCTTCCATTTTTCAGTCAAAACACTCAAAGCCCCAATCTCTTCAAATTTCCACTCCATGTCCATCTCGTTCTGGTGGGATTTGTAGTAAATCATGAAATCCGCAAAGTTCACTTTCGAGCTCATTGCTTTCTCCTTCAAAAAATTTTTGGCTCTCACGATATACTCGCGTTTCTCAGCTACAGTCCCTGGCTGTTTTATAAGATGCATATTTTCTCCTTGGGAAATACTATGCCCACGTCCATTCATCTATGTCAGAAAAGATTCAAGTCTTAGTAAATTCGAAGACAAATGGAAATATTTGAAATGCAAACGTATATCAACAATCTTAAATCTTTAAATACTGGAAATTTTAACTCTATCATAAAACGCTTACGTTGGATGGATCCAAAGTTAGAACAAATTCCAATGCCTATAGTCGTGGTTAAAGCTAAGGAATAATTCACAAATCAATGCAGATATATCGAGAAAATAATGTCATACCCTCTGAAATACTGATGTACTATTGTGAATTTATTTCTCAGAATATTTGATGGTTTTATGCAACCTACATTGATGCTCGCTTTTAACATTTTCATTAATACCTTTCAATATCTCACCGACTAACTTTAGGTTATGAAACCATAAAATTGACAATGACTAACTAGCATTCACAAACCTTCACTTATACTGTATTTGTACGAAAATGTGCTCTTGCTACACATTTGGTAATAATATGTATTTTCATGTTCTTAGAATCCATTGTGCATTGTCTTAAGCATGAAGTTCACTTACATCCAGTCTACCTAATGTTTGTTTGTGAAACCAATGTTTTATGAGAACGAGTAACAAAGTTAAGACATGATAACAAAAATGTTATTCATCAACAAATCGTACGGTTTGTTTCCGGCTTCTTCGAAAACCGAACACTAATGTTCTGCGTGGCGGGTGGTCTACGTGCAAACTTTTCGAGTTTTGCTAATAAGGTTGGATAAATGTACGTGAATGCCAATTAATAGCTCAAATATAAGTACTACAATTGATGTAATAATGAAATCAGATAGTAGACAGATCAGACAACGTCTATGAGTTCTGTTAATCAGATACATCCTAGCATTAACTGATTGGCTTTGTCAAATCGGAGGTGGTGTGAGTAAATGAACCTGACAAATAAATATGTATTAAAATTTTAGCATGAAAATGAATTACATGCAAAATTGATAAAGTTGTACTTCCAGCTGGATATTTATTTAAATACAACGTAAAAGTCCAAAATTAAACTATTAATAATTATATTTAAATCAGTTTATTCAGGATATAATCTTAACTTTTCCTCTGTTTAATTAAGTGTTAAAAGTATTTCCTGCATGATGAGTTGCAAGATAACACAGTCTCGAATGGTGCAAAAATTGTAGTTTTAGACCCGTTTACGTACTCCACGGTGGTCACCTGTAAATGTCAATATTATAATACATATGACCACATATTAATGATAAACTTTAAATGAGCACTACGTCTATTTCCAATAAAATTACTTTGCTTATCAGCTGAATGGAAAAAGAAATCAGACGATTGACCTTCTGGTATCACCTGATAGGTTGTCACAAAATCGACTGATGAAAGGGATACTAAGTATCAACCCAACTCCAGGAATCCTTCTAAGAAACTCGATGACAAATGGGAAGAATCCTTTAAACAATAGGAAGAAGCCATATAGTTCAACCAACATTCCAACAATGGGCCAGCCGAGGAGGACGATGAAGATTCCGCCAAAGAAGAATAAACTGGCTCTTAATTTTTCACGTTGGAAGAAGAATCTCCAGGTTCTGTTAATGCCGACAATAAAAGCTATTCCGGAAAGGAAAAGACAATTTCCGATAGCCAACAATCCTTTGTCGAACAATAAAATCACCCCAAGGAACAGGAAAAAGAGACCAAATCCAACTAGTCCTATACCAATTTTTTGACCTTCTGTTGGTTGGAACATGATGGTTGATGTGAAACTGGAAATGGTTTTAATTTAGTACTAATAACGATACGTTTAATTTTTTAAATAAAAGCTGAACTAGAAGTTGTGATCAAAACGAGCATGCAATCAGCTGAAAAATGCAAAATTGCTAACAAAAAGTTTTTGTCAAAAACCAAGAAGGTTCGACCCAGAAAGTTTATTCACTGAACTGCTGCCTGAACTGTTCAGGTCAAAAGGTCAATGCGTTTGCGAATATAAACAACACTGCAAAGTCGGTTTATTTTTAAAATCGGGGTGAAGTGAGAATCGCATGAAAATACGTTAATGGACTCGTATACGCTAATTAGTACCAATCAATATTATATTTATGATTAGGGAATCTTCGGGGTAGCTATAATTAGCATAATAATAGCATTTTAATTATGGCTCGATTAGGTGAATTTAAGGGTCGCTCTTTGATTTAAAAAAAAAATATTGATTAAGGGTAGAGTGTTGTAAATTTTTATTCATTGTTTACAAAATATTCATTTAATTTGAAATATTACTAATTAACTAAGGTTTACTTTTATAGGTATATTGAAATAATATATCACACACATTCCTATTGTCCACTTGTTTCTTTTCGGTACATTTACATGTATCAAATAAGGAAGGAATGGACATTTTAAATACAATATTGTTGGCAGGTACATCAATAATAGAGTTACTAGCAATCACAACAGGTAGATAACTTAGAGAGTAATTGGTAAACTTAACGTCGTTTTAACACTTTTTAAATTGTACACTTACAAAAAAAATTTTCGCCAATTGTAATACAATTTAATGAGCTACTTTTCACTTTATTGTCCTCGATTACTTATTATTAGGTTCCTAAAAGTACATTGCACTTGCTTATATGTTTCAAGCTGAATAATATGATGTGTACAAGTACAAAAATACATTTATGAATATTCATTTCCGTTTACATCAATCAACCAACTTAACATAATTTATATTTTATGTCTGATCATGAATCATACCAGACGAATGGTTACTCAACTAACAAGTTGGCAGGTGCCAACCACCTGAACCACCTCTCAGATCACAACGCACTCTATAATTGTCAATCAATGTACAGAGGTGCTACACATACGGTTTCTAACCTTGTTAACCAACCGTTTATGGCAACTATTTAATGCAATGTCTATCCTTGCAGTTTAGGTTGCAGACATGAGACAGATTATTATTATACAATATAATATGCAAGAACGTCGACTCGTGAACATTTTTTTGTTGCGTAATTATGGAAAAGGACACTTCAAAAACTATATGGTCATGATGTCTGATGTCATATCGTCTAGGATCACTCAACAACAAAAATATAGTAATGAAAACTGGATCTATGTAGTACAGTGAGCTTTGTATAATTAAGTTAGCTATTTTCAAGCTCTTTCTGCTGCTTAAACAGCATCCATTGGGCCCTTATTTTTGGAGATTTGGGTCCCCATTTTTCCGTAGGCTGGAAAGACTCCTTCAGTTTCTGCATTAAGCAACATGCATTGAATGTCATGAAAATGATTACTTAACGATGTTATGTATTATATGAAGAAAAAATGAACTTACTCCCAAAAACGTCTTGGATTTCCTTGTGAACACGGCGTGGATAGCCCAAAGTGGGAGTAGAGACAAAGCAATTGCAGCAAGTGCCCATCCGCATCCTGCGCATAAAAAGTGTATTTTATTACCTCATTTGCATATAGCATTCACCACATTTAATGATGAAAAATGCAGTTTTTTTTGGCAAACTGACCAATGGCAACTGGTGGATAGTTGACACCATTATGTGTCAACTCCGTGGCAGTCACAAGGGTATAGACGAGAATGACAATTAGTGCAACTGGGATGAAGAATCCCCAACAGAACTTCCAGTAGAAACCCAATTTGATTCCGAGCATAAACTCAATGTCCCTGCACAAGTTGTTCAGGCCATAAACCCATGACACTGCGGTCACCTCCACGATGGCCATCACGTATATAACAAAGGATGCACCTTATTTTAGAAATTAAAACGAAAATCAATACAACATGTAACAAAATGCATACATTTCATTTACAAAAACTTAGCGATTACCAAAGTAATCCGCGAGGGTTAACATAAATTGGCCTCCAGGAGTAACGTATATTAAACCAGAAAAGAAACCAATTATGCAGATGGCAGTTGTCGCCTGCCACCTAGCTATCGATGGGAATTGGTCGCAAAATATTGTGATTATTCCTCCGGCTAAGGATGTGGCGGAACCCACGCCCAAAGTGAACAGCATCAAGAAGAACAGCACAGCAAAAAGCTAAAATTAATAGGAAAAATTGTATTCGCGAAATTCCTAAATTTCAGGCTATACATCATTAAAGAATAAAGTTATACGTACTTGAGGAACCCAGTCAAATTTGGAGATGGCATCAGGATAAGAAATAAATGCAAGGCCGGGACCTGATTTGGCCACAACGGTTATATCAACATCGAGCTGAGTTGCCAAACTGCCAAGAATAGCAAATATTGTGAAGCCTGCCAGCAAACTTGTGAAAGTGTCCATTAAACTGATAATAAATGCATCTCTGAAAAAAATTGGAAAACAAACGACATTGATAAGTTTAATATGGCGATCTTTAGTCTTTAGTGTTCTCAATGCTACTTACTTGTACACGTTCCGAGTAAATGGATTGTAAGAAGAAAACATGATAATTGGTCCAAAACCAGTAGACAGAGAAAAAAAGCACTGACTAACTGCGGCATACCACACCTGAAATTGAAATGTACGATATGCATGCTAATTTTCTTAATTCATTCGAAACCACGTGCTCATCTTCATTTGTGCTTACATTTGGATCGTAAATCTTGTGCCATTGAGGCGTAATGAAAAACAAAATTCCTGACCAAGCTCCCGGAAGCGTAACTCCACGAATAAGCAGAATGAACAACACAACGTAAGGAAAGATAGCCGTGAAGTATGCAACTTTGCCCGAACCCTTGACTCCTTTCACTAATGATAGAAATATGATGACCCACGATAAAAGAAGGCATAACGAAAGGTACAATCCAGGATAACCGATTCCATCGTCAATGTTAGCTTTTTGTGGAAAGACTTCGTTTCTAGTTAAAAACAGAAAGATTATATAGATTAGCAGCTACATAAAAACATAGAAAATATGCTCTTAGAACTACAACAGCCAGCACATATAACATAACATAATGCTTTGATTGCTTAACAAAATGTATATATTAATATAGTTCTTACTCAAAGTATAGTTGAGGTAAGCTCACGTTGTTTTCTTTGAGATAAGTGCTGTTTGGCTCACACGCGGCTTCACCTGCCCACGCAGGATCGCACTGCGCCCACGGAAGAACTGACAATTTATAGAAAAATTATGCTATTTTGAAAAAACTGACCCCTTTGTAAAAATTAAAAGTAATGATTCGTCGATATACCTGCCGCAAAGGATGCAAAGAAGTAGTAAATTGTCAGGCCCATTAAAGATACGTAGAAAGATACTACAACGAATGTTCCTACCATGGATCCTAAATTGTCAATTAGTATTATGTATATGTATTAGTTAATAATTAACTTTATTAATTAATCATTTGTATATATTATTACGTACCATAGCCCACGCCTACAATAACACAGACAAAGAAAATTCAAAAATTAATTTCACATCTCATTTCGTATTTGACTTGTTTATATATAACGGGTCAAACCTTTGAAGAACGGAGCTAAGGCCCAAACCTTTGTTTGACCATAACTTGAAAATTGACCTAAACCAGAGGAAAAATTTCTATTAAATAGTCAAAATTCCTACGATATAAAATTGCAAGTTTTATTAAGCTAGCTTTTGCGTTTTATGCTACTAAAATTACGTTTGTGTTTGCTCATCCAAACTCATCTCCAGGAAATAAAGCGGTTTTCCCAAACGAACCAAAGAATCAGTCTCATTGGTGTAAAATTTGAAAAATTCCAGTATAACTGGTGACTTTATGTAATTTTATAATTATATAACAATAAGAATATTTAAATTACCAGATACGGGATCAAAAACCTTTGAATTGCAAAATAAAAAATTCCATTCATTAACCGATGTCTTTATTTAAATATATTCTGTATAACCATATAATCATAATAATATTTAAACAAACTGGTGTCTGCTCTTACGCTCCTCCACCTATTAAGAACAAAAAAAATTTAAACTTCTCTTTAAAGGAAAGGAGTAAACAGGTTAAACTTCATTGTCTTCATGTTCGTACCGTTTTCATATGCAACAAAAGGGAATCTCCAAACATTTCCGAGACCTACGGACATGGAGATGCATGAAAGAAGGAATTCAATTGGATTGCCCCAGGTGTCCCTTTCTTCTTCCTCGTTGGAATCATCTGCCGACGGTGTGGATACTTCTGGAACCTTGACACATAAAAAGGGTTGTTTTTTTTCTCTTCGAAATCCGACAAATAATGAGTATGGCGATTGTGGCATGATTTTTTAAGGTACGTACCTTGGGTGGTAACGATCCATTGTTGATAATACTGTTTTGACCCACCGTGAATATCGGTCCATTCTTTTTTTGTCCTTGTGAGTCATGCGTGATGTAAAAGAGGTTGTTTCCGTACGGTCGATTCAGGTCTCCAGCATTAAGAACAAGGCCATTGCCAGGGTCATCAACGTTGAAGGCTGGATTGATATGACCAAGCTCCTGCATCAAACAAATTTTTATGTAACAATGACTTCATGATAATGAATTCTTAAAAGATAATGCCGAAGCAGCCGAAGCCGAATCTCATGAATATTGCATTTTGTTGAATTCCATGCAAAACAAAATCCTATGAAAATTCATGATCTTTCTCTTTTTTGGTACTTTGTGTTTCAATACTAACTAGCTGATTTGTTACTTAACGTAGAATTTGATTGACTTGATTGAAGCAACCTCGTCATTCTACTTTTGACGTACATGATTTTGAGACATGTTACATTAAAAACTTTTTTTAGTAATTGGTTGAAACTGGATACGCCAAGAATCAGACACAAATTACACGGTTATCCTTATTTTTTGTAGAAAAATTAAAAGGATATTCTTCTAAAAATAGATGAAAGAAGAAAGGCCGACTTAATTAATGTAATTATTTATTCGTGCCAAAAAAGAGTATCAAGGGCCATACCATAAATCAAGACAAATTGAAGGATAAGTTGTCAAAAGTAATGTTGTAGTGTAGGTGTTGCATTCAAGTATTTCGAGTGATCAAAATACAATGTAGTCTGATAATAGGAATCGTTAAAGGTAAGGTTGCAATGTTAGTTAATATGTTTAATAGAACCTGCTGAACTGAGCGTATATCGAAG
Source organism: Orchesella cincta (assembly GCA_001718145.1). Classification (NCBI taxonomy): domain Eukaryota; kingdom Metazoa; phylum Arthropoda; class Collembola; order Entomobryomorpha; family Orchesellidae; genus Orchesella; species Orchesella cincta. The sequence continues at coordinate 210,408 of LJIJ01000041.1, read as the reverse complement.
GCCCAATAATTTTTAAATGATGAATGAGGCAAAAAATGATGGCTTTTAATACATATTTATGTATACTAGTTACACCTGCTGAGAAGGTCTACCGAATTGAATTATGACATTACGTTGACGGAATCGGTGATAGCTACAATATAATCCAGATTCTAGTCACAGATTTTCATCATGCCATGTGGTTGACATTTGTTTAAGTATGCACACATTGTCATTGTTATTAATTGATTTGTTTCGTGGATCTGAGTAAGCACGTCAGGAGTAATGAGCGTGTGCACTAAAATAATTTAGTGTCTAGATTTGTATACAAACAAACACAATTAATCAGTAGTTTTGTTACTATTTTAATGTGACTTGGAGATGAGTTTTTTTTGTAACGCGACCTACTGCGTCGCTGATATGCAAACACAAACGCACGCTGAATTTAATATGCGTCTGTGGGAAAACCTGCAACATTGCAATATAAAGTGTGACTTATTGATAAGTCATGGAAAAAGTTGCGGTATCAGCACATGTCCCAATGCCATAAAGACACTGTAATAAACGTAAAAATGTTTGAATACTAACGCTAATTGAATTTTTGAAATTATGTTCCATATTAATATGCAAACACAGTGCTATATCGTGGAGTAATCGAAGTCACTTGTCATTAAGTTCACATGCTCATGATAATGCCACGTGTTTTACGACTCGTGCGTATAAAATATTTTCATTCTTCTGCCCAAGCAAGTACCCCTAGAAGTGGAATCAACTGCATGACTATAAGATTAGGATTGCTATAGTGTTTCATACATGAAGCACCTGGAGTAAATCAGAAAATATGATAAGACTCAGTACGGTCTGCAGTTTTTATGATAATCAGATTTCCTCGAGCTTCGAAGATACTGCTTGTCAGGCAGAAGCGGACTGAATTTCAGCAATAATGCTTTCGATTTCAATTCTATGGTTTTTAACTTTAACTCTGACAATGGCTTCTGCGAGATCGCACCATCCAGAAATCTTGTCAAAAAATGAAACTACACTTTCTGGGACATCTCGACCAATTGAAAATAATTGGCTAATCGGTGATGAAGTATTTCCCGAGTCCGTATCAATACGTCCACCACCGCAGCCAGTCATACAAAAAGTACATGAAAATTCCGTGGATGTGGACCCAGAAAACCGAACTACATGGTTCTGGCTAACGGGAACTGATAATCAAAAGGCCGACGACCAATCGCTTCAATCAAGTAAACATAAGTAAAACTACCTAAACCGGACTAAGCTAATTTACATTGATTATCCTTTTATGTCACGCTTTTATAAATTTTCAGTATGGGAATTATCGAAAAATGTGTACAAAATCTTCAAAGAGAGTGTGAAAGCCCATCCCCAAACAGCTCATAATCTCACATCATTAATCGGAAATTCGAGCGAGGGGATAAGCATATTGATTGAAAATATCAACAATTCAAAATTGACCCTTGACAAGCTTCGTCATAGTCTGAACATGTCATCTCAAAGAGCAGAACTTTCAATCTGGCTTCTTTTTATCTGTGTTTTAGTTTATGCAGAAGCTTTGCAATAAATTAAAGTTATTCAAATACGCAATAACAGAGTCGCTATTATGGCTCTCTATAACCCAATGAAATGATGAGTTAGCGCAATGAATGGATACCAAAATATATTCTTCTCCGTCATTCTTTCCGATGATCCATGCATCAACTTTAACGGGGGCTTATAGTATTACCAATATAGTATCGTACAAATGTTGTACTGAAAAAGGAAAACTACATCATAAAAAATATGTTTGTTGTTCAAACACACACGCATCGTTCCAGTTCTATACTCCATATTACGCGTGCGAAACCCTTTGTCATTCATCAAACTTTCTTCTATGTAAAAACAAAAATCAATCCGTTTTCATTCATAAAGTTTCCTTTTAGCTTGCTTTGGTCGTGTATATTATTATGTATCTTTGGTTGGAACAACAATTCGTCTGTGCTTGCTAAACAAAACAGTTCAAAATATTGATCAAACTTTCCTAAATGGCTCGACCCGTCCAATACGAAACCAATACAGTTGATTAATCAAATTTTATGTTTCATGCGATAAAAAGTGAAAACGCAAACTGAATACAAGTGCAATGAATTATCCCATGTCATAAAAGCATTTTATGTGAAAGGTATTGTACCATGAAATGTGGGTAACTACCAAATACGCATTAATAACGCAAATTTTTCCTTGCATTGCTTTTACTTTTGCAACCCAATGGGGTATTGGAATAGAATGCATGGCACAAACAAAAACTTATTGCAGCAGACTATTATGCGTTGTCTGTATGAAAATAGAGCAATCAATAGCGTATCAATAACACAGATACAATCCAGAAAGTTGGTCCTTTCCAAGTGATTACGCACTTAAAAATTTTATGAAAAACGAAACAGTTTAATGACTTACCGCGTGGACGAGGTCCAAAGCGTGCTTTTTCCCGTTCATTGTCCTTATTTCTTACTTTCTTTGTCGTTCTGAACCCGATAATAATAATATAATGACACAATATCGAAATGGATTTGCTGGATGCAAGCAGCAGGTGCAACTACTTTTCACAAATTCGAACGATGACAATACACAACAACAAAAACCTAGTTCAATCCAAAGAGTTTAGAAATTCCAGCAAACTTTTCTGTCCCAGTCATTAATTTTTGTATTTGAAACTAATTTGTCAGACAGAGGAAGTGGAACAGGTCAACAAATGAAGAGTCTCTGACCACTATTTAGAAAGGACTGCCATTAACACAGACGCTCGACAGGGATTCAAGTGAAGTTACGTTCTTATAAAGAAAAGAATTGCATGCGTGCATGCTTAAATACACGACATACAAAAATGACTGAAAAAATGCCTATGCATGCACACCTGGGCAAAATTAAACTTATTAAAAACTCAAGTCGGAAAAATGAGGTTTACTGCAGAATGCAGTGAGCATACATGTCAAGACTCTATATAAGATTGCTTCAGAAAACACTTCTTAATCAATTCATGTACCGTCACTTGATTGAATTTTTAATTTTATTCAAAGTCACTCATGCATGTTTTGACTCATGCCAAAACTGTCTGTGTAGGAATTCCGTTCGTGAGCAAGCCGGCAAATATTTGCGATTGCAGAGGAAGTAATTGGTCACGCAAAAAGATTTCTTAAAAATTTTAGGCATTTGCAGGAAACTTTATGCCCTTTTCTTGTTTTCGGAATTGAATTTTAAAAATGCACTGAATTTTCCACTTTTTCTGAAGGTGAAGGTTTTAGAAGGGTAAACACTTTTTGTGAAGTATCACATCACTGAGGAAGAGTGATGTTTTAGTTTCAAAAGGCAATTGCAATAACAACAGCAGCAACAGATTTCTGGAGAAAGGTACCGTCGCCTGCGACTGTACCTGTGTGACTGACAGCAACGGTGTCATGACATGCACCTTTTCAATGCCCTCCTCACCTGTGGTAGCAAGCTAAGAAATCAACAACACCAACAAAGTAAACAAGCAAGCACCATAAAACCATGTGCCTTTTTTGTAGCAGATCGAAAACCTTCCTTTGTCTCTTTATGTAAATTTGTCCCTGAACGCGTTCAAGATCCTTTTATTGACTTGGCTTGCTTGGATTTAGGTATATAGCAGCTCGCTCTCGCATCATATCATTCAAAAAAGCAATCACATAGCGTACATAAGTAATGTACAGGTGACAATTGCTTATAAGCCAGCTAATCATCAAGTCAAACCTTCAGTTGTGCAGGTGGGACGCAAAGTAAGGCGCAATACGAATATACAAGCTCAATGGAAACTTTTGCAACGCTATCTCACATTACATTTATATTCTGATATTCCATTTCGGGTTTCCCTCTACTTAATGATCTCGTTAGAGTATTAAATGTTGCATAGGATTGTGCTACTTTCGGCTCATACTTGGAATTTTTTCATTTTTAAATGCATGCTGAATTTTTATGAAGGAAGAATTGTGAATCTTGTTAGATAAAATGGAGGTGGGTGAAATAAGGTGAAAATGTTTGTTCAACTATATCCTTTGGATCCCGAGAAACAATAACTTTTAATTCATCTCCCATCTTTTCAGATTCCTTATAAAACTCACACCTTAGCAAACTTTCACCTGGAGCTTGAGATCTGGAAAAATGTGAGTAAATAAAGATGTATGTTGTATGTGTCATAGTTAATGACGTCATAAGTATTTACTGTCATCACTATATAAAATATATGTATAAAACTCATATTGCTACTTAAGATGGCTCATTTATATGGTACGCAAATATCAAAGGTAAATGCTCTTAGAAATTGAAATCAAAGGTGTATGAACCAATATTAAACATTCGATTTTCCAAGAACAGCTCATTGTTCAGCCCTTGAAAATTAGGTCATTATAATATGACAAGCCATTGCTTCATAGTTCGCCTAAAAATTTCATTATTTCCTACATTCAACATAAGTTAAAAACTTTCTTCAGTGTCCATATTGTTAATACCTCATTTAATCACACTTTTGATTTTGCTCATGCCCTCAGAAATTTCAGGAGCAATTTATAAATTATTGCTAATATGACGTATAAAGGTATTTTATTTTTGTGTGTTGTTGGTCTGCTTGGAATCTCCGCAAGTCTAGTCAAAGGTGTCAACGGCGATGGTGCAAAAGAAGACCCTAATGATGACCTACTAATGAGTGGAGCTGGGGAGTCACAGGAACTGCCTCCACTGGAACCAATACCATCTTTGTCATCCCTACTGCCTACCCTTGTCAAAGGAAAGCCAAGAAAGCTAAAAGACATTTTATTCCGGAAGGCTCCAATATTTGAAGAAATGTTGAGAAGGAAAGAGAAAAGAGTGTTAGAAGTGGCAGATAAAACCTTCACTTTGCAATTCGCCTCATTACGTAAGCAGTTTAACATTTTAGCCATGTTTTTAAATAAACATCATAAATATTTTACATTTTTTCGCATAGCCGTTAAAAAGCTAACAAGCGACGTGGATGAAACTTCAAGTGAGGAAGTTTTGGAAACAAGGGCATTTGAAATGTTGAGTGGGATCGTTGCCCGTCTTGTTAAGGACGTTTTGATATGTTCTGCAACGGAATCAGAAGATTCCGTTACTTTTAACAAATCCTCGATTTGTTCCAATTTGGACTTGGTAGGCCATACCAGAATGAGAGCCAATGAAGATGACTCCCCTACTGAGTGTGATGGTAGTGACGAAGATTGTGAAGTTCAGGGTCGCTCAGGGGTCAAACGTCCAAGGCTTACTGGCATTCCAGGAAAATCCTTGGACTATAAAATTTATATACATAGTACCCATCGGTAAAACTAACTCAAACCAAACCTTTCCATTCAAGAAGGTATAAAACATTAAGACTTTACAAATTTTGTCGTTATTAAAACAGGCCTTCGCATACTCAACCACTTCCTACAAACGGAAAGCTAGAGGGTATTAAAATTTGGGATAAAGAAGCTCCAACCAAACTCATTCTCAATCTGTTCCCTTATGAATTTTGTAAGAAGGAAAATAATGCGAGAAACGTAACACATCAAATGATTTACGGTATGATATTGCAAATATGATTTTTTTTAAATCCGCAACATTTGACATTCAGAAAGATTTCATTTTTGGCATTTTTAATTAACCAGCCTTCGATCAGCGATATGGCCATGGCTCGGAAAACCATAATATAATAGAAGTACGGTGGCCAGAAATATGGAAAAAGAAACTCTCAATTGTCAGTGTAGTTGCGAGACTTCTTCCCACCGCGGATCGGCTAGCCAAACTTTTTACAAAGTGGCACAAGAAAGATCAAATAGTTTTAGATACGTTACACATCATTGGTTTTTCTGTTGGAGCTCATTTGGCAGGAATTTTTGCTCAGAACGTTAAAAAACGGACGAGTGGAGAGGCTGTGTGTAGAATCACCGGCCTTGATCCGATTGGATGGGGCTTTGATATGCAGGATGAAGGGCACCAAATCGACCATAACTTGTCACTGACACCCGATGACGCAAAATTGGTTGATGTTTGTGCAAAACATTAAACATTTCTGCGATTGTTCCATTAGTGAAAAATAGTATATTATAATATATTCTTCATTGTTTTCAGGTTATCCACACGAGTACCCCAGATACAGCTTATCCGTTCATTCATTATGGAACTAATCAGAATAGAGGCAGTGTGGATTTTTATCGTATGTTTATATAAGCAAAATAAAATAATCTCAATTTTAAAAGAAAGCTTTCAGCTCACGTTCACCATCAAATTTGAATTTATAGCTAACAATGGTCGGGCTAAATATTGCACTCCAACTGATGGTATGATAGAACAGAACAAATTACCATTATCAGATATTCTGAAAGTAAAATAATAGCTTTCTAGCTTTTATTAATTAGAGCTTCCATTAATGTGGTTTACTTTGTGCCAGGTTTATGTCACCACTTCTACAGTACCACCCTGTTTGCAGCCAGTATATACGAAGCCACATTTCCTGCCTGTCTGTGTCCATCTTGGGAAGAATTCATAACGCGGAAGTGTGAGCCATGCACAGACGTGGCGAAAATGGGGGAACAAATAGGGGCTGGGTATGTTAAAATTACGATGAAAAATCATTACATTCACTTTGTGTTAAAACAATATTCATATATAATTTTATCGGATTTCCTGAATCATTTATATTTGTGATTTCAGAGTTGCCCATGGAATGTACTACCTGTCAACAGCTTAAACTGTTTTTTTAAATATTGATTAATTAAATTAAATGAAGCGACTACTTCAATTTTAATTTACTTTCTCTTGTAGTTTCTTACAATGCAAATTGCATATTATTCGAAGATTGTAGATACTGTCTAAGGGCAATACTTGCTGGAGCTAATCAAATAATTAATGGCCATCAACATACTTTCCTCTTTCGTGAGATTCTAGTCATTGCCATACTGTCTATTCCTTTCCCTTTCTGTATTTATCTACCATAGAGCTACGTGCACAGCATTACGTAGGTATTATAGGATAATTACGCATGGCTGAATTAACCAGGAAGTTGAATTCGGTTGAAACCTCATTTGCATATTTTGTTATTACTAAGCTTCATAGATCAATCTTATCTTAATCGGTTAAAATTTTGCATTCATATTTTCCCCATTTTACTTATTTAAAACAGTAGCTCCAAATCCTGAGAATCCTTTTCGCAACGGGTAACTTGTTGAGTGTGAGTAGCAAAAATTCGTTATAATACATTATTCGCAAATTTAGCCTACCTACTCTACTCAGATCTTATCAGAGATATATTCAATAGTATCTAGATAACTTTGCTTTTGCAAGTAGAGATGTGGTAGGTGGAGCGAGAGAGGTATTTACACTTACCTAACAAGCAGATTATACACGTAAACCTGCACACGTAAAACAAAAGGAAACAAAGCTTAAAATTGCATTAAAATGATAATTAGTGAAACGATTTTTTGCAGAAGCAGATAAAACAGATAGAATATTAGTACTTGTGAATGGGTACGATGTTTGGCAGTATAAAAAAAACTTTTCAGAAAATCAATTTTATGTTAGAGTGAATTAGGTGCATTTTTGCATGCAATTTCATACATTTATGGCATGTAATACTTAAAGCTTTCTTCCAATTACAAATCAGTTTCATTTGCTTCTTAACTTGCGTATTCATTTATGCTTTTTTGAGCAAATGTTTAAAAATACCAAACTAACGGAGCTCCTAAAGGTCCTTACATCTCATGAGATGCGAAATCAAACACAAATTCATGTTATGACTGAAATCTGAAATGATAAATAGATGCGAGAGCATATCGTAAAATCTGGTCTGCTGCAGTGCATATATGTGCCCACTCAAAATTAGTGATTTCTTTTTTCCTCTGCACACACATTCCTGCCTTCCTTCCTTCCTCAAAATCATGAATATTGTAATTGATTATAGAAGCCTTCATCATAAAATCAATATAACAATACATAATGAACGAATCAAAATAGAATACAGCGAGTATCAGTATAAATAAAATTGGCCGAGCTACCGTAATAAAACGATCCCGATATTGCGGTTATACACAGTCCATTCGACTAATACATACATATGCAAGTCATTGGTATTTGCTTACCTGTGGAAGAAAGGGAACTAAAATATTAAGGTTTGTCTGCAAAAATATATATGCTGATACAAGCTTAGTTAACAAAGCTCCTCTAGTTTAAGAATTAGCTTCAAACTATGATAAGTTTTGGCCTTCCTTGCCAGTGAAGCGACTCCAAAAATTTCATCATCATGCTACAGTAATTACCAAAGAGTATCATACGAATATGAAGGTGAAGTGAGTAATCTTGAGCATTGTATGAATGATGAATACCTTATATATGATGAGATGATACTCTACTCAAAGCTAAATATTTGGCCTAAAATCTACAAAACTACTGCTGCAGAACAGTTTTACTACAATACATAGATGCATAATAAACACCAAGTAAAATAATATGTGCTGCATCCGAAATTACACCTTGATTGAAAATACCTTGCTCACTACTACTACTACTATACAACACATCAGTTTGTTTCTAGTAATAAACATATTAGTAGTTGTTGATTCTCTCTCGTTAATTCTGCTGAGGAAGGCCCATGAATCAATCTGATTCATTGGATTGAGGATTGCATATTGATATCAATATCCCTGTCGTACATCCATACGCCCTGGATAGCTTCCCATGAAAAGGAACGGAAACTGAAACTGGAAGAAAGTGCAAAAGCAGTATAATGTTGGTTGTGTGGTGTCCGTTATTGCGTTAGTGCTATATGAAATATTATTAACTATAAATTGATCACGCAGAGTGTAGGATAGTGTAGTGTGTATAAAATAGCAGTGATAGTCATCATATCTATAGAGGCATAGTAAGCATATTGAATTTTATATCCTCCTCCTCACTTGTACATATACATAGCTATCCATATAATGACTTTGTCTACGTTCATGTAATATGTATTCATATTCCAATACAATACTCTATGAAATTTCCAGCTTGAGTTGCATTGCATTATTTTATTTGTATGTAAAAGCTCTACTCTTGTGATCCTAGACTCAGGCCAGGCTCACCTATGTATAGAATGTGATGTAGATTTCCTGGCTGGTTCGTTAGTTGTCGTATATCAGATTTAGCATAGTTTTTTACCTCCTCCTAAAAACTTGGGTAAAGACACACGAAATGTATATAAAACACAGCCTGCAACAGCATACAGACGACAGTACATATTTAGCAAGCCCATTCTATCATCCTCCTCTCGTAATACCCTTATCTTATCCAGTTCATTTTAGACCCAGTTGCAGTCGGTTCTCTGACTAAATTATAATATTTCTTTTGACTTGTGCCTTTTGATTCCTCCTGCATAATAGATTGGATTCGATCAAAAAATAGTTGAAAATTTTGAAAAAAAGTTTTTTTTCGTTTTTGGATTTGATTCAATTTTTTTTTGTTAGGGTTGGATTAGGCTAAAGAAAGCCTATGTATAATTTCCATAAAAACCAGCTTAGCTAATTTTTTTTAAACTTTGACGAAAATATAAGATTTGCGGAGAAAGCTGTTACAGCGGAAAATTGGGAAAAGGGCACATTCTGTCTACTGTTTGCTGTTTTATTTCTACTTATAATTTTAACGTTTTCCAATATGTCTAGTGCCAGTTCTAACGTCGACCTTGTAAATATAAGTCAAGGGTCAACCGGCGGAGTGGTGTTGTGGTGGTAACTCTATCATCATGGATCAGAGGGTGACGGAACTAGTGTATAATTCAAAGTATCCCATGAACTATACACCGAACTACCTGACATTGTTCGAGTTTGAAAAGTTCGAAAACCATGAGGAATGGCGACAGTGGATGTTCACGAACTGGCATTATAGTGTGTATGCCTCAGTGATCTATGTGGCCCTCGTATTCTATGGACAGTGGTTAATGAAGGATAAAAGTCCGATGAAACTGAGAAAGGTGCTCACGTTATGGAATATTACACTGGCCCTCTTTTCTGCTATGGGCTTCTTTAGGTCGGCGCCCGAACTGTTTGTGTCTGCAATTCAACCTGATGGACTACATAGATCAGTGTGCTACTTGTAAGTTAATATTTAAACCTTTTATCCAATCGATAAAAAGTTTTTAAAGCTGTTCATTAATACGCTATTCGTGTCAACATTAATACACAATACCGGTCAAATTCAGGTAGTCTGTACTCATTAAGGCTCTCGGTTTTATTTATATATAGTTAGAGCTAGAGCTGATTTGAGTAAAAGTACGTAACATTGTTAACGGCTCCTGTGCCTTATGAGATAATGTAATTGGGACATGAAATAGTGAGTCTCATACATAATACAGCAAACCACTTACATGTAAGTAGACTCCAGCCCGTGGGAATTAACCTAGGAAATCGATGCAGGTAGGCTTTCACCTGCAACCTGATATGAGATGTTTGAATCCACGAATGAATGAAATAAGTGGAAAATTTCTCATGGGACATGGTATCGCTGCTGCAATTAACTTTTTACTTACAAAAAAACGTAGCATAATATGGTACGTTATATGTTGTAATTTGCTGACAATTATGTATGAAGGTTAATAGGAATGTGATTACGATTACATCATATCTACAATCTGAATGTCTCATATTGAACGCAAGTGCGTTTGTAAGGAAGCAAAAGATGTAATTCATAATTTATGGAATAGATTGTACGAATGATCCAAAGTTGAACTCACGTTTGACCGTTTTGCTTTCATAAGGTGACTTTCAACTTTGTCTGCGTTTGAGATTGCTTTCTTGCTAAATTCTGATATTGCCTTTGTTCATACGATATTCATTTATTTCATTAGAATCTTTGCGTAAGGAAATCTTTCCCATGGTCAGTACCTGCGGAATAACTTAAATGATTCTTTGGAACGCTGTTGCACCATAAAATTCCCACCGTTTCCATTTTATATGATGTACGTCATTCTTGTTTACTTAAGATAAAAAGGGGTACCAATCATAGTCATCGTTAACGCAAACTTCCCAAGAGTGAAGAGGGCTTTTATTTTCGCAAGTATCATAGCTGTGAATCATTTAAACCTAAATGCACGCTAATCTTTAATATGATGCATGTTATTCCGGCTAATTAGTATTGTGTCATAAGGATGGCACACCGGCCGGCAGGAGTCACGCTTCACGCGAAGCAAAAAAAACCTTAGTAAATATTTTACACACCTTCATTCTCTTTACACTTCTTTTGGGTTTACCTTCACTTTCCATGTAACTCAAGCATATATAGATAGATGATGATCGGGCAGCTGTCTTTTTATGTAACTTGTTTTTCGTCATCACATCATCTTCAACGAACGATGTTAACCATTGTCTATTGTCTTGATTGGATGCGTGACGTAGCGTATATATGTACACATATTTTTCCTTTACACATATACACTACACTAAACACACAAACGTAAATAGTTTGCCGGTATGTTATCCCCATGTCGCGTGATGAAAGACTCATCTTAATTCTGAATCATTAAATTTTATGGATAACCACAGGTTGATCCCATGATTTAAATTACTTTATGAGAAATGAATTTAGTAATGTGTTCCATGCGCTGAAATTATTTCAAGGCAACTGTACAAATCTGTCCTTGCACTGCATTTCTTTTAAACTCTCAACATAAATCTAAGCCTTTATGTGATCTGTGGACTCGAGTTTTATGACTCCAGTTGGTGTAATGATGACCAAATTAATAACTCAACCATGCTACTTAAGAATTAAAGTAGGATGAATGGCATTGGGGTAGGGTCGGGTAGATTTGATTTAGGGTGACTATAGAATATGAATAGCAATGCAACATAAAGTGTATCCGATTATTACGCTTGTCTAGTCTAGTTGTAAATGTTGTTACCCATTTGTCCCACTTGAGATCAATTTTCATTTAAAGCCTCTATTATGTCATACTCAACTCTTGTCTCACGTTCCAAACAGTGGTCATGACCATGTGCATGTCATTTACATTTACAAACGTTGCTTCGATTGTCTGCATTTTTACAATGAGGATTAGATGCAAAAGTTTTAATTATGATTCGTTTTATGAGAGTTCAGAGTTCATTCGTTTGACTTGGTTGGTATTGTAATGTTGATATGATAAATGTTTTGAGTGCTTCAAAAAACAAATATAAGCATGTTTTTAATTCCATTTTGCAGAGAAAATCATAACGCTGCCACATCCTTCTGGGGTTGGTTATTTGCCTTGTCAAAGGTGATTGATGATCAATAAATGAGTTCTCAATAACCTTAATTGTGAATTGACACATATTATAACAGTTTTTGTTCGTTTACTTCTCAAAAGGTAATTGAGTTTGGCGATACGGCATTCATAGTATTGAGGAAGCAACCCCTTATCTTTCTCCATTGGTAAAATATTATACTTGTATATTATCCATAAATGAGCTTTATCAATTTTGTTTATCTGCGTCGGTATGCTATATATCTTGCGACCCAACCTTAACCCATCTTATCAATTGCTGTTGTAAACCAGACTAGCAGTAAAAGTTGTAACAAGTTGTCATCCAATGTGTCAAATATATAAAGTAATGAAGAGTTTATTTACAAACCAACAAGATTAGAAACTGGATTTTAAAGGAAATGAATGGAAAAGTTTACACATATCGTATACTTTGTCTGCTATGCCGTTTGTTTGAGCACGTAACCACGTGCGTATGATTTTTTTTATCCTAAACATGAGGATGACGATGAGTCACACGCTTCATGATGCAACTGATTGTGATTGTGAATGTAACGAGATGCAATCAGTTTCCTTGATTTGTTTGTGTTTGCCTAATATAAAAAGCATATCCGTCCATATAAATGAGTCAATTTTGAACATTTTAATCCCGTTTTTTCCAGGTATCACCACATGACAGTCTGCATATACTGCTGGTTTGCTCACGGGGCTTATGATCCATCAAGCAGATGGTTTTGCACCATGAACTATATGGTCCACGCCCTTATGTATTCCTATTATGCACTTCGAGTGAGTTATGCAAATTTATAAGAAAAATGTCTTGGTTTGTTTTTAAAAAAAATCATGAATCTAGAGTCCAATGTCTTCTTCCTTTTAGTCTCTGCAAATCAAGCTGCCGCGATCATTCGCCATGGTCTTGACATTCCTTCAACTGAGCCAGATGGTTGTTGGACTAGTCGTCAATTTTCACTCATACTTTGTTCTAAGTAAGAAGATTCTAATGCACATTATTATGACATGCTATTTGCTATGTTATGCTATTTTTATAAAGTTCATCAAGTCCAGATGTGGATGTTGGGAATCCAATCTAAAATTTTGCATTAATTCGTCAGCGAGCAAAAATAGTCCATTTCTATAATAGCCCCTTTTGTTTGATTCACAGCTAATGGCGAGGAATGTGCGAGACCCATGTCAAATATATACTTGGCTTTAGCCATGTACTTTTCGTACTTCCTCTTGTTCATGGATTTCTTCTATAAGACATACCTCACGCCATCCAGGAGCAAGGCGAAGGCAGCCAAAACAGACTAAGGATTCCATTCAATTGTTAAAATCCCTGGAGAATTGACTGGACTGGGCTAAACTGAAAATGGAACAAGTCAAAGTACCATATATACTAAAAACTTAACTGATACACAGGATGGATGGATGAATGCATAATATGTATATATGGGACCTCTCTATCCACAAGCTGCTGGAGAGATACAAATACTTAAACCGACGATTGACGTTAATTCATCAAACTTATTTTTTCTACTTAAACACAATAATACTTTCGTAGGCTGTATCATTTTTCTCCCTTTATAGGGGCTCATCATATACATATATATCATTATATTATATAGTTTTGGTGAATTGTTTTGTCTTATTGTTTCCTCTGTTGAAATAGAAAATTTGTTGAAAACGAACACGACCGCAAAGCGTCATTATAGCATATAATGATTTGAAAACAAAAAAATAAGAACAGTAACCTTGATATGATTTGCATATTACTTACGTGAAATCATTTAAAGTCAGATTTTGATTGGAGTTTTCTATCCACGGGAATTTAATGGATGAGGATAAAACGGAAAATTAGAACGGAATGTAGAACTAGAATTATTATCCGCCATTAAATGGCGGTCCGAGGCAAAAAAAAAAGTCATTATAGTATCATTATTTGTAAGTAGAATTTAAGGTTACTCAATCTAGCCTAATTATCTTTGTTCAAGCTTAAACACACACATAACTGGAGGTGCTCGCAGACTTTAGGAAACATTGTAATATTGACGTATTAGACAGAACCTTGAGAAATGAATAAGAAATTGAATCTACATGATTGTGGGTAGTTTTTCTTTGAGAAAGATTATTTCGTATTTTACCAAATTAAAATGCTTCCGGAAATCCTTGTTCTTTTTATGACGTTGATGTAGGCATATTCTAGGGATTTTCTGTGGTTTGATGTCATTAAAGATGTATTGAAGTACCTCAGTTACTTGAGAGTTTGCATTTCTCTTGAATTTATCCAAAATCTCGTTGCGTATTTTTTACTCTTACGTTTTAACATTCATCAGAACATTACGTATGTCCAGAAGCATTACGCGTTTGAACTTGCGGTAGATCAGAATCACTCTCTATAGTCTAGTCTGGTTCGTAAAGAGGAACGTGAATGAACTACTAACGAGAGGTAGAGCAGAATTTGCTGCATCTCCAAAAAAAAATTCCCACGCAATACATGACCTGTTACCTTGTTTAATGGACGGGCGGTTGTTGTTGTTGATTGCTTGAATGAAAGTAGTGATTACTAACAGTTTGCTCCAGACAATATACGGGTGGTGATGACTCACTCTCACCACCGGTGAGGATAAAGTGATAACGCAAATAACATAATTGCTAAATACATTCAACATTCATCAAATCAGTATTCTTTCGCTCATGGGTTCTCTCACGTCACTATATTTTGTTGACGAGGTTAGTAATCATTTTTCAAATCGTTGTTATTATATTGTTATCCACTAATGTTCCAATTACCTTTCTTTATTTACGTCTTTAGTTTTCATTTCACGTATTGTTAAATGTTATGTCTCCCATTACCCCAACAAGAATAATTTAAAACTACGTAAGTATATAAGATTAACTGCCGGTGGTGTCCGAAACCAAAGTTCCCAAAATTACCTCTCATGCCTGTGTCGTCACTGCCTTTGAACTCGTACCGTAATGCGATACGAATGTCTACCACCTTGAAATACAAGAGTATTTCGAAATGTTACCACTTACCACCATCTTTTTAACGTACCGCACGCATGAAACCAAAAGATTGTCCTTCTGCTCGTCAGAATAACTGAGCTCCAATTCTTCCTGTTTCCTTCCCCAATCACTCCAATAATAATCCAATGTCAAAATTACTTTATACCAAAGCTGCTATTACATACTACATTATCCAGGTTGTAGTTGCTCATAATACTATTATATACTTAACTTAAGTATGTCTGGTCGGGTTAGTTGTCATTGTGCGTCATCTTACATGGCGTCAGTCAATATAATGCAAGTAACTAAACTACATACTTGTAATATATATTAGAATAGCTAGATTGAAACACGAATATCGTGTGCATAAATAATTTTAAAATTTATAATACTTTTGAATAAAAAAACCCATCATGCCGTGTTGTGTCTGTCGGGGACGTGCGCTTCCCAATTGAAGCATAATAATGCACATGAATATGAATCAATTTGCGTGTTTTGTATGAAAATAAAATAAAATCTAATTAAGCACTATTATCTAACTACTGTAGTATATAGTGTCTCTACCACAAAGCGTAAACTTAATGTTATGTGATATTATAAATATAAGTGCATTTAGTATTTATTGGATTAGTTACATTTTCACTTTGTCAAAATATATATGCTATCATCAATTATCCCTTCCCTTCAAAACTGCACTTGTGTGGTCAAATGCCGTAGCATCAAGCTGTTAAAAACTCCAAATAAGATTTCCCGTAGACTGGAATCTTTGCGCTGACTTGTTAGTTTTGATTTAATAATATTCTACCTTGTACCTTTTAGCTTTATAGATGTCAGTATAGATAGAAGTTTGTCAGAATGTAACAGCATAATTTAATGGTATATATATAGTTATAGGTCAGGTCAGTAAATTGAAAAGATTCAATTTTTGTTACATTAATCTCAACTTTCTCTTCATTTTATATAAATTCATCCATCCACTATTGTGCACTTTTTTATGTAATTACGTTTCGTAATGATAAGACAAGACATGTATTATTATGTGTTAAAAGTACTGTTTCTACTGTTTCTCCCTGAATAGAATTGGACTGGAAAATGGTTGTTTATAAAGAAGGGCACATGCTAGTAGATCTATCGTATTGCAAAATGATCTAAAGAGAATGTAAAAACTAATATATCGTGCTTGTTAAATGTGTAAGAATGTGTTACAAGTCTAGTTTTCCCTACTTTTTAATGGGTTTCCGGTAATTTGACATTTGAACTTGACGAGTGCAAGCAAGCACTTCCCACACTCACTGAGTTTATATTAAAATTTGAAGAAAACAAATACTTAATAATTGAAAACAATCATGCAGGCTGTGATTTTTTCTTACATTTGGTTAGCAGCGGTCAGAGAGAAAAATTATTACATGATTATGGTGAATCAGTTGAATGTGTACCTTAAACTTCATGAATTCTAATGAACGACACGAATGTTTTTTTCTGGTTTGGTTTGTGATGTTGTAAAACAATAATGAGTTGCTTATAAAACTCAGATTTGCAAAGAAAGAGCTACAGAAAGTAAAAGTTGCCTATTTGTTCGGCAAACTACTCAATTCCACAACCCGTTTGGCTTTAAGTCATGATGAACAGTATGTTTTCTGGCATTTTGTTAAATGTACATAATAATATGTTTCCTACTGTAAGATAATCTATTGTGCATGTCAGTGTATATTGTTTAACATCATATCATCATTATATTCATGCTTAAAAATGATGTATATCGTAAACAATTAAATCCTCTATTAAACTACTTGTCCAGTTTTTTAGATTTAAGTTTATTCATTGTATTTACATTAATCTTATACTTTACTCAAAATTTCAGCTTTGGTCCACCAACTTTAAAAATTCTGTAAGAAACTGTTGGATAGAAGACTTGACCATATCGTTATTATTTACAAGCAAGGAAGAACATTCGTTTTCCTTATCACAGTCATCATATTCGTTGACAATAGGTTTCATTTCTAACGATAAAATTTTACGAATCGTCAGCGTAGTTTTAACACATGAAGCAACGCCTTCAACAATATTGTTTGGGTTATTCGAGACCACGTTGTAAAAACTGATCTGTCGATCTGACAATTCAGTATCCAGATAAGGTTTAAGTTTAGCAAATAGAATGGAACCCCTGGATTTCATCTCCAATTTAAATGTTTTTGCCAGCGTCTCATGTTCAAAATACATATTCATTTCACTTTTATCAAAGAGTCGATCTTCAGTTTCCTAAAATAAAAGTACAAAAGATGGTAATACAATTACATCCGAATTCTTTCGCAAAATGCCTCACACGATTTAGGAAATTGCTTACGTCATCAGCAGCTTTCGCCTCAACTTCAAAGTCTTCTCTCACTAGTAATCCAATAAGAAGTAGCAATCCTTCAATTGGATTTGTCAGCAGAAACTGCTCAGAGTATAATTTTGTCAGTAGTTCCAAAGATTTCCTATCACAACATGGGCTGTCACTTCCACTCAACTTCCTATTAATAATTTGCCTTAAGTAGCTTTCATCGTCTTGTGCCAATAGGAACAAACTGCACCAAATCTTCGATTGATCCAGGGCTACAAAATAATAAGGATTATACATTATAACCTTGTATATACGCTAGATATATAGCTTGCTTCAATATTTGGATAAGGCCGATAAGGGGTATTACCTGAAAAATTCGTCATATTTTGGAAGGGAATGCATGGAAATGTCTCTGCAACGGCATATCGCATATCATCATCCGCTCCAGATGTGGACCATTGAACTAAAGTGTCACACAATCGTGTTTTATTCTCCTGGAAAAAAAGCTCCAATTACTATGAAATCATCCAAATATGCGACCAATACGACCAATTAAATGCATTAGGACTTACGTCAGAACTAGGCACAGAGGTTGAAAATAATATTCGACCGAGCACCATCAGCGCCTCACTTTTGACATGGAGTGTTGTTGACTCATTTTCCTCACAGACTTGGAACAGTCTCTGGATCAATGCTTTTACCAGCACCCCATCATTTTCAGAATAGCTATTTTCAAAAATACTAGGAGGAATCTTTCCCATAAATTGTAAATATCCTAGCTCCAACTGAGTTCCTGGAAACTTGTTGAACAAAGATGAAGCTCTCTCCATGTAGCTTTCCAATACAGCTTCTATTACAACTAATGCTTCATCACTAACTTTGTTACTAAATGCGGACATGAGTTTTGGACATTGTTGACACAGTTCAAAGAATTCTTGAACGTAGACACTGTATCTCGCAGGATCCCTTAAATAGGTGTACGACAATTCAAAGAGTTGCTCATTCTCCAACTCATCAATTTTAATTTCTAATGCGGCTCTAGCTATCCTTGTATCAGAAACGGGTAGGCCTGGAACAAAGTTGCGATTTTTTATGGATCCAAAGCGTTTAAAATAACTCTTTTCAATGAGCTCCACAGCTTTGTTCAGTGTACCCTTTGTAGTACAACGAAAACCATGAAGCGTGGCAAATATTTCCATCACTGTCTCGTATATAGTTGGAGCTTTGAAAGAATGGGCGACTGGTTGCAGAGAAATGTAATTGAGGAACGCTGTTACAATTTTAGCGTTAGCAGTCCGACAGGCTTGTGTATCTTCTTTGGGAAACTGACTTGCAATCGTCAAGAACTGTAGTATAACAAATACACAGATATAATAATTAGCATCGATTTAAGAAACATTGACCATTATCGCAAAAGTCATATTTACCTGGAAAAGTAAGCCATGAAGGTGATTTTGGGTAAGGTTTGCTTCAGTCTGAATTCTGTTCAAGACTTTCATTGCTAAATCCCTCTTTTCTTCTGGAGACACTAAAAATGGAATCAAAGCTTTGGCAGCTAATTTTCTAACTTCCATGTCATCGCTTTCTCCACATTTTGTAATTCTAGGAATAAATTCTGCCAACTATATGGTAAGACAAAATTCAAGATCTGTAATCAGTAACTTGTTGCAATCATGCCTGCGATGATATGACGGTTTTCAACTCACTAAACATTACCTTAAAATGTGTATCCTCAACTCTTCCACTAGATGTAAAGGATGACAAGAGCAGAAGAAGATGAAATGTAAAATCACATGTAAGTACTGTGGGCTTTATTTGCTTAATTGTTTGAATACACGTGTCGAGTTCCTCCAAAAGAAAGTCATACATTTGAGGAAACTTTCTGAAGAAAGTGGGTGCATTCATTAAATTCAATTTGGGTCCAAACGAGCGTCGCATAACAGCTCCATATAACATCAAACCCGAATTTCTTTCGGTCCAGTCCATGGATTTTAGGCCACGGAATGCCATTTTCAAACCATGTGGAACAAACGGCATAATCGCTGCTGAGAAGCTGGCATCACGAAACAAACCTCTGAGAACGTTCATGAATGAATGCGAACAGGCGTCCGGTCAGGGCTCTCGTCAAATATCAACAAGCGTTGCAACCACTTATGTAAAAACGCCTCATTGTCGCTTTCTGCCGAGAGTAACGCTTGAAAAATAAAGGGGAGTCCTGCACTACGTCTAGTAATGGATTTGGCAGATATGTGTTCTTGATCCATAGCATCCTGTAACCATTTCTCGGGAAGGTTGCTGAGTTTATGATTTGAAGATTTCCACAATCGATTTGCAATGATTTTGAAGCCAACAAAAACTTGTTCAAAGACACCTCGATGTACCAAATTCTTCAAGAGATACAGCAAATGATCCCCAATGTTAAAAACCTGTTCGAAAGTAAGCAAATAGTGAGCCGATGGCGTTGGTTCAGTTCCATCCTTTCGTAACTCAGAAATCGCTGCCAGTTCTCCTTCCATTATAAAGAGAGAGCACATGTCCGACATTAACAAACTGATTTCTTTCATTGTTCGCCAGGCACACACCAAAAGCATTTGTGAAGCTAGAGATCGTATGTGCTTATTCTTGTCTGATGACTCTGTTTGTTTTGGAAGGAAACCTTCTGGAGCAGCACTTCCTAATACAGGAAACAGTGCATCGTCAATTTTAAAGCACAACTTTAAAAGCTTCTCAACATAACTCCTATATTTCCCCGAATTTACTTTCTGCTTAAATTCATTGGAACACTCTAAAACCATTCGAATGCATCTCACACATCCATACAATGGACTTTCACTAGAAACTTTAGTCAAGGACGTTGCTTCTATTTGCTGATAAATTCGTTCCATCTCCTGGTACACTGCTTCAAGAAGGTTCATCGCTGTATAGTTGCAGTCCTTGTCTTTCTGTTTGCGCATTAATAAAACCATCAGATATCTTCCAGTTACGGAGTCTGGAGGTTTCACACTTTTGCACAAACTCAAGGCTTGCCTGAACAACTTTTTGCAAAACTCGTCATTCTAAAATTTACAATCAGAATTGACCAATTAGTTTCACAAAATCCTTACTGAATTAAACAGACTGTGAACAAATATGCGTGCATAATCCCTACCTCAAATTCTTTAATGGGCATTCGCACAATGACTTCCATTGCCTGAATCTTGTTATGTTCATATGAATCCGTCAACCAACGAAGGTACTTGGAGTTGTCAGATTCTCGAGTGATGCCAAACGATTCGAAGCTAGAAAAATGCTCAGTCAATTCGGAGAGACATTCTAGAGCCTGGCATCTTCTTCCAAAATTTGCCCCATAAAAGAGTCCCTCGTCTTCAGTGAAGAAATTCCAGAGCCATTTCAAAAAGTCCTCATATTGTCGAACTACTTCTGTTTCTTTTTTTCTTTTGGCGACGCTTTCCCCGTCCCTCAGTCTCCTTACAAGCTTCTTAAAGTATGACATGAATTGTTGTCTAAACGCGGGGTTTTGACTGAGCAAGTTGTATTTGAAGAAAATCTTGAGAGATTCGAAATCATGGTGTGTTAGCACCTCGCTAGTTTTCTTGGTTTCCACGAGGAGGGCTAATCCTGCTAATCTAATTTGTGGATTTTCACTCCACAACCAATTATGCAAAACAGGTCTTGGAACCAAACCCCGAAATGAATCTTCTGAAGTATCGGCAACACAAGATAAGTTTAATTCTTTTGGATCAATGGTTATCTTCAACTCATATGCCATCTTAATTGTTTCTGCTGCCAATAAAGACGCTTCTGGGACTTTGTCGAGACTTTCTTTATCGTTTTTAAGGGACATGCTATTGTCTTGTTGCCTATTCATTATTTCCAAAACTCTTTTAAGTAGAGGTATTATCATGACCTGGATTTGTGGGAGGCGAAGCTTTTCAGAATTTAAAATGATGGAAATTATACTCCGCTTCTGTGGCCAGCTAGACTCGTTGCTTATGGAAAGCTGTGTAGCAAACAAAGGTTCAACCCATGTTTTTCCCCAAACTGCTTCTGAAGTCGTCTGGAAGTGGTAGCCCATAAGGGCAACGTATGTATCATTTGCCTGTCAAAAATGCACAAATATTTAAATATTTTTTCTCACAAAATACCTACTAATTTTATACCCATACAATTTAATGCAAAACTTTCTTACGGCAGTCTTAAATGTCCTCTGAGCACCAAAAAGAGTTTCAGGCAAATCAGGCTCCAGTTCCAAAACTTTTAAAGATTTGTGTGTTTTCTTAGCAATGCATGACAAAGCTAGCCATCGAATATGAACAGGTTTGCCCAACACTGTTCTAAGAAAGCCAGTAATCCAACCATCTTGTGACTTATTTTCAGGAGCCGGAATGTTCCCCTCATCTAGTCTATCATATATTGCGGTGAGTGCTGATAAGATGTTTCGACAGCAATTCTTCACTGCATCGATATGACCAGGCATGTACATGTAGCAGAAGAATTCCAATTGTGGAAATAAGACTGCGACAGTTGTTACAACTTCAAGAGGAATGGTGTGATGATTTGATAGCTTACAGGTCCAAATTTCCAGAACACGGGATGAGCCCAAATTTACTGCCTCTTTAACTCTACAATGAAAGTTGATGGTATAGAATAAATTTGAATTAGTCATCAAATTAAAAAGGTATGTTGTTAACTTTAAAATACTTTGACATACCCATGCTCGATTTCTAACACATTCCTTCCTATATCGAAGAAAAGCTCTTTATCGGGCTCATGTTCCAACCAAGTATTCAGCATCCCAAATGCTAAAGCTAGCCGATTGACATCCAAAGTAACCGTGTCCAAAACGTCATTTTCTACATCTGATAAAAGTTCGCTTTTGCTAGTTGGAACAGCACTAAACATGCATTTGAAAAATGACTGAATGCGACTTATGTCTGGAAACTGAATGTACATTATGGAATGGCATGTTGCAATTCCAATATTGCACCGGATATCCAGCCCAATATCAAAGTCACAACTATCCCCTTTCCCATTTGGATTCATCAGCCGGCACATGACTTTTAAAATCTCATTTAAACTCCTGGTTAGTTTCTTCTCTGTATCCTCGTTTAGGTTCATGGTAGCCCGTTTCAAATAAACTAAAAGGACTCGAACACCCTTCTGCAGTATTCCGAGCTGCTGGTGAAATGCAAACCCAGTTCCAAGAGTGGAAACATCAGCTTCTCCATTCTGATTCTGAATTGTTTTTGCAGTCGATAAAAAACTGAGGCAGCGCTTGAAGACGGTCACATTTAAGAAATCCAAAATGTCAGTACAGACTGGCTCAATAATTTCATTCCAAAATGTGTCTTCTAAAGTTCCAACTCCTATCGGTTGCGCTGGTGGAGATATTTCCGAGACTAATTTAAGATATGTAAGAACGTTCGAAATGTCCCCTTCCAAGAGCCTCCCCTGGTCACTTTGAATCTGGAGGAGAGGAGACTTGAGAATCGCATGAATTTTGGGTGTCAACGTCTTCGTTGTTGAGTTGATTTGAAAGCAGTAGGCTGCAATGTTCTTCAACCTAAACGACGAGGAACGAATGAATGATAACATGATTTATCAAATATTATGCTTTTCTAGTCTAAAGAGTGATTGGATTTATATATAATAATTAGCATACGCTGTTCTGATCTCATTAGCCAAAGAAGAAGGCTGCTGTGCCTGTTGATCCACAAGTTTCAAACATTTTAGTCTTTCTTGCAGATTATCAATGTCCTTCAGCAGGTCACTCTCTTCCATTTTGACTGTTGTAAGCCACCACTAAAAACTGCAGATACCACAACGGTTATCAATATGTTAAGTCACTTTTTAAATGTCTCGTTAAAATGTGGATATTTGTCAAAAAGTAAACAAAAGTTTACGACATATCGAATGCACGTTTCGTGATGTTTATGGCCAGTGCACATGAGTGAATGTGATTTTGCATCATGCACATCTATTTATCCTTTACCTACCGCATGCCGGACTACTCTATTTGCCCCTCCGATACACCAAAGGTACATTCCTAAACAAAACAGACAACATAAACATCTGAGAAAGTGACAAGAACAAAAGCTGAAATCATTTGGTAAACGGACGAATATTTATAAGTGATTTTGTCCATTTTATGGACTTTTATATCTTGACACTGAAAAACATTTGTAGATTTTGGTTACTCTTTCCAGAAGTGGAGTACAAGAGCGGTTATCAGTTGATTGTCAGCCGTATTTAATCTTCAGTCAAATTTAAAATTTCCGTTTCAGGAAGGATGGATTCTCAAGTAAATTTGGATTGGTATCGGGCCAATCTGATTGACAACCGATGGCGTCAGGATTCCCTTCCCCCGGGGGAGGTAAGTATAGTACTATTATTAGATGGTATTGGGAGAAGGGGTTGTATTTTTGAAAATATTATCTTCTTCTACAAACTTGGCGATTTAAATGCATTTTTGGGTGTTGTAGGCTGAGGTTCCTCCAGGTGATCTTCCAGATCCTATGGATTGTGCTGATCAAGGCCCTTCACTAACTCCCAAGCAAATGGAGCAAAAATGGACGGATAGTGGATTAGCTCGATTATTAAATCTCGCCCAGTAATTTCACCTTTCCACTGGCAATGTGCATGAAAGAAGTCAGATTTTGTAGTTGAGAAAACGTCCTAACATTTAGTTTGATCGGAAACGGAGTAAAATTTACATTTATGAATATTTTATGCATTATTTATGCAAAGTATTATACCAGCAATTTCTTCCGTGTCTCAGTCAGTAAGAAAAACTAGGTGATTTTGATAGTGCTTTGGTTTACTGAAGAATTATATTTCTGATTATTGTAATATTATCTTAATTTACTATTTAGGATCAAATTTTCGTTGTCTTTCATAATCCCATCACAATGAATAAATAATGGTTCAATAAATTTTCCAAGCATTAATATCAAAGAATAATTCAAAATTCAACAAGGAATTCGATACCATTTTCGTACTGTACGTTTCGCAGTACTGACTTTTAATATCCATATTACCATCAACCTTCACGTTTCTGGTTAACATTTTCTACATCAACTATATATCATATTACATATATATTATGTGACATCTATGATTATTACTCACTAGATTCGGTTACATTACGTGCATTCTTAGTTTCATCTGCAAACAACTAAGCTACAAATACTTTTTTTTACACTAGTTGAAGTTGCACTTATTGTTAACATTTGGTTTTGGTAATTGCTCATAAATTAGTATGAGTTGAGATACATCAACTTATGTACATATAATAAATCCAAACAACATACGTTTTGAGTTTAACACTGATGTGTTGCTTAAATTAGTAACACGCATATAATTTAGTCTTTGAATGCTTTTAAGATTAGTACGTATTATGCATTTTTTGGTTTTGCGGTAGCGGTTGCTGATTCTACTCACTAATTATTAAAAACCCACTCGTTTCAATCGTACTGTTTTTTGCAAACTGGTAAATAGTAGTAAATACTAACTGATGACAAACTGTACTCTAGATTTACTACATCAAAATGTGTGTGATAAGGTTATTATTAGAAGCATTGGAATAAGAATTTTTTGTGATGTACAATCCTACAATGGAAATAATTTAAAGAGAGAAAAGTTAGATTTTTCAAGGGGTTTTGTCATTTCCATTCTGAAGGCGTTTTTCTTCACTATCCTCCCCCTCAATGTCAATGGATTCCCGAAGTCTGAGTCGTTTTGCTTCTCGTCGTGACGATTGAGGAGCATCTTCGTCATCCGAGGATGAAGGCGCTGCAACAGGTTCCCGTAATATTCTGGAACCAGAACCTCCTACTCCACTACTAGAAGTCGAAGGCTGTGCTGGCACACTTCTACTTCTTGTTACAGGCCGAGACGAACTAGACGAAACTGAGAAACCTCCCTCAGGCAACCCAACAAATATGGGGCTAACTCGCCCCAGAAATTGGGCTCGCGAGCTTGCAGCAGCAAGGAGTCGAAAACATTTCGAGGACTCTCCACTGTCAGAATGCGTACAACGATCAGGTTCCTTTGCCAGACCTTCTTCGGATCCACCTGATAGATCAAAAACTCCCCCGTCATCACTAACTTCATTTCCGCTATCATCAGTTTGCTCGTCTTTGCTTTCTCCTTGGGGTGGTGTTTTATTAGCCCTGTACTCAGAACCAGGGAACTTATTTCTATTTTCTCTTTTTGAGCGATTATTCAAATCCTCTTCACGTTTACGGTCTCGGTCAGGACATGAAACAATCCACCAATAATGGTTTTTCATCCATAATTTCAAGCCTGGGGGTATCGGAAGAACTTCGAAAAGCGAAACGTTATCTATTGACGATGGTAGGTTGCGACTTAAAGAAAGCATTGCTTGCAACTGAAGGGATGACGAGTATGAGCGACAGAAAATTAGGTTCATGCCAGACCTCGCTGCTGTGCTTGAAATAATGGGATATAGGGCACCTTTGTCCTGTAGCCCTTCGAATGCAACGCCTGGAAATATAAACGAAGTGTCTAACATTAATTGGACTGGACAGCGAAACCACCATCAACCATTCACCAAAAAACTCATAATAATATATTTCTTAACACACCCAAAGGCTTCCGATCAACATAAAATTCCAATTTACCAGCCCAGAGATCAAGGTGGACCCCTAAAGGAGTGAAAAAATGCATATTTACGTATATGTACCATGAACATGAGTTTAAACATTTTATCATTCTGTATAATACAATACATTAATGATGACTGGCATACCAATTACGGAGTGCTGTCCAAATTGCTTCGCATACTGATGTGACTGACCAGCGTGCTTTTTCTGACCCAAATAACTCAAGCCCCATGAATTCTCATCGTTGCCAATTAAACTCACAAAATTGTGTGTAAACTTTTTCAAGTCAGTCTTGTCTGTTCCAACACCGATCATCTGCAATTTTAAAAGCAGATTGAATATAAATTACCATCAATGCAATTATCATGAATAATATGACGAGTATCAACACTACTTTACACTACGAAGTATGCATGTTATAAATGATACAAAATATAAATTGGTACTAGCACATTAAGTTTGCAATTTGCAGCACGATAGTATAGTAAGATTAGTAATAATTATTCATGAAGCATGTGTGGTCTAAATAAACGTGCATATTATGCACAAGAAAGAAAGTGTTAAAAGAGCATGTTGTATATTGTATAAGTATTATGAAAAACGTCTGAGTAGATATTGCATGGAGCATCTCTTACAAAAAATTACAGACAGAACATTGCGGCTTCAACCAGCACCATAAACAGATTCAGGAAATCAAACAGGTCCACAGACCACATGTCTTATCAATGTTATTTCAGTTTAACGAACTCAACTAAGAAAAATACCAACTTTTACTACGTATTAAAATAGACGTGCAAAAAGCATGCACATTCAATTATGGTCAAATGGTCATGCCATGAAAGGATCGAATTGATCCAGTCCAGTCACGGAATACTTTTATCATCAGTTGCCAGATTTAGACTTTCAGTATTGCCTGCTTTGCCCACTTTCAACTTTGTCCTTTTGAACTGCAGTTCCACTACTGACAAACAAAGAAATGTTAACATAATGAATGTAACTTTACCATGTCTGTGCCATAAACTTCGGTGCTCATTTCTATTTCCCAATAATGATGACACCCTGGCTTGAATGGCTGAGTGCCCCGTACAGCCACCGTTCCAACGCTGAACCCAGGATTGAAGATGACATCTCTATCATTGTTATGAAATACAACTGTGGAACCAGTCCCATCTTTCTCCCAGTTCCACTCAAAGCCTATGAATTATATATTGTGACTGTGTATAACACTCAAAATTCCCTTAATCTAAATAAAATTGTTAAACTAAATCCATGCAATTCTGTACTTACAAACTCTGCGTTGACATTCTTCGCAAATTTTTCCTCTTGCCAAAGGGCGACACCCGACACATCCTGCCAATTTTCTAACCGGTTGAGAAGGCATCTTTTCAGTTAAAAAAGTGAACGTATCTATGTATACTAATCAAAGATGTGTCAAGCACGAAAGCTAAATGGGGAATATGTAGTTCCGTTGTGTGTTCAGACGAGTAATGTAATTTTTTTCTGCTCCTTTTTATCAATGTGCTATAAGTTGTCCAGCCAGGGTTGTTTTTGATGAAATCGTACAAATTAATGTCTCTTACAAAAACACTTCCAGCGTCTCACTCTCCTTCTAGCCGTGAACTTCTGTTGAGTCGAGGACTGGCTGTAGACTATTCAAGTTCATTCGATAGTTTCTCTGTGCATGAGGTCAGGGGTAGTCTAATAATTATGCTAATGAGCAGCAAGTTGGTTGCAAAGTTGGAAGCTGAAAATAAAAACAAAATTGATCTGAATATTTGAACTACATATTAAAGATATTAGATAATAGTCCAGATAAGACGACATGCATGCAAGAAGATTGCATGCCGTATCATATAATATGCTTCAAATGCACTTGATTATAGATGGAAAAAAATTTGACCACTTCAATTCTTTACGTACCTCACGAAGTAGTATACGAAGATTGGAAAGCAACAGTGGCAGATCTTCCAATTTCGAGGGAAAGGGTCAAAAGGTCAAGATGGCTTGAAAACACATTTTTGTATGAACTAAGATAAAATGAGCAGTTTGGTAGCTTGTCATTCTTATTGATGACGATTTGTCAGATGCAGTACACGGGCTTGGCGAAGATATGGCAGTTTCACGTGTCAGTGTAGGCAGCCAGGCACTAGGCAGTACTGTTAGTGTAGTCGTTTATCTTTCTCACATACTTAAGTAAGTCAGCATCTTATAATTCTACCACACTCACTGTGGATTTTCAAACTGTGACCATGTCTATATCCAGTCTTTGAACACCTGAAAATAATGAAAGAAACTATTATTGTACCAGTACCACCATTTCATTTTTCCCAAGTAAACACTTTCCAGAGACTACTGATATGGTGGCATGTTTGCATCTCTGGAAAATTTAAAAATAATCTGACCACACGCACAGTGATAATTCAAACAAAGTTGAATTGTTGCATAACACAACGAGTTCACAAATCAAAATCTATAGTCTAAACGAATACTCATCTAAAGGGTGACGAGAAAATCATGAGCATGGGTTATTTCTGATTTTTTCCTTACAGGTTTTTTACGGATTTAGCATGCAGAGACTAAGCCAGGATAATACTACACGATGCTCGCTAAAATGCAGAATATGCAAATATGGAAAACTGATTTGAATTGAATGTCTACTTAACAGCAAAAAACCGTGATTAAGTAGCAAGTGTAATGCAACTTTAGCTTTCACTGGTTTTGCCAGTATAATAATGCCCAATATATCCGGGTAAAGGATAAAATGTATTACAAAATATCAAATTGGTTCACACAGTTAGATATAATGGACACTTTTCAAATTATCCATACTTAAATTTTAACAACCAGGTAAACTACCGCACACATGCAACCTGCAAACAGTGTTAAGATTGCACTGGGAATTCTGATGGCGTTTTCTTTGCTTGTTAAAATCTCCTTGAAACTGTGATGATCGAAGATTCATAAAACCCCAACCAAACTTATGTACTAACAACTAACATCTCACGAGATGAGTTGAGCTAGGTTAAAAGTAACGGCAAGTCAAGCCGTGCCGTGATCACCAACCTAGACGAGGAAACACGCTTAACGCATGACTTCCACTTTGAGTTTAATGCACTGTTGTACCATTTATCCTGCAGCGATTAATGCATCTTCGAGTTCTACTTCTGTAAATGTTGAATATAATATGTATTCCTTTCCTCTTCCTTCTTCAACGATGCAAGATGCTAATGCTTTATAAACACAAACAACAAACAACGACGACTATTCCATCTGGACTTTGTTGGACATCTATCTATAATGCATCATTAATGCATGAACTTCTGGCTAATCTGTTATTGAAAAAAAAACATCTTCTTTTTAACTTTAATACTTGCTTATTCACTGTCTATTTTTATTTGATATCTTCTTCTTTATAAGGCATCAAAACAATGTTTGTTGACTGTTTTGTTGACTGACTGTCTCAAACTTTGTTTTTCTTAGTCTCTTCCGTTTGTTACCCAATCCCCATGAAAATGTTTTTCAGCTCTGCTACCTCCATTTACTACAATGCAAACTTTTGGTTTTAACAACTTTGTTGTGAACTTCAATCGTTTTCAAACAAAACATCATGACTATGTAACTAATTTCTCGACAATTACGTAGCATCTCATTACATACATGATTTTCAACAAGTCGCCTTTCAATGTAAATATTCTAAATGGTCATGGTCTTAGCATAGGACATATGCACATATGCGCTTCGTCCTTTAGACCAGTTCAAACGCAGCAAGCTTGCTATTATGGTGGTTATTACGCAGGCATATTGTTATTACAAGAGTGCAATAATCGATTACTTACTTTCATAAGAAAATCATGGAAGTAATCGGCACATGTAAACAGAAAGCATGCAAACTTTTTCTAAAATCCTCCCATATCCGACCGAAAGGACCTTTTCACGTGCATTATTTATTGTCTAACATAATAAACATTCTAATCCAACTGAGAAATCAGCGTGAGAAAATCTCACGTCTTCCTCCCACGCTCTCCTCATTTTAACACTTAATTATTTGTCCTTTCCCTTTGTTTGCTTGGCTGTGCTCCAATACAAAAAAAATGCAAACACGGAGAGTCACGAGGAATTAGCGATATGTAACATAAAAAAGATGCCAAAACTAAGTTCTATCAAACGGACAACGGTACATACACGATACCAACAAAACACTCATTATATACTAAATTGAATGAAATGAAAGTGAGTCATCACATCGCATCCCTATTGAATCAAAATGCAGGTAAATGCATCCCATCACAAACATGACTTATGACTTTGTGAAAGGATAAAAAATACATTTTGCTATTAGACTACTACCTGCCTTAACAGTACCTACCTACCACATTCATTCATATATATGTAGCATGTTTATTCACTTCATCGTTTAATTGCCTTTCCTTTTTGCATTGCATTACAACTTACTACTACTGTATACTTCAAAATCTCAGTCAATGTCAACCTGTTTTTTCAGTAGTTTTTTTCTTACGCATGTACATTCTTCATCATTGTTGCATTTATGTTGTTATGTACATCATTTTTTATTGCATGTAGAGTAACACCGACAAAACCTATAATCATGTGGCAGGTGCCTTTTCATCCCAATTGTTGAAAATCAACAATTCTTGTCAGACAAGCACCTAAATTTGTTCTGTAGGTTGTAGTGTATTATCTCTCCCATAATTTCTGTGACATAACGAATTTTAGGAAAAGCACTAAAGCGATTTTAATTGGCTCATTTTGGGGAGATTTGCATGACTAAATAATGTAGTTGAGAGTGGCAATAAAAATTGTTGAGTTTTGCTCACAAGTGGATGAAAATGAAGAAGCTATATAACTGGCGACAAAAAACATGAAAGCGAAGTACTAACTATACATGTAACTCTTGCAAATTTACAAATGAGTGATATGCATGATAGTCTGAGTTAATAGCGCATAATAAGTACGAAGATGCAAAACCTGTTCGCTCGCCAACCAAACCACATGCATTTTGACTTGACATTTCAAATGCCGGTGTGAACAGCTCAGATTTACATTTCTTTACTAGACTATAGCCAAAAGGCTACCTAATCGAAGTAAATGTATGGATAATTTGGACAAAAAGGTAGTTTAGCACACGCTGATTTTGATTTTTGACGTTTCTAACCTTGAATCGTGACTGATGTGATGAAATACGGCATGTGGCTTGGCTTTTGGCTAGATGTTACCCTGACCCTAAAAAGTATTCGATTTGAACAACCAATTTTTTCTTACTTGATCATATCCTAAGGTCCTCATCAGGACCCTGAGATCTCATGTTGCATGCCTCGCCTAAATTTTCCGATAACTGCCTTGTAACAAGCAATACACTTGAGCTTTTTTTTATCCATTATACTATTTTGGTTTTACAAAAAATCTCATGATCAACAACTCTAAGCATCATGCTTAGCATGCAGGAATGAAGTGTTTACGAACTTGTACTAGATTCTTTGTAACATCCCAACCCAACTCCTACAGTAGAAAAATAGATTGAATATTATGGCCAGCCGATAAACAAAGCATCATTAAAGCAAGCACCTGTGCTCAGAGTTGAAATTTTAATCATGACTTTTCCTCCTCAATCCAAAACATAATGAGATACAGGAGGTCCAGTCAGAGGTCCACCGGTTTAACATGACACACTGCTGGCCTGGCCCATAGAATCATGAGGACTAATCCTCTTCCCGCATGATTCGCCACTAGTAACCCTATTATAATGCGCATTAACTTAAAATGCCAAGCTTTGTTTTTGGAATGTCTTCTGCCACCTAATCTCTTGTTGTGCACCATGTAAGCCGCACAATATACCTACATGACCTTCACCCAACTTCTTCGAACATGAACAAAAACAGAAGACATTCCACGTCTCACTTCGATGATATGATTAAGATGCGGTAATCATGATTACAATAAATTATTCCCATTACTGTAGGAAGGACCTATATAAAAGAAAGGAATGACCGACTTACCTATAAACTTTTTCGAAGGTGAAGAAACTGTCGGATATCGATGTCCAAAACGGACTGTTTAATAAAAGACACTTCCAAAAATTACACTTTGCTACGAACTTCTGGGTTTCCAGAGCAGAAGGTGCCGTTTTCGCTAGAAGGAGGCTACCACAAGAATGTGAGCAAAGAGCACTAGACACACACTTCTTGTTGCCGTCCTCCCAATTATTGTTTGATTACCTTCAATCAAAATCACAACTTGTCTTCAAAATTAGAAGCACTTCTCAACATCTCATCAAACCTGCTACACGACAGGTATGCCACTGACTAAATGATGAATGGCAAACAGACTGATTGACAGAATCTATCACAAAACAACTTTTTCTCGATTATAATGCAAAATCTACCTTAAAATTTAAACTATTTATTTCACCAGCTAAAAAAAGAGAACAGCGTTAGCTCTCTGACCACGCCAGCTGTCTCTTTACAACAGCATGTTTATATGAACGCTGCAGCAAGAACATAAAACATGCACTGCGTTGTTTACAACCCTGTGAACAATACAAAATCCACAATCCGACCCAAATAAACCTTTACCAACCAAGGAGATGGAGATGGATATGGATGGAGTAAAAATGCACACAACTGAGCTGAGAAGAAGAGCTCAAATGCATAGCTCTTGCCTGTGCCTCTTCTTGGTCTCTTATGTGTACCATAATATTTCGTATGTCTGCAGAGTTTTTAGTGGAGTTCAGGTTTACTGTATATTGTTCCTAGCGCAAGAGCATCCAACCCAAATATGCAATGCTGCAAAAAATCCAAAATGTTTCATACAAGCATGAGCTATATGCTATAACATGGGTTAACTTTAGTTTAGGCACATCATTTTTTGTAGCTACCTAAAGGTTTTTTTTATATAATGTAACATCCACAAATTTCAGGTATGGTTTTTCTATGCCGGGCTAAACTGCCTGCAGAGAATGAGAGCATTATTATGGTGCTGTCATAATAATCATCATCATAATTGTTTTTTTCTACTTCACGTCTTCTTCACATGTTACGTTATTTATGACTTTGAAGAGGTTTGTGATTGAGGAGAGCCCGAGAGCCGCAGCCAAATCGTAGTCGCAGATGCAACTTTTATTGTAAGTTGTGGTTAGGGGATGTGATATTATGAGATGAGATTGCGATGCATGTGATGAAATAGTTTTTTTTGTCTTCTTCATGCTTTAGTCTTTGTCTTACATAATTCCGTTCCGAAGAACGGTTACAGCGAGATGAGCAAAGCCTGAAGGAATATTATATGGAACAGAGAACACATTTGCATCTGCTTCTGTTTGATGAGAAAAAAAATGTGTACCAGTAGTCATAATAATCTAAAACTGATGCCATTTTGATAAAACAGAATGAACTGAATGCAGTACGCATACATTAATCAAGTCATTCATGTCTTCAGATGTGGAGCAGGTAGCAGGTGCTACCTGTTCTTCACCGGAAGCGTGGACTTGCTGTTTATGAAGACAAGAAAAAGTTAAGAATGAAAAGCTGATGTGCTCAGCCTGATGTAACATGTGAAGAAAAAGACTCAGAACCGGACTTGTTGATGAAACTGACTTTATAAATAGTCTACTACCTCTTCTATATACGAAGCTAGGTGCAGGTTAACTCTAATTAGTTACGTCTGTATGCGAGCATGAACACACTTTTTTTTAAAAAGTTTACTGTATAAAAACGTGTTCGTGTTCAGGCTCACCTCTTCTCCTTGCAAATTACAGGGAACGGTTAACGTGGTTAACGGGATCTGCGAAAGCTGCCAGTAAATGGAAATCGTTGATGGAAATCCACGCGTCCGGTATAGTAATTGCTTGGAGGATGTTGCCACTAAAACAGATGGAGAGATTATAGAGATGAGAACCTAGATAATTTTAGGGCTGCAAATTGGAATACTGCCTAGAAGTTGGTCCGGAGTCAATCTAAAAAGAAACTAAATGCGTCAAATAATAATAATATCGTGTGTACATGTAAATACATCAGCGGTTTGAAAAAATAATTATAGAATCAAGTAAAGCAAAATAAATACATAAATATGTAACGTATTCCATTCCAAGGTGAAGGTCATGCATGAAATGTAAGATGTGGTTTGCATTGGTTAACAATTTGACTGCAGAGGTAGCATATGCAATATGTTCAGTTTACTTTTACGTTCTTTGTCTGTCTAGAGATTGTGTATAGCAGTAGTAGACCAATAAGATAGTAGACAATATTGAATATAAAGAGTCTAAAGCAGTTGGTTCTGTTTGTTTTGACTTCATATAACATACAAAACGTGACACCCAAGGACATAAAATAGATGACAGGAAATCGGGAAGAAACCTTGGACTTTTGTATTTACATACATTAGATTAGGCATACAACATGAAACATGAATATTGCATTGAGCTTGATCGAATTAAATATCTTCCGCATCAGATCAGATCAGACATCCGTTGTAGTTGTAGTAGCGCAAGTAAAGTTCGAAAACGTGGAAGAAGATTAGAGAATAGCTCGAAAATTTTGGCAAATCTCATCATTGAATGCACAACACCCAAATGGATTACATCAATCCATTCGTTTGAGAAAGAACCAGCAATCAGCAACGGTTTGCATTCACTGGAACGTGGACTAAAATATAAAAATACTCTTGATGTATGCATATAGTTACAGGATGAAGTCGAAATATTTAACCGTGATAATTATAATTATATGTAAGTTTAATTATTCGTAATTGTTAGTTTCAATTAAACTGAATGGAGTGAAGGGATTTAGATTTTTCCATGCAAAGTATTTCTTAGAATAACTAATTTTCGTTGGCTAACTGTAGACCTAATTTTGATAGAAGATTACACATAATAAATAAATATGGGAGCCACAAAACATGAGGCTTAAAAAGGCGTGCTGTGTCGTTCCGGAGGAATGAAGTTCATAAAGCATAAAAGCTTTATAAAGTTCTGATGAAAACGGATGTTTTGCTTAACGCATGGAGATTAACAAGCTTTTAGCACATAAAATATGTGTTTTATACTAAAAAGTAAACTGGTAGGCGATGGCAAAGATGCTTCAGCCATGCTGAAAATAAACTTGATGCACGATGCATTTTTTTGCTCTTGTTCACGTTAGGTATACGCTTTTTCACAATTATATCCTTTTACCGAATGCACATTTTATGTCTTATGACATGAGAAGATCATGGTCATGGTCATTTAGAAAAGTATCGATACTACTGACGTGTCTAGTAGACTATAGTTGTAGTGCCAAGCTGATAGTATGTAGTTTGAAAGTCAAAACCTGATTGTAATTGAGAAAAAAATGGGTACAGTATACAGTACACAGGTCACCTCTTCTCTTGATTGTTGTGTAACTTCATGAACGTAATGATAGAATGCTAATTTTTGGTGTTAGCAAGCACGTACGTAATTCTTCGGACGTAAATGACAACTTTTATATCTGCACCTGCATCCTATAAAAAGATGAAGTGCACCTTGCAGAAATATGTAGTGGTCACGTCTCACGTCCACATCTTTGATTGCCTTGTGTCTGACTGAGATTCAACTTTATGCTTTAGTTTTTATACCTGAAGCAATTAAGAATGATAGCATACCACCAATAACTCTCAATCCAATTATTATCGATCTCAATAAACATGACAGTTTATGAACCTAGAGTCCTAGTGTAATAAAACCAAGTCCTACATCTTTTTAAGCGTTTTTTATTTGATTTCTTCAGAAATCTAAAGGCTAAACCTAAAAAGCTATACCCTAGCCACAGTCGATAGTGGTAGTAGTGATAAACAATTAAGCCACATGTACATGCATTCATGTATAAACTACTCTAATCGAATTAAGTAAGCACCTTTGACTTAACACGGAACTATCAAGGAAACCCATTAGTATAAAATCCAATAATTAAAGCTGTGGATTGGTGTGCCACTCATAATACTATCATTTAGGCAAAGAAATTTAGGTATGGGGCATTAGAAGATTATTACGATCTAGAGACTAAGACTAGACTTACAAAGTGAATTAATCTTGATTACTTGCTATCAAATATCAATAGAAATTTTTTACGTTTTTAATACCAACGTGCGTACTAATATCGTTCGTCGTTATCAGGAACGGTGTTGTTCACAATAACGATCGCCACAAAGTAAACCATGCCATCTGGCAAAGAACAACATTTTCTCTTCAACTCGTCCGTTTTCCTTCCTTCATATCCTTAGGAATAATCATATAAGCTTACGATACATACCAGCATAATATACTTACTAAAGCAAAAACCTCTGCAAAAAGTCCCATATCCTTTAGGCAAACTGAGGCATATAATGCATGAAGTCGTCTTCAAACACACGACATCGGATAGGACATACATATAAAAGCATTATGTATCAACAGTACACACTTCTTGGAAAAGGATACATAGTGCTTATGCATAGCCCAAAAACTGAACTCCGGCCACACAGAAAAAAGACCATGTAACCTTCTTTAATTTATTCCTCAAGCTTTATGCATAACTCGCACGTGAAATTGTTTGCTAGACATATTTGCTCTAATTCTATTCTAATGTATTTCACTGTTTATATTTATATTGACAGAATTCATTAGCCGTAAGAGATGTGGATATGAAACAGAAGGAACAACGATGAGAGATACATAAGGATATTTTTAGGGGCTATCTTACTCAAGAGAGTGCTGGATGAAATGGTAATGCAATCCTAGTAGGAAACTCCATCAGTTGGGCCACCAAGTCAGATGTGCTGGGCGAGTCTAGGACGGAACGGACTATCAGGTCAGCGAAAACATTTTCGCTATCAGAGGATTAGGTTCACATCCTGTTGAAATGGAACTTCCTCCCAATATCATCCGAATAACGGATTGATCACATCACATCATGTTGATCAAGATCATCGTATTCCTCAAAGAACAAAAGTGAGAATGAATGGAGCAGTGCAGTAGTATAGGATGATGTGAATGGGAAGAAAGAGGATCTGCTTTTAATGTAAACAAAAATACTGAAGACGGGATTGCAAAATAGTGAGCACATTTCAATTTGCAATGCATTTGGCACAAGAAAGAGAAAGGTTTTATGCTAATGTTGTTGAGTGTGAATGAAGTTTGGAAGAAGGAGAGTCCGTTTTTGAAATATCGGTTTTCTCAGACGAACCGGATCCTAGCTGCTTTCCAAACTTATTGGTGGCTTGTGATTTGTTATGTAAAACTTGCTGGGATATCGTCATCATCGTTGGTGGGTGCGGGTGGAGTTGGAGTGCATTTTTATTTCGAGATTTTGGGCAAGTGAAGTGCATTTGGATCGGGAGAGTGACTTGTGAGGTGAAGGATCACATCAAGGCCAGAAAGAAAGGTTTATGGAAATTGAAACATAAAGACTCGGTAAGTATACCTTCATAGATATTGTTTTTAGATATATAAAATGAACTTTGAACTTTTATCCCTTAATCACACTACTTAATTATCTTTTTGATTTCACATCATAAAGTCATGTTTGGCAGGTTCATGGCCGCGTTCACGTATTTTCCTTGTGATTATAATTAGGTCGCTTTCTAGCATTGTTATGAAGAAAAAAAGGGAAATAAAAATTCTATTTTATTGCCTGATTTGACATTTATGATTTATTCTTAAAGTTTCAAGGCCTTGTTATACACATTGTAATTGCGTGTGTGTTTTTGTTTGATTGGTGCAAATGCTATCGCTGAAAGAATTCCTATCTTACCTAAATCATATCATGATTTATAGCACCAGAAGAGTTTGTATTAGTCTTGCTACCTTTATACCATACTATACTACTAAAAGTACAATTTAATATCGTGTTGATGTGAAATGTGTTTTATACTCACCAGTTCTCACAAGTTTTTGGCATTTATTTTGTAATTAAAAACAGATTGCATGTTTTGACGTATTCTTGGTTGGACTCTGAGAAGAACCTTAACTTTCACACCTGTAATGTGCGTTCACAATCCGTTCTGAAACCATCACTGTCACTAATGCTAAAAAGTCGGCAAGGATACTCTAACTGCACTAATAAACCATTAGGGTAAAATTACTGGCTTTAAATATTAATGTGTAGTGTGTCTGTAGACAGTATGACACGGTCTTTATTAAACTAAATCAGCCTTGTAAATACAACCGTCCTAAAAATGCTTTTTAACATTCCAGTAACCTGACCTGAGGATTAGGTTGCCCAGTCTCAGGCTCGACCTCAGAAACTACCCTGACCCACCGGATCCGAGATTGAGAGCAAGCCACAACTATTTTTGAAAAAAAATCGACGAGGCTTTTACTCAAGAAGCTTTTCCTCAAACCTAGTTCCTAGCTCCTTGAAGTGTCAGTTGGTACCAAACTGTGTAAATTAATGTTGATCCCAACTCTTGGTGGGGACGCTGCTTTCAAACCAGCAACAAGGTGCTCAGCAGCCGCAACCACAAACCCAACGACCAAGACATCGTCAAGAGGACACACAAACCACTGGTACCACACGAATTGACTATCCGGGAACACCAGACAGATTGAGAGGAGGTGGGCAAGACGCAGAAATGATGTACCTACGCACCCAAGTTCGCCGGGATGTGAGAATCCTCCTTGTTGGAGAGAGGGACGTTGGGAAAACTTCAGTTATTTTGTCTCTCGTTTCTGAAGAATTCGCTGACGCTGTGCCACCTCGATCTGAGGAAATCACAATTCCGGCTGATGTTACGCCTGAACTTGTTCCAACTCATATTGTAGACTATTCAGGTTTGTAAAATCAAAAGAATATGTTCAGAAACAAATCATTAACATTAACTCGTCAACTAAAAAGTTCATATTTTTAACCTTTGCAGCTGCTGAGCAAGGTGAGACTGAATTGGTCGAAGAAGTACTCAAGGCACATGTCATTTGCGTGGTATATTCAGTAAACGATGATGACACGATAGAACGTATCAGTACTTATTGGCTTCCTTTCATTCGTCAAACTCTTGGGGAGCACCACAAAGTCCCTGTCATACTTGTTGGCAACAAAATAGATCTGGTCGACTATTCCACAATGGAGGTAATAAATTGTCACAAGATTTTTTTCAGTGTATGAATTCTGTGCTTTGAATGAAATGAAAGTATTCTACAATCAGTCTAAATGTCTTTTTGATCATGTCCAGTTGGTAGTTCCGTTAATGAGTGAGTTTGCAGAAATTGAAACTTGCATCGAATGCTCCGCAAAGACGCTTCGGAACATTTCAGAATTGTTTTTCTATGCCCAAAAAGCTGTCCTTCATCCTACTGCACCTTTATACGATTCAGATAAGAAAGAGGTGTGACACTATGAATAATGTTTGGAGCTTGACCTTTGAATGATTTTCTTGGTGTCTTAGAGTTGAATAATGATTTAATCTTTTCTTATGCATTTTTCTCATTACAGCTCACAGACAAATGCAAGAAAGCCTTAGAACGGGTCTTTAGAATATGTGATATGAACAACGACGGGGTATTAGATGATATGGAAATGTATGCGTTCCAAAAGACCTGTTATGACGCTCCTCTCCAACCTCAAGCATTAGACTCGGTGAAAACTATTATTCAACGAAACAGTCAGGATGGTGTCCTTAACAATGGGATCACACTACCAGGTACGAACCGATTTCGTTTGATTGAGCTATTAATGAAAACATTTCCATGATTTCATTGCTATTGTGTTTGTTTATGGCTTTGTTGTTCTCTCTATGAAAATTGAAAGCAAATTGGAAAATGTTAAGTTATTTATTATTTTACAAGTCAAAGTTAATTGTGTTTATTTTCTATTTCAGGGTTTCTTGTGTTGCACACTCTGTTCATTCAGCGTGGAAAACA
This sequence comes from Orchesella cincta, assembly GCA_001718145.1. Classification (NCBI taxonomy): domain Eukaryota; kingdom Metazoa; phylum Arthropoda; class Collembola; order Entomobryomorpha; family Orchesellidae; genus Orchesella; species Orchesella cincta. The sequence goes on along the minus strand of LJIJ01000041.1, from coordinate 170,341 downwards.
TGAGACTACGTGGACCGCACTTAGAAAGTATGGATATAATGACGAGTTGAGCGTCTGCAACGATTACCTTTGTCCCTTGTAAGTCTATTTTTCAAGCAGACAAAACTCAATGTGCTAAGCATGTCGACGCTTTTGTTTTCAATTGATTTGTTTTCTTGTGGTAGTAAGCGGAATCATTTCATTTGCGTAATTATGCCATTAGCTCTACAATTAGCTTATATCCTACAAGTCAGTAATAATCATGAGTTTGTTTTTGTGGTTTCACTTTCGTTAGCTGTTGATGTATACCTATCTATTTTTATTCGCTTAACTTTGCATTGCTAAATTATGACAACAGTAAAAGAAATTTAACTCCTTTATCAAGAGATGATGCCTGCGTGCTAAACAGTACGCTAAAATATATGTTATATTTATGGACTAAATTTTGTTACTTTTCAATAGGCTTGCAGTGCCACCGGGTTGTACTACAGAGTTGAACCAATTAGGATTTGATTTCTTTACGTCCGTCTTTGTTAGATATGACAAAGATCGGGATCGTTGCTTGAGTCCTGAGGAGCTAGCAAATATGTTTTCAATATGTCCCACGATTCCCTGGGTGAAGCAAATGTTCTTGGGTGTCCAGACGAATGAAAAAGGCTGGCTAACATATTCAGGCTTCATTTGTCAATGGGCTCTCACCACTCTGCTGGATGTAAATAGGACAATGGAATACATGGCTTATTTGGGATATCCCATTAATGAAGACAGAAATCAACTAGAAGCCATAAATGGTTAGTGCAGATAGAAACAACAAAATTAGTTTAAACTCTAATGTATGAATAATTGAAATCAAGCATGACTGACTGTTTGTTTGGTTTGGCAGTGACAAGAGAGAAGAGATTAGATTTAGCCAAAAAACAATCCACAAGAAATGTGTATAGGTGCCATGTAATTGGAGCTAAAAACAGCGGAAAGACTACTCTCTGTCAAGGTCTTATTGGAAGGACGCTAGAAGGAACGAAGAAGCTGGGTGTGGAAGTCGAAGATATGCCCAAGTTTGTTGTGAACATGATCCAAGTTTACGGACAAGAAAAATACTTGGTTATGCAAGATATCGATCTGAACAGAGTTGTCGATTTTCTTCCTCCATCAGAAATATTGTGTGATGTGGCGTGTCTAGTATATGATGCGTCGGATCCAAAATCTTTTGAATTTGTTGCTCGAACTTACCTGGTACTTGCAATTTTACTTCTACTTAAAAAAGAATTGTCAATGTCAAAATTATGTTTAAGCTAACTAAATGCGGTTTGTTTTATCACAGAATTATTATGCCACATTGAAAATTCCTGTTCTCGTGGTGGCCAACAAAGCTGATTTAGGAGAAGTCATGCAAGATTATATCTTGCAACCGAGTGCGTTCTGTGCCAAGTACAAACTGCCACCTCCTCATAGTTTTTCCTGTGTCGATAAAGTAAACAAGGAAATTTACATCAAATTGGCCACGATGGCTGCTTTCCCGTAAGCTGAAAACTAATTTGTTAAAGTAGTAGACCGATACGATGTGTTGATGCATGCATGCCATTTCAATTCCATTTATTACTAGTTTTCGAATTGAGTCGTGTTTTAAATATCATCATAAAATACTGCATTGAATTTTTGAATTTTGTACGAATTGAGATGAGTCAAGAATGGCAAAATGAACCGATTATCAATGAATGATGATTGCTAATTCGAAGTGATGTTTTTTACTTTATTTTATAACAGTCGCTTCCAAGCGGCCTGGATGATATTTTATAGAAGCAGGTCAGTATGTTTTGTATAATGTCTTTTCCTACTGCAAGAATGTTCTGGCTGCTAATTTACAACCTTGCTACTTGTAATTTGTGTAATTATTATTTTGTTCACTTTTGACTACTACCTTGCACTCAAGCTTTTAATATTACTAAAGTGTTAGGTATATATATATGCATGATTTTGTTTCAGTGTTCTTACCATATAAGTGTCGTTTTAAAAAAAAATTAGTATACTAATTTTACCGGTATTTTGTTATTTCAGCCATCTCAGGAAATTGGGAATTTTACCAGAAAGCAACACAACGTGGATTAAAACGGGGCTTGGAGTGGCATTAGTGACCACAGCATTCTACATAGGTTACAAAGCTCTTATGAAACCGCAATCTAGTTCACTGTTGCGCGGTGGAGGAAAGAGCGCTTCCTAGAACGAAGAAATTGTAAATATAGACTTCGTAGAATAACCAATATATCTCCGCAATAAACAAATAATAATGGATTTTTATCTGAAGAAACTTTAGTTTGTCCCTGTCGTAGACTAATGTCCCATACTAGGACACATGTAATATTTATAGTAGAGTAAATATATAATTAAACTAACATACAGAATGAATTATATAGTCAAATCAAGTGGAAAAGGCAGTGGAACCACGTACCTATTTGTAATACATAGTATTTTACTATTTAACGACTGCATGCCTCTTCTGATATCAGGGAGAAATATATGATAGTAAAATTCTTTTAAAAAAGGACAATTGCTTCAACTTTCACTTATCCAATGTCAATGTCAGTATAAGAAAACTTACGTTACACAACACACCAGTAATTAGCCATTAGCATTACATCACCAGGACTTGATTTTTGTAGTCAATGAATTTAGAAGAATGTTTATGAGCACAGTTTTATATATACAATAGACTTAATTTAGCTTTCGGGTACTAAGATTTAAATGTCTCTCTGTAATAATTACCGTCTAAAATAATCTAAAATTACCTCTTTACCAGTGTTCTGATAGTGCTAGAGCTTATAAATAGTTTAAGAACTGCCTGCCTAACCCTGGATTAATTTAATCAATCGTTAAGCCGGGCGGAGTTCTTTGTTCCGTTAAAGCACTTCTGTACATAAAATTATCAAGCATCAAATTGTTATCAGCGTCATCTTATGAGCCTTGAATTCTTCTTACGAAAATTATCAGTGGTATACGTTTATAAATTTACTTTATGCAAATCGAATTATAGCGATATTAAAGTATTTTTAAAATGAACCCGTGTAAGCGTTCTCAACCATCTGTGAACACAACCTATTATCCCTTTCTCTATCTACTCGTCTAATAACAAATTATTACAAATCAAATTATGATGTTTCTCTGTTAATATCAAATTGTAAATGAAACGACTATATTTTTACGCTCCAACTCGTTGGAAATTCCAAGTTGTTCTTTGGTTGTTGATCAAATACCTTTGTTGACTATGGCTAACATTAAGAATATATAAAAGAAACCTACAAAGATACCTAAATGTAGTAATTGGTCAGTTAGATGTAGGGTAGGCATCTAAGGTAGTATAGGCAGGCACACAATTATGCATAATGAACTTTGCAAGGTTACCTAAAAAAATCAATATTTATCCGCTTAGTTGTTTCGTAAGGTTATCTTATCTTCTTATAGACTATTTACAGGACTGATAGCTAGGATGTCATAGGCCATAATTATAGTAGACAGGTTGTACGTGCTGTTATCTTACAGAAGCGGAGCTCATCTGCCACTTATAACTAGATTCATATTACTGAAATTGAAATCTCATAAAGATATGTATTTTAAAAGTCACTGATCGAAATTGTCTGGTTGTGTCCTTGCAGAGTATGGCAAGGATCATTTAATGATAATGAATATACTGCAAATGTACACGTTCATGGTGTAGTATTTTAGTCATTGAAGTGTCTTGTCAAAGTTGAAAAAATATGTTTTCAAGAATAAAATGACTTCAGAATGTGAAGTGCAGTAAGTTTCAAACGAATGCGGTTTTATTACAAAAATATCATACTGTAAAGGCATAATATATTAGTTGTAGAAACTTGACCCTACACGTTCAGCACGCTCCACTAAAACTTTACAACTTTCTTCTTTTTAGGAGCAACGGGTTTTGCAGACGTTGGTTCGAAATTGTTTCCAAAGCCGAAATCAGTGACCGCGTTATCATCACCAGCTTTTCGTTTCCCTTTCTTGTTAGGTCTATTCGGTTGCGGCTTCCTCTGAAATGTTGTTTGAGAGTCCATTATTGGAGTATTGCTTTGCGGAATTACAGATTCATCATCCACTTTGTCGTCCATTATAGGCTCATATTCAGTTGAAGAGAACGGATCTGACATTCTCAGTGTTACAGCATCAGAGTCGTCTTCTTTTGCAGGCGCACCTTCCAAGCCAACGATGTCTGGGCAATCCTTCTTTAAATGCGTCGAGGAACCACATTCGCCGCAAGATCCACCACTGGGGTAAATTCCATTCGAGTTCTGAGGACATTGACGAGCAATGTGACCGCTACCGGAGCAAATGAAGCACTTGGCGAATTCAAAATTTTCTCCCTATTGCGAACACAAGAATGCATGTGAATTAAATTTTAACCAAAATGAATGACTCGTTCTTAAGATACAAAATGCTTATGTGTTTTGTTTTACCTGTCTTCTGCATTTTCTTGAAGTATGCTCCATTGACCCACACTTGAAGCAAAGAAGCCCTTGATCAGCAATCATCGCAGCTTCTTCAATACCGTCACTTCCTGGCATAGCGATGGCCTGCTTTAAATTTGGACAGTCACTCAAGACATGGCCAAACTGCCGACACTGGAAACAAGTCTTATCCCTTTGCCTTTTTGATGCTTTTTCTGCCTTTCGCCGATCATTTTTGAGAATTTCTAAAATTTCTTTCCTTGGTAAACCCTGTTCCTTAAGTTTATGAAGTAAACCCTTCAGCCTTTTGGCGTCATCTAATGGAACCCAAAACTGACCCAAGATTTTCACGCTTTTTCCTTCACCAAATCCTCGCATGTTCGGATTTCTCGCTTTGGCGTTCCTATTGAAAGTTTTAACAGGTTCAGCAGATGCATCGTCACCCTTGGATAAGCCTTCTGATGAGTTTGAAAAGGGCTTAGGATGTTTTGTGAATTTATTTTTCCCGTTTCCTTTGTTAAATCGTTCCTTCCTTGCAGGTCTCGAAGACTTTTCTGGCTCTTCACTTCCCCTCAGTCGTTGGGGCGGAGGGGGCTTTAGTTCATCCCAGTTTGTGGGATCCTTCGCAACTCGCTGATGAGTTCCTTTGCCTGCTCGAGCATAACGCGTCATGTCTGCAACTTTGGGTTAACCTATTATAATGCATTAAAGGTCACGATGATTACATGTTATAATAGATTACATGTACATACACAGCAGAGTATGGGACGAATTTTAAAATATTATCTTACCGTGAAGTTTAATTTTACCATCAACTGCGTTGATTAGGGGAAAATCAACTAATGGATATTATCCGCAATAACTGACTATTTGAAACAGATTTTAAAATCAAATTCTCAAATAAAGATTCTAAAACTTATTTCAGAAGCTGGCGAGTAGACTGAACTGTTAACATGTGTTGGAAAGGTGCATTTTAAGCATGACCATTCTTTCCGCTGAAATAAAATACTCGATTGGAACGGTCGTTCATCTTACTAAATGGTAATGTTCCTTTTTGGTTTCAAGTAGCCCCTCGGCGAAGCAAGATTTGGAGTTCTAAACTCTCTTAAGTGTAATTTCTGAACAATTTTTAGTGTAATTCCGGGCTATTATTATCATTTTTAAGTTATACGCGTATATCTAAAACCGCTCATAACTTCTTGTTTGCAAAATAAGCAAACATTTGTGCAGTGAAAAATATAGGGATATACACCTAATCATAATCCTTCCACCCTACATTTAAATACATAAGACAGTAGTAACTAACTGTTAACGTAAAAATACTTCTTCATTTCTTTTCTATCCCCATTCATGTCCCATCGGTGTTAAGAAAATATATATTAATCTCCATTTGAAGCTTGCTTACTAACTGGTCTGGTAACATAAGTAATAGAATTGGAAATTCGACAACATAAAATGTGACACCATGTTATGTTACATAACATAACATATCATACGTAATTGCTATGTAGTATCAAATGCCATGATAAAACTGCCTATGGTCTCGAGACTTTCAGTATTTCCTGTTCGCAGAATAGATGCTTTCATTTCCTTTAACATAAGAAAGCGTGTATGGTACATACAAGTTAGCCGACACGTGCATAGTAAGGCGTTCTATTCATCCGACTCTCTGTACTACTGCTTTGCATATTCAATTTACCCGACTGCCGACTACATATAACTAGTATTTAGTTTGTTCGGGAACAGCTTCTTTTTTAATCGAAAAGTAATACCTGAAAACTGAAAATAAGCTTTTGGAACAAATTGTGCATATACGTTTACAGATCCAGAAAAAAGTTTCTAGCGTTGCCCCACAAATTTGTTAGCAAAAGAGGTAAAACGTCTCCAGCTCATCCATATATTTACCAAAACACTTTTTGCTTTTTTATATAAAACGTGATTATGAAAATTATCAAAAACTAAACGAATACTGATTGATGATAACCTTCTCTTGGTTCCGGTACGAAAAGCATGTTCTGAATACTTTAGCAGGATACTCGAGTAATAATTTTCAAAATGTCAGTCTCAATTGTTAAGTTCACATCACCTTATCGATCCCAGGTACTCAGCTTGTATCGCCGAATCCTCAAACTTGGTGCGACTTGGACAGCATCCTCCAACAAGCCTTCAGATACTGCAGCAGAGCGAGAATTCATAACATCGGAAGCAAAAGCTTTATTCCGACAAAACCAAAATTTGACTGACCCCAAAGTTATCTCTGATTGTATTCACGAAGCTCAAGCGAGACTTGAATTGGGTAATAACAAGAGTTTATATCAAAGCTAAACTAATCTTGCATGTTGCATACATGTCCTGTAACCATTGATCATTAATTTGTTTCGCAGCCAATCATTATAAAACTCCTTATCCAAGACCAGTCAATGTTCCACCAAATGCACTCGCGAGAAGAAAGGGGAAGGAGCAGGGATCCGTTCAGGAACGCATCAAGAAACAATCAGTGCCCATTTACATCAAGTCAAAAGTTGATCAGTAGTCCATCAGTCTTCGTAGTCATAAAGTTTAAATAGTATTTTACAGGAATATTTAGATAAATACAATAATTGTCATTGTAGTAGTATACTAAAAACCGAATATGTATATTATACGGACATGATAATTGTTATAAAGAATATATTTCGCTTGTCGTATTTATTTTTTGCAATAAAAAAGTTCGCCCGGACGTACATATAACTACAAGGGTACATTTTTAGAAAATAACGATGTCATTCAGGGTTCAATACTTCCTTTTCTTAAATAATCGCATGAAGAGCACCATCACTAAAAACAAATGCATAAATGTGTCCAAATCACGTCAGAATATGTGTATAATTGAATTTTTAAGGTTTGAAATACCTTACCAATGAAAATTGAGCAGACGAGTATAAGGAGAAACCAAACCCAACATTTGCAAGCACTTTTGTTGTACACTTCTAGTTTTTCTGTTTCCGCTTTCAAATTCATTTCATTTTCGTCCATTCTTTTGGAGGATGTTGTTAATTGCTAAAAATCAACATTAAGGCTGTACTCGTTAAAGCTAAATTGCAAACTTCATGAGTTCATGAATAACAAACTACCAAACCAACCTCAGTATCCTGTTTAATAATCTGTCCAGCCGTTCTCGCTTGCTCTTTCAGCGTTCTCGTCAACTCCAACATGTGGTCTGCAATTTTCTCCTGAATCTGATGATGATATTTGATGAGTTCGTCCAATTCTTCAGGTTTGTTGGGATCCCCTGAAGATCCTTTAGCTGGAGTTGGATCACCTAGTAGTTCCTTTCGTAAATCTTCCGAGTATTTAGCTACATGTCGATGCTTAATTTCCATTAACGGGCCATAGTCTCCTCCGCTGCCTGAGGATGCCACTGAGCCAGGACCAATTAACTGTGACGCTACAGCTTTTTCTGAAAGCGTGGGCTGCAATAAATTTCAAATGCATGCGTTATAGACCAGTCATCAAATTTCCTCATTCCATGAAACATCACACTGAGGATAATTAGTACCAATTTAGCTGTATGGATAACTCCACGAATAAATTCTATCCTTTTGGCATACTCCTGAAGAGCTTCTTTGGGAGGCTGACTAAAAATCAAAATCGAGAGTCATCATCATTATTAAAATATGCCTAGTAAATTTACATGAAAATTTGCACTCACTTTGGACTCGTTTTAAGATCATTAAGCATGTCCTCGAGGGCTTGTGTGTACTGAAATTATAGAAATTGATAACCTTTAACATGATGACCTTATCAGGACGACAATAAGTTGCATGTCAAACTCCCTCCATACCTTATCCAGCCTCCAATTTGAAGACACTGCATCCGTATCCATTGCCATTGTCTCACATCTCGTTAGTAAACGAGCCAAATTGGTTTCCAACCGAGTTCTGTTGCACCCTCCACCAGCAACACCTCCATTCACATTAGAGGGTGACTTTAACGACGATTGTATGGAGGAGTTAGTTGTCATACTACTTCCTTTCTCTTGAGCTGGCATTTCGCAATATTATTAGTTTAGTTAGTACACGTGTAACAAAATAGCACAATTATTTATTATCACCCTCTCGATAGAACAATGTTTCGATTCTTTTACAGCTAATCAGTAAAGAAAATCACTGTAGAATCACAACAGCTCCTGAAGTCAACTTAGATTTCCGGTTCATCTCACAGGAGTTGGGGTGACAGCACGACAGCAGCAGCTGATTTCGGAGTATGTGTTCACCAAGTGTTTTTATCTGCACCACGATACACAAGGAAGAAGCACCAAATTCAATGCACCCAAACAAACAAGATACTTCAGCTACTCGTTTACGCTATTCACGCTATCTACGCATCTTCTGCTGTCAAGATTCAATTAAAAGTCTTGAGGATTATGTCAAGTTCAATAGAAAAGCTGTTACGTAAGTTAACAAGGTTCCAGTTCCACATAATGGAAGTCTTTAGCATTATTAGTCCGTGAGGGACTCACGATCTGACGATCTGTTATTGGTTGGAGTAGTAACTTTAGGAGGATAATTATAAAAGTCGACTGGATGCAAACGTAAGGTCAATCTTAATGACGTAAATTTCATGACAATTTAGTAGTTAATTGGTAGCAGTTAATTATAGTTAAATTCTTTCCTTTTAGAACTAACGGTCTACGTTGCTAATCCTCCTTTGATTTTGATGAGCTGGCCGCATGGATGGACTAAAAATTTTGCCCCCAATTAGTAAGAAGAGGATTGCTGTGATAAGATAAGATGGATTTTCCTCGCTATATTGATAACCCGGTCATCTTATACGATGAAGGGTCAGGAGGAGCCAAACCAAAAGGGCTGAAGATTCCCCGTCTCCAGTCTCAAAATATTGTGTCAAGACTATGTGGCAGGGAGGTGTGGGGGGAATATCGGCGAGTAGGGACCGAAAAGTATCTACAGCGCTCCATGTACCAAAGTATATATCCTAATTTTACGGTTACTCAAGTGGACAAGCCACCCTGCTTTCTAAGGAAATTTACGCCGGATGGAAAGCATTTCATTGCGTTCTCATCGGATCAAATGTCCATTGAAGTGTACTACTTTAAGGGACCTCAAGCTGCAAATGACCTGTTTGCTGAGAAGGGGGCTCAGTGGCTGGAAATGATTAAAAATACGGATGCAGCGACTAAAAAAGGGCTTGGAAAGAAGCAGCAGGTAAGCATTATGAAGCTATTGAAATAAAACATATTTTTATCAAAATTTAACCATTTATGTTTCTTGTAACCTATTTCAGGCAACTTTGGACGAGCAAAGGGCAAACTTAGGATTTTCTGACACGTATGGAAAGGGATTTGCAGACCACATTAGTTCCGAAGATCGGGATACAATGAGTCATGAAATAAGACGTAAAATGTTTGAAACGTTTTTTAAGCTTAAATTCCGCATCTCTGTGGCCCCACAAGGAGAGCAGTTAAACAGAGAATGCTCATTATTTACTGAAGACTACAAATACATGATAGTCGGTTCAGCGACCTATATTCAAGAGGAACATGCCCACAACGTTCATTACTTTGATACGTACAGAAACAACGAGAGTGTAGATCCCAATCTGCGGTACCCTTTGGAAGACTATTCAATCCATTTAGTTGATATCCAACATGGAGTCCTTTCAGACACAAAGACTTTTAAAACAGATAAAATTTTTCTGTCACATAATCAAGGAATGTACCTTTACAATAATAAGCTGGCCATCTTATCAATTCAACACCAAACCATTCACATATTTCACGTAGAGGATGGTCGATTCTGGGAAGTGCAGACTATTGGAAGATTCTGTCATGAAGATGATGAGCTCCTCTTCTCTCAAGTTCACCAGTTTATCAATGTTCGTCCTAAAGAAGAAGCGTTTCTAAATAGTTTGAAGCATCGCTTGCTCACCCACGTCTTTAAAAAGGCTTATACTGACGCGTATGAATCAGACGAATTAGACATGTCAAAGCTCAGCCGGTTTTATCAGTATTACGAGCAATTAAAGAAATTAAGAATTTGGAAGATGCAACTACTGGATGAGGATCACTTGTTACTTAAATACTCCAGCGAAGATGTTGTCACTCTCAAGTGTTCCGAACCAAACTCACAACATTGCTTGTTTGTGTTTTACAATATTCCAAGAACAGAAGTTTTAGCAGTCTATGAGAATACTAGTGAATGTCTAGTTGACCTTTTCGAAGCGTTTGCAGACAACTTTAGGAATAATTTTCTAACTGCGGATGCTCGCTACTCTTCCTCTCCTTCTAATAGCATTTACTCAAAGTAAGTATGACTGACTGACACAAATCTTTAACGATGTTTTATTTACGTGTGTTTCCTATCTATAAGATTTCAATAATTTTTTAATGTTTTCGTTCGTAGACAAATTCATCAAAAGTTTCGAAATACAATCACAAGCGCTCGCTTCGGTGGACCAACCGAAGCAACAAAGAGGATACTGGCCCAACTTCCAATTAGCGCACAATCCTTCAGCGCATCTCCTTATCTGGATCAAGCACTTTTCTCTTACGATGATCACCGAGTGTCCGCAATGGAAAGGCCAAAGGCTTGTGGGGAAAACCCAATAAGGTAATTGAAATTCTCAATTACAACTATAATTACTTAAATCCATTTTGATTGTGCTTCAGTAAATCAATACACATGAAATGTAACTTGCGTAAATCAAAGCAGATTCTATGGGCGAGATTCTATGGTCTACAAGTTTCAACTGCACGCAGGAATCTTATCTAAAGGAAGCTCCCCTTCTGGCAGACGCCTAGTTGCTTTCACATTTCATCCGAGTGCCCCGTTTGCGATTAGTGTACAGAGAGCAGCTAATACTGAGTACCTGGCCCATTTTCACTTAAGACTTGACCCGTTTTCAGTTATGCCGTTGTGACATTTATGTACTTAGTTTATTTCTTAATAAAATGGGTAAAATAGTGACGTATTACCTATTTAGAAAGACTGCTATAAATGTCAATGCATATTTTAATGAACTAACGATAAGAACTAAAAAGTAGGAAGATATTATCATGTTTATAATTTTGAACCATGTATATTGCTCAACTTTATTTAATAAATACTGTTATTTATGGATTATTAACAATCTGGGAAAAAAAGTGTTTATTTGATTGATAAGCTAAGGTGAAGCGTGAAGCTACCGAATATTTTCAATAGTCGAGATGAACAAGCAGTAAAAATCATTATTAAATTATAATACCGAAACCATTATTAAAATAAATTGCTACTTGAAGATCAAAGTCCTTTAGGTAGACCAACTCCAGAACCAAATGGTGACGAAGCTGCATTACTTACGCCAACAATCCCAGTTACAGAGTTGCACCCAGGATTACACCAATCTGGAACTATTTCATTTTTCATAAAGAACTCTTTGGTAACACCTCTCAAGTTTACAGCTTCTGATGCGCCGTAAACCGCCCCACCCAGCCAGTTAACACAGTTTTCTTTGATAGGACACGAAAATATTCGGAATTCATATGTGCCATTACGAAACTTTTCTGTAAACTTTTCATCCTTGAAATCAGGTTTCGTTTCTCCGAGCTCACTTTCAATCTTCTTTAGCTCTCGAACTAGTCTCGCCTTGAAGCCAGGAAGCATTGGAGTTCCTCCAGTGATGAGAATTGAGGATGCTAACTTTCTCCGAGTGTCAATGGGACAGGATGCCAAACAGTCTAAAATCATATAAGGCAAAGAACTTCCTTCTGGGTCTTTGTTGTGAAACCAAACTTCTGCAGCTTGCTCCCTTAGAATTCCTTCAAATTCTACAAAGTTATCCCCATCAATTTCATACTTGAATGGTTTCAGCTGAGGGTTGAGATTGGAAGAAAACGAAGGATCGGAGAGGAATTGAGCTCGACGGATTTTTGTAACAAAGCAGGCCCTCAAACGTATATCTTCTATGACCTCTGGAGTTAACAATGGTTCCAGCTCTTCTTTTGGTTTATTTGTGCAATTGTCCAGCAACAACGTTTTGAGGTTTCTGAAACCAAATAGCAAAGTTAGTAAAGTCACAAATCCAGCATAAAAACGATTGTTACGAACTATTAATACTATTATTTAAATAAATGTCATTTTGAATCGTACTCATCGAAGGTTTTTGATCCCAAATCCTGTGCTTGGACATGATTCAACAAAGTAACGCCATTTACAACTGGCAAAACTAAGGCTTCAGAGTAACCGACATCCACAACAAGTGCCGTATCTGCCCCAGTCGAGCAAACGGCTGCAAGGTGGGAAGGAATCCAAAGAACCGTTAAAATTTCATAGTGTAAATATAGGACTTTGGCGAGCGTGTGACGCCATTGTGATTTGCAAAATAGGGATTCTACGATGACCACCTTTCTATCCTTTGGTGTTACAAGAAGATGCCTAAGAATTAACAAACGTAATTGTTAATACATTATGTAACCACACTTAACTACACAAAAGCGTATTTCATATTACAGCAATAATACCAATTCACTAAAACTCACTTGAAATATATTGTATTCAGAAAATCCACCAACATCTGGTACAAGTCGGATTCATCCTGGTAGTCAATCAGTTTTCGAACCTTGCTGGGGTTATCCTTGGAAGGAACAGTGGAAGGGATGAAGCATCGTGGTGCATTTTCTCCGGCGAATCCAGCTCTATTAAAGAAGAATCCCAAAACAAACTTTGAAATGAAATTGTAAACACATTACTAATTATTTGTAATCACAGATTGGTGAACTTACTTGGTGAAAGCTTGTCCAATTTCCAGAACTACCGGATGCTTTTCGTTGATTAGTCCAATCCCTTCGTATAACGGCATGATTTTGGAAACCGTTTTTAATCGTAAAATGTTTTGACTAACTCTTCATTTAAAACTTCAAAAAACCGATTTGATTATCCGAAGACTGAGAATGTCTTGTTGACAACAAATCGTCTATTTCCTCTCCCACTATATGCATGTAGCCCCGTAGCTTTAGGTGCATTTATGAGTCAGACCTTGTTGGATTTGAGAACGGTTGTTTGTGTGTGGTCGTCTACTTACACTTTCTTTACTGTGCTTTTTCATGATTCAGATACAGGTATGCAAAGTACTTTTATTATTAAGGATTATTAGGAAAGTGAAACTGTTGGTTTGTTAAATTAATTTATTATTTGAGTACATTACATAATAAAGATAGAACATTAATCTAATATAATCTATACCTTGATTTGCATTATATAATGAATATCTACATATCTGCGAGTGTTAAGTCTAATTTTCACCCCCACAATATTGGCACATCCTCCCATTCAAAGTTGAGAAACATTTCTTTTAAAATTTCGTTCGTAACGCGGCTGTAGGCTTCTTGCAGAAAAAAGATGAGGTTGCCAACTGCTTGTTTCATCAAAGCGTCCTTGTCCTCCAGCTTCAAATCAATTCTTCCACCTTTCTCTGTAGTCCTTTGATAACAACCTACCGGGTGACATTTCCTGGAATACTTTTGAAACACATTAAATTTGGATCCTTTTGGTGGATGATAAATCACGTTTCGGGCTTTCTTTGCAAGGCCAAATGCCATCATAACTGTGTGAAAATACATGTCTTCCGCCAACAACTTTGTTTCCAAACGTTCCCAAATCGTGAACAGGATTGATAACAACTCAGCACATCCGCTACAAAGGTAAAAGTCTGGCAATTTTCGATCTGTTTTCCAAATTTCATCTGCGATTCTTTTAGCTTTGATCTCATTTGCTGCAGCTTTCTCTTCCACGGCGATTAGACACTTCTTAAAGATGTCGTCCTCGCCTTTATTTTCGCAGTTTGGAGTCGGGCTGTCGGCTTTACTATTACAATTGACTTTCTTTAATTCCTTCTCCACCTTTGGTTTTTGCTCTTTTCCCTTGTCCTTCTTCTTATCATTATTGGCTTCAGGTTTTTTTGTCTTTTCAACTTTAGAAAATGCTTTTGTAGAATTTAATTTCTTTATCTGATCTGCCTTCATTTCCATTGCACGGTTCCACTTTTGAAAAGGACTTGCATGATCAAATACGCAAACCAGAGCAACTTCCAGGGACACATAGTCAAGCTTTTCATCAAAGACATGTTGAAGGCTAGGAATCTTGTCATGCTTCATATCCCCTTTTTTAAGTGTCACCAGGCAGTTGGAGCACTTGTTTCGAAGACAATTACTACAACATACAACTGGCATATCGTCCTCATCAATATCAATCTCCTCCCCACTATCATCTACATCTTCATAATCCTCATCTTTATCTTCAGCAGCTTCAGAAGCCACGTCGGCATGTTTTGCATAATAGTCATCCTCACTTCCAACTCCAGCTGCAGTGGAAGAATTCGATTCAGACCCATTTTCATAATCATAGTCACTTTCATTGAATTCTGCTGACAGGATAAGTTCATCCACTTGATCCTGTGTGTTTAAAATCCCAAATGCAAATCAACATATTTTTGGGGTCACTTGCATAATTAACAAAAATATACATAATCCATGCTAATGCCATGCTCTCGCTTTAAAAAAAGATTAGCTAAAATTAGCATACCAGCGTCATTTGATAATGTTTAGCCAATTTCTCGCGAATGACATTGAAAGCCTTATGGCCATGCAACTTTCCGTCTCGTACGCTGGCTTCATATTTGGCAGCAAATTGTGCTAGTTCATGCTCATTGAATCTGCGTCCACTACGAGTTTTAAACTCATATAAAAACTTGAAGAAAGCAGTCGAACAGGGGTCATCACTGGGACAGGGACTTGGTGTACAATCGCAATCACTGCTCCTCCTTGCTTCCATGCGTTTGCTAGACTTTTGCTCCAATTCAGGAACACATCCATCAACCTTGGCTTCATCTTGACTTTCTGACAATTTGGTTCCTGCTGCTGCAACATAAGGACCTTTCACCTTTTCACACTCGAGCTCCTTGACCGTTGTTTTTCCTCTGGGTGACATTCTTCTTCTTGACTCACACGTTGCCTGCTAATAAAATGACACTGACTGAGTACTGAGTAGTTTGCAAACTAGTGATTACCAAATTAAGACAGACGACAGCGGGTAACTCTTGTATAGAAGGACGTACTTACTTTTAACCAAATCAACTTGTAGAATCAACCTAATTATGCATCTGTTTCGTTATGTATAGTTGTGAGACTGGGAAGAACTTCTATCCGCTGTCGAAGTTCTGCTATTCTCTTCTTCATCCGCCTGCACATACACAACAAACACAAAGGTCGTAGCTCCGGTAGCATCATTGTGTATGTAAATACGCATGTTATGTAAATAAGAGAGATTTCTGGAAAATGAAAAGTTGAAGGAGATCGAGGCAGCGTGTGTGGTACTTTTGTGGATCGACGTGTGTATTTGTACTTTGATATTTCTTCTGAGTCTCTTAAAAGTAAAATTGCTATCTCACCGCCACTCCACTACCGATACCGGAAGATAACAGGCACACTTAAAACTCATCCTATTGAATTTAATATCGACTATTCGATTCTTGTGAATTAGCTACGTTCAATCAAGGATTTAGTTCTGACATTTACAACGTATGTATACTGCATTTAATTATGTTTGGTTTTTAGTTTATTCATGCACTTTTAATAATAATTGCCTCTGACCTTTAGATTTGTTTCTCGTGTTTCCGGTAGATCGTGAGTGGGATTCACATCATGGCGTCGAAGAAATCACCAAAGAAAATTCTTGCATTTGAGACAACAGACCCGGTAGCAAAGGGTGAGCTAGGTGATGAGGATGTGCAGGAAAGGAAAGCTCGATTATTTATGAACATGCCTGAACCTACCAAGGATGACTTAAAGGACTCGAAGATCCTAAATATGACAGCGACCATAGGGCCCACCAAATTTGAGCCGAAAGTAGGCCATGACGGGAACACCGGAAGCGGACGCCAAAATCATCAGTCTCAGCAACACCAAGGTAGACAATGAACAAAATGTAGTAAAGTAAATGTAAAGGTTATTTAATGCATCGACAGTCGGTACGTTGTAGGTTAAAGTTAAAATCATACATTCTATGAATCATGTTTATTTTTCTTGTTTTCAGATTGATGAGATGCATTCCCTTTTCACTTTCACCAACTCCATTCCGCGATTCTGTGTCAGTTGGTCAGTTGTGTACGGGGCTAGTAAATGGATTGGGAACAATAAGACTTATTGAAGAAGTAGGACTCGTATATAATTTGTAAATTGTTTCGAAATTAAATAGTAACTATATTAGAGATTTGTAGTTTTCTTATTTACATGTTTATTATTGGTAGTAATTATTTAAATACAAATTTTAATGGATAAACTTACATAAACTTAATCAGCCTTGACTTTGTTTGACCCTTTCTTTAACGCTGCAAATATGATTCGCAAACTGAGTAGTACCGGTATACCAACCGGAAGGAATAAAGGAATGTATATTGCATATTTCTGGTCATCCGGAAAATACAACTGAGCCAAGTTGGTGGGGTGGTGAAACGCAATTTCAGATGATTTGAATGCCTCTAAAGCATACGCTTGACCCTCAGCTAGACTTCCTCGAGTAGCAAAATCAAACGCTTCCTTAAGAAGTTGGACGCTTTTTTCCACTTCCCAGCCAACTTTCTCGGTGACGACAATGTTCGTGATTTGATCCAAAAGATTACCGAGTGACTATGTAAACAACGATTTATGAGCATAATTGCGTGTCATACAAATGTACCAATTTTGGTGATTTATTAATTAAGTACCTGAAGTGTGTTTGCTGAAGTAAACAGTAGGCTTCTGAGACGCTTTCTAACAAGAAGATCCACCTCCCAATCACGTAACGCTGAGCCACGGAAATCCAGAACGCCATCTTCTTTAATCTGATAAATGCAGTTGCAAAATAATTTAATGTGTATTGAATATTTTTTTATCAATAAGCATTGAAAAGTTGTCAACAGATAAAAATGTTCAAATAACCTTATTCGATAATCCAATCAACGATCTGAACTGATTCAACACTACTGCCATAACTTGTTCCATTGAAACTTCATGTTTTGCATTCCAGCCACGTCCTTCTGATTCTTGTGAGGTCAAAGATGCATTCTTCTGTTGTTGTGGACAAGGCGCATTGTAAATGAATATCCCTCCCCACTGGGGAACCAAAAAGGCATTCGTTGCAAGTCCACTACCAGTCTCATCCAAGATTTGAAGCGGGTACTTGTCACAGGGTGCCGTGTACGTTAGAAAATTAAGAGCAGGGTTTTGAGAAACGAATGAGGCTGAAAGTTTAAATGGTTGATTAAATTATAGGTATGTCTCTTGAGCATGGTTAAATCTTGTGTTATCATCATTACGTTTGCTTACATAGTTTAGACTCTACTGGGTTGATAACCAAAGGAAGTTGCTCATTAGGTATCTCGTATATCCCTGTTCTAGAATTCAACCTCGGCATCACGTTCAGTTTAACATAGTACAACACTTGAGATCGGACAGTGAACTCTGCAAAACGACTCAGCTTTTTTACCATTGGATCCAAATAATCTATCGTAAAATCGTAAAAAATGAGGATTAAGTTCACGAGACAAAATAAATACCACCATATCAGTAAATATACAACTTTTTATATACTTATTACTGTTATTACTACTACTACCTTTAACACCTCGCTGGATTTCCCAAGTACTTTCTAACGTCTCAGGTTCGGGCACAAGTAGGCTCAGCAATATATCATAGCCAGCCGACAGTGGAAGTTGAAGAGAGTCCTTAACATTGGAAGTATCTTGTACCTGGAGCTCTGAAGTAGCGCCTATTAGCTTCAGCAGCAGTTTATCAACCCGTTTGGGGTCGATTTGGGACTTGTTACCAATGTAATAGACACTCCTACAGTTTCCAAGAATTATTTGTTGTCCATATTCTTTTAAAAGATCTGCTCTACCCACCTTCATCACGATAGATAGTAAATAATTATTAAAATTCATTACTACCATTAATAATGGTTCAACAGTATACGGTTAATCAATCATAAGAAAAAACTGGTTCAGCTTATCTTACATAATAAACCTTCAGCAATTCATCCTTATTTTGTGACTCCACCGCACACATTTGACGATCAATGTGATACAAATCAGTGCTTTTGTACACCATTTCCATTTCTGCTGCGCTCATCACCGAGTACGAGAATTGGAAGGAGTACCCACTGATATCTAGAGCACCATTATTCATGATAAGCCACAATAAAAATTATAGCTATGACAAGAATACAGATATGACCAGCATTAACTAATTGATCAACTTACTTTGGTATGACTCCACTTCCTGCTTTTCCAACTGACTAGAAAACCCCTTGAACTGAACTGGAATGCCGATGAGAAGCTGATTCTGAAACTGGTCATGCAGCGTCAACATATCATAATATGGCAATGGAACTCGCTGAACCGTTGTGGTTTTCCACCAAACGGTATCCCCAAAAGAAGCATGACCACTGCGTAGCTGGAAGCAGTCCATTTTGTCCAGCGTGCTAAAAAATATTATGATGATAAGCAATAGTAACAGATAGTCTTATTACACTTTAGTATTTAAAAACTTACGAGCTTCAACTTCCGTTTTACTGACTGAAGTTTCTCCAGGAGGAATATCTGAATCACCCATTTTAGTTAACTCGACTAGATTTTTCTACCAAAATTGATCAAACAGACGTTCCTACTTAGTTAATTGAATAACAAACATTTATAAATGCACTTGGCTTTCACTTTCATTTCATTATCCCAAACAACAATGAATACTGAGATCGGTTGTTGACAAACTTCCGGCAATTGTTTTGATAACCCTTTTCATTTCGCATCTCTGCCAATTCAGCCTTTGGGGTAAAGGCAGATGCGAGAGCATATATAAGCCAACCTGAGAGACAGTGATTTCCTTCCAACAGCTGTGAAGTCATGTGTTGGGCATTGACTTTTTGTTGACAACTAGTCATCATCTTATCAGTTGCATGAGTTAATAATAATTATTAATTAAGTTATCGGCCATTAGTTAGACATGAGCACGAGAAAAAGACTGTCGTCCACCTCCAGTTTTTCTAGCAACTCGTCATTCTCCTCTTATTATGGTGGCGGTGGAGGCGACGACGTGGACTACGAGAAGAATAATGAGCAGGATGATGATGGACAATTTCCAAAATCTCTTAGTTTGTTCGATGACGTCAAGATAATCTTATGTCGACATGATAAGAAGCTGGTGCAGCTCGAAGATGACATGAATTTTATGGTTGATTGGCTTCATAAAAAGTTTGGTCAGTTGAAATTGAATGTTTATAACCCTTCACAAACAACCAAGAATAATGACAGCACCAAAAAGGAGAATTGGTTAGTTTATGGAGAAATGACATTTTTTAAATTTCAGGTTTTATGCTGAGAAATGGCTCATCCTCATCTATCCTGTCTGACTGTGAAGATGATCTCGAACCGGAAACTGAAAATCGGATGTTGACTGATGGGTCAGCCCCAAGTTCCAAAAGTAATACAGGGAACGGAGGTAGTGTTGATGGACCTACTCCTGACTGCAAGCCAATTCATATTCATAACGAAGTAATCGCTCCAGAAAACTTGGAAAGAGAAGACGATGCTGATTCATCCAGAGGTGGTGGACTAATGCTTTCTCCACTCCCGAACATTCCTAATGCTCCTCCTGCCTATTCAATTGTTGCACATGATAATAGGCCTCCATCCCCATCTTCATCTAGCCCCATATCTGTGCCTCCGGCACCAGCCAAGCCACCTAGAAAGCGTACACGGGGCCCCTCAAAACGTAAATCTCAAACGCCTGCTAACAACGACGAGTACCAACTTCCTAGTCAATGTGATACCTGTGGGAAATTTTTAAAGGATCCCAGCTCATTACGGCAGCACAAGCAAATTCATCTCGCAATTCGCCCCTTTCTATGCCCTGAACCTGAATGTGGAAAGTCCTTCCGGAGAAAGTTTCATATGCAAACTCACTTGCTTATCCACAAGGGGGATAAGAAGCATCAATGTGCAGACTGCGGGAGGCTCTTTCTCCTCCAAAAGGACTTGGTTTCGCATGAGCGAATTCATTCCGGTGAACGCCCTTTCCAGTGCTCTAATTGCTCAAAGTCTTTCATTTTAAAAAGTCATCTTGTCATGCATTTGAGGACCCACACCGGAGAGCGCCCTTACAAATGTGAAGTGTGTTTAAAGTGCTTCTCACAAGCTAATAGCTTGAGACTTCATAAGAAAAAGTTACATCTAGATAATAATCCAAAAAAGCAATCAAATAAGCCAACGAAAACGCGGTCCAATGCAATCAAAAAGGGCACCAAGAAAGAAGCAACTGCTCCTTCCAGAATTCCCAGTCAATCAACTTCTCAATTACCAGCTAAACTTCCAATTTACAAGAACCAGGGCATTTCAACCTCAACAAGAATGACTCCATCATTTACAATATTGCAACCTGTGACTTCTAGTCATTCTTATGAAATTTTGGAACACCATATTCTGAACGACGACCAGGTTATCATTCCCCAGTCTTCCTTTCAACTGTTACCAAACACATCGATGCAAATGATAACCTCTGATATTTTGGATATATCCAACTCAAATTACCAGATTTAAGTTTTTATTACTCATATTTACGTTTACGTACATATTATTATTATTAATGATTCTGATAAAAATGATCTGATCTATAGCTTTAAGATGTGTAAAGAGCAATAAAGATAAATATAAAAATAATATGAGATTACAAATTATAATACAATGAAACTTATTATTAACATCAATGATGTTACATCATATATAATAATTACGAGCACAACCCAAATTAGAATTTCCTCGATGCTTTTGGAATGTCAACAGACTCAGATCGTGGAGGCGTTGATGAAGTTGGAGAAGATATGGAGACTGATTTTGATTTGGTCAGCACTTCTGATGAGGATGTCGATGATTTTCGAAATGCGCTGTCATCTTCCTCCTCTTCGTCATCGTCGTCCTCTTTCGACTTTTCCCTTCGCTGAACTGTTGCTGCAACTAAATTAGGTAAAAATTTCAGTCTCAAACTTAGACTACAAGTAGTTTCTTACTAGTAGCCAATTTGTTTCTGGACTCGTTATTACCTTCATAAGCTTGAGGATATTGTTGAGAGATCTTGGCTTTAATACACCTTATCCTTCTAAAAATGTTATCAACATCCTTCCTCATTTCGGTTAGCATGGCTGTGTGCTTTTTGAAATCTTGAAGAGCATTTTGGTACCTGGCAGCTGAAAGGGCATTACAGTTCACGAGCATTTCGTTGGTTTTCTCAAATCTCTGCAACCTAAAAGAAACCGGAAATAAAAACAGAGTAATAATTTTAAAAGAATATTTCAAAAACGGCTTTTGAAGTGAAAACACCTTAATAAAAAATCAGTTCCCTTACATATACTTTTGAGATCTAATCACTGTTTCCACATCCTGCTGGTTCACCATTCCAGCCAGCCCTTGGACAAAGACTTCCGGAGCTGTGTAGTTTTGAAAACACTCTGCAGCATTGGAACTCGTTCCTCCTTCGCTTTGTGGTGATATTCCCGACATTGTTGTTATTACACTTTTAACAACAATGCCTCTATTTCATAACGTTTAACTCCTAAACTTTCAAGAAATACAAGCTTTCCAGTGGATTGTCACACCTGCTGTCAGTTGCCAGCTGATGATGGGGTCTAAAATGTCAGTCAACGTATATATAGCAAATAGCAGTTCGGTCCGCTATTGGAATGAATTAGGTATTTACATTTGGAGCAACAGAATATGAACACAAGAATGATTCAGAAGAGATGTATTTGCTTGCTATTACAGTTGTATTGGAGTAGTATGCTGTGTAATGTGTATGCAACAACCCTTTTAATGCTGAGTGAAGCCCACACAAAAGCTCATTTTATTGAATGCAAAAGGTATATCCACAACCACCGGGCGTGTGCAAGCGTGTTGTATGAGTAATATGAGTATGCATTTCTGTTGGGAATATTATGCTTGATTTCAGGTAAGAAATGCTTCACATTTTAATTCTGTGATTGAAGGCAGGGTATCATCGAACTTCCGGAAAGAGTTTATCAATCGGTATATTAATATTCTCAGGTTGCCCCAAACAATGCCTTTATGAAAAGTCTTTTCTCATGGATAAATATTTAATATTCAGAACATTTTCAGTTTTCAGAAGGTTTTTTATGATTTTTTTTGATTGATTGGTGAATAAAAGGTTTTTTGTACTCCATTTGTAACTTTTGTGAAATGTGGCATCAGTCTTATTTTTATAAATTTAACGATGCTTACAGAAGAGGTTTCTGATATAGTGTTTGAACGATGCTAATGTCTTGTTCTACAAAAGTGGAGGTGACATGAGTCTATCATATTTTAAAACGACTGAAGGGATTCTTCGTATCTGCGCTTTGGTATTTATACAGAAAACTATATTGTTTAATATTGTATGAATCGGATTAGATTGTCATTCATGAAGATTATAATTTTCAGCTATTCGGAATAATTACACTTACTCTAAGTGTTTACTCCCATTTCAATTCTCACTGGAACAGTCATAGCCGCTTTCAAGTCGTCGACGGAAGAAATCCAGGTCTTCAGAATGACTACGAAGACTGTGTCCAAAGTAGACGCACGTTTTCAAGAAGGATTCCACCTTTTCGTAGAGGGCTATATGATCGACAAGAAGTCCACAGTGGTTCATTAATGGTTCACTGTCCAAAGCCATTTGCAGAACTATTCCTTGTGGCTTCATCACCCTTGGTCGTGCTACTATCTCTTGTTTCAATCATCGTCAGTGGTATCGTCAAATCTGGAGCATTAGTGGGGCCATTGAAGCCTTTTGTAAACTTGATTCTAATACCAAAAATGTTAAAAGCTCTTGAGTTATTGGCTTGGATGGTTAAAAATTTTGTTCGTATAATTATAATAATAGGACCTTGCAATCCAATGCACATCAGCATTTTGCTTTTTGCTCGGTGGCAGTTTATACATTTATTCCGCCTACTACATTTCCAACTGGTGCGCTCTCAAAGCAAAAACTCCACTTGTGAAGTATACAGTTGGGGCAGAAGTTCCAAAGTTCCAGGAAGTTCCAAAAATGCAGTCAGAGTTTAGAATCGGAAATAACTTGATCCTTCGCGAAGATGTAGATGACGGCCGTTTTTATAATGGTGATCAAGAACAAGAACCAATTGAAGCAACCAATGTCAAGCTTACAGATGTTGAAACAGATCCAAGAGCGGATTTTACTGATGAAATGGTTGTGCACAGTGAGGAGATTTGTAATTTGCAGGAGTTAACAGAAGAGAAATATTGGTGTGGTGTAAGTGATTGAGACCAACGCGTTTTAAATATTTCTACTCAAACTTCTCGTGGAGTCTTTACTCATAATAATATTATTGGACAGACAGGCTATAGCTATTTTAACTGCCTTGATGTTCGGAGCCACGATGGCCTTCATAACAAACTCTTCCAGGGGTGGACCTAACCAAAACAACAGGCAAGCCCAACGTCTGAGCGGTCAGGAAGGTCGGCGTAGCTTGGATAAGGCAGTTGGGCCCGGACCAAGTACTCGAGGAAGCCTCGTTATAGATTCCAATCAAAATGCCTGAATGACAATGACAAGACATTCTGACGGCACATTTGTTCTTCCTTTAATTTGTAGTTAAAATGTAGTAAATAATTTAGTCATAGTTCACGATTGAAAATAAAATACAAAAGATAGTTTTAATATTGCCATTTCTGCGTTGATTAACTTTACAGAAATATAAGCAATATCTCATTTCACCCCAAGCAAAATGAATTGCTAGTTGGTCTGCATTTTATCATACCAATACTGATAATCATTGGATCTTGGTCATATAATTCGAAATTATCAGTGTTGCATTGTTACCATATTAGGAAAATTTCTCGAATAATCTCAGAAAAATATTTCGTGTTCAAAATGCTCTGTTTTTTACTTCGAATTGCCTCGGGCCAGTCGGGCCTAGACCTGGAATCAAAATTATTTGTATTTTTACCTCCTGCTGGATGGATTGCTCCTGATTTCCGGAAATATGTATAGCTGATAACTAGCATGTCTGTTTCTTTAAACAATGTACAACGACGTACCAAAAACAACACTTGGTCGATTTAACGCGTTTAATCTGTATCGTCAACAAAATACTTGCTGGAAAAGTTATAAACCTGATACAATACAGGCAATGTCGGAGTCGTATATCAACTCACGACACGGAGCTGCAAAAGTTATAACTTTAGTAAGTTTTTTTAGCAATAACAAGCGTTTACAGCTACTTATCTGAAATGCTGGCAAAGAGTGGTTTGTTTTTAGGTTTTTGGACTAATGGTGGCATTAGCCGCAAATTACACCCATTGGGAATCTCCCTGGTTGGCAAACGATATACATGTATGTACAGTAATCAAAATTATAAACGAAATTGCTGTGATTCACTAAAAATTAAGTTCTCCTTTCTTATTTGTGCAGCAATTATGTCACGAAGCGCTGTTAACCGAAGCTCCATTGAAATGGACTATAAACCACAATTTTGAGATATGTCTATCGACAAGCTACTGCTCCTCTTTGCTTATGGAAAAGATCTTTGTGTACAGTGTTTGGACGGTAGAGTTCCTATCCTTTGTGATTTTAATTGCATCCTGCACGTCTGCTGTGGAAACTGTGAACGCGGCTCGACAAAGGGTATAAACCCAATATAGTTTGGAACATGGTTCCTTGGAATAAACACCACATTCATTGCTTTGATGTTGCAAACGTTCATATGTTATCTTTCTTTAGGATGCCCTATACCACATTTCCTCTGCAGTGATAATATTTATCTCGTCAGTTATATACGTGATTTCTGCTTTCAAGATGGCTGATAACAAATGCGAAATCTTCAATAAACTAACCAATGACACTACAGAGTCCACAACCGTTTGCAACTCGTATTTCAATTGGCCTGGAAAGATATTTGCTGGGGTAAACTGATAATTCAATCAGATACTTTTTATAATTCAGGTAAATTATTTAATTTTCTATTATAACGTAGTTTTTTGGAGTCGCCCTATCCGTCCTGTTTGTAATCGCAGCTTGTATTATTGACAACCACAAACTGTTTGGAATGCCCAAACAGGATCCTCTGTTGTTGTCTACTCCTGCTCATCCCCATGAAGATCCTCCAGCAGGACCAACTCCTTCTGCTTTAAGGACTTCTACGGATACCCATCGTTTGCATGGTAGTTTATCAACCAGTGCGACAATACCAAGAAGATCAATGAGAATGTCGCATCCACCGTCTCGACACGCAGGACACCAACCATCGATTAGTATACCTATACCGAATGTAGGGAAACTCCCACAGGGGGCAACTCTCCAACCCTCGACTACGCCAAACATCAAGCGCAATAGTTAAGCAGTGATTTGAGAAGGAACAAAATTAATATCAGTAAAATCAGATCCTGGAAATTCTGTTTTCTCAATTAAAATCTGATGCGTTTGGTATATATGCGTTCTCATAAATTAATATAAATTGTGGAGAAAGCAAGAGTTTACTAGCATTATGCTCCCAAATCTATATTCACGTCTACAGCTCAATTTATAAAAATACTGATTTTATTTTTTCAGGCTGTATTGTAACTATTTATAACGTGTAGAACAAAAACACTCAACTGCACACACCCACAAATTCATCATACAGTGTCTGCAGCGTATTATAATTCAAAAATGGCTTTCATATACTAAATATTAATCCAAGGCAGCTTGATAACTTTGAAGATTTTCACTTGAATATAAAGTATCATTATAATTACTCCCAAAACGAAACAGGTAAGTGCAATAGCCACAACACAAGGAGATCGTCGATCCTCATAGTCTTCGCAAAACTCGACACCGGTGAAAGTCACATTGTGTTCTGCTTCCAACTCCTTTTTGAGACAAGCCATGAAAGCTGCATTGTCCATTGGAAAGAAGTCTCGGGTTGAAAGAAGGCTCAGACTCGTTTTTACTAAGTCGCCCAAGAAGCACAGCCGCTGCAGGATAAGTGACCCATTTCCAACATTAAGTACGGCTCGGCTAAAGACTGCTTCCGATTGGGTACCTGCAAAAAAATGAATAAAAAGAACACATAATATGCACTCAACTTTCATTCATATAATGTTAATCATTCTATGATAAACTCATACCATTCCAAGAATGAAACAAAATCGACCTATTTCCATTTCCCAGCGTTATGTTGAGATTGTTGAGAAAGTACACGGTAGAGATGTCTTTTCTGCCAGGGAGAAAGGTCAAACTTGATGGCTTCAAATTAAACGATCTGATACAGAGTCCAGTTTTTTCTGCTTCCTCTCTGTAGCTTTCATTCACAGCCGACGACCCCAGTATTGAGGAAAGATAACGGTTTGACATTGCAACGTCGTAGTAAAGGTGTTTAGCTGCCTAAATGGATAGAACAGAAATCGATCAAAAAGTACTAAAAATTCATATTAAAATAATAAATTGTACAAAGAAGGATGATGGAAAGAGTGTACTTACTTTTTTTAAACTTGCTGAAGATAAGGAGATACTCTGCAGCTTGTAATACGAAGTCGTTGAAATTCTGTCGCATGAAATGTTCGAGTCCATTGTTGTCGTCAGCTTAATGTGGCGTCCTGTTGTCGCGTCAGCTTCCCTTTCCCTACGTCCTTTTGGTCTTGCAGGGTGAAACTGGCTAACAAAGACCAGCAAAAACAAGGAAGACCACAGGGCTAAGTTTTGGAAACGAGAAAACTCCATTGATTTTTGGGTTTACGAAATTTCCAAAATTTCTTCAAAAACTTTCGAAAAATTCAAACAGAACAAGACTGAACAGGAAAGTAACAAGTTTGAACAGGATTCGCAGGTATTTGTACCCCGATTGTGACCTTGAATGACCAAAAGTACCCCGTAATTTTTTTTTGAGAAATTTAAAAGGTCAAGGTTGTAGGTCATCAGTCGTTTTCTTATCAGATCACATACTTAGGCATAGGACGAATGGAAACTTTCGTTGGCCGCCATATAACTGACACAACCACACAACTAATTCACGAACGAATGATTAACATTGAATATGCAAAAAACGTTAGCATAAATTTGCATGCGGGCATGAGGTGAAAGTCGTATTTTAGAGTACTATTTTCAGCGTTAGATGGACAAGAACCATTTTCACAATATTTGTTGTTGCGAATGTTATTTGCATTAATTTATTGAATGAAAGTATGAAATTAATAAACCAATTTATAAAAGTTCGATTCAACATCTATTTTATTTGTTTAAAAACGGGAAAATGATACGTACAAACGCATGATTGATTGAATATATAACATGTATTTTTATATCTTACTTTAATACATAATATATATGTATGCAGGCATAGTAAGAAGTTTTTTGTTTTTGTTAATTAACAAATAATACAGTCAAATAATATAATATTTTTACGCATCAAAACACTCGTTCATCATCATCAAGTATAAAACTTTTGAATGCATAAATCATCAACATCATCTTTATCATCATATGACATGACCTACAAACTAATAACATTACTTTAACTTTACATTTAAAGCATTAATTTAAAGCTTCTTCATTTAAAAAAGCATTTTGTAAAAATCACCAGTCATTTACATCAATACATGCTCTCAACCAGTGGTGCACACAACAGTACCATTTAAAAAGACTAAAACATTTAGGTCATAAAAGTGTGTAAAACAAATAAAATGATTAAGAGATTTCTGGAAATTCACGAATCTTTCTCTCCTTCTCAACTCACCCATACCCATCAGTTTCCCCTCCGATAACATAAAAACACAACTGCCTATACAATACAATTATTAGTCAAACTTTAAAATAATTATTATAACTACATCTAAAATGTACCTGAATAAAAAATGCAACAGTTGACAAAATGACTGCAGTTTGATTATCATCATCATTATTATTACTATATCATTCAACACCATTTTAGTCACATCTCCGCCATCATCATATCATGACACCTTAGTCGTCCTAAATTAAAAGGAATGTTTCTTACACAAATGTCAATAAAACTTTGAACAGTTAAGCAAAGTAAGCACATCATATATGGAGTCAATCTTAAAATCATTACACAACAAATACAGTTCATACACTAAAAACAGTTGTAATTAATACTTTATGACTTATCATCTCCATCCATAAAATGTGTAGCATAAAAATACAACAAAGACAATAATGCAACACCTCATTGTATTCTTGCGTCATCATAAATTTGATGTACTTTAAACGATCAAGCTGAACTTGATAAAGACACATTCATCATACATCACACCATGATATATCAGATCTAAATCATACAAACAAAAATTTGTTATTGATCACAAGAGCTTTCACTTTACCATCCACATCTATAGTTTCAAGCATGTCAAATATATATGTACATTAACTACTTTAATTAAAGCTGTACACTATGGGCAGTATGGCCATAAAAAAATTACAGTTACTTTTTAAAAGAAAACAGTCAACAATAAGGTAGTTTGAAACATCAGACTTTGACAATCAGCAGCATAACTTAAATTTGAGTATAGCACTAATCCAATCAATTCCTTCCAACATATATTATTATTATTATTTTCTTACCAACTGTTGATTTCCAACTTTTTTTTACTAAGCTGCCAAGCCAAACTGTTCGATTCCCATGAATGCTATATATTCAATATTAAAACCTTTCGCTTTTGCTGTTACAAGTAAGAAATCTTACATTAAAATCATTCTATAAGTATACGAATTAAAATAATTAAACAGTCTAGCATTTATATTTTGTTTGTAGTTTAGGTTTAAAATGATTGATACTCAACGCAAATAAAATTTCAGACCCTTTGTAAAAGCATTCAACTCAGTAATGCATAAAATGTATATAAAAACTCTTCCGAGAAGAATGAGAAGAAAAGGAGAAAGTGAAATATATATTAAATCGTAAAATGTAAACTCAGTCAAAAGTTTTGTTAATAAGAATTTTGCTAATAAAAATTATTATATTTGTACAACAAAAAATCATCACAAATTCACCTTATGATGAACCACATGGTTTTATCGTCGTTCCTTTTCTGAGAACAAGCTGAATGCTGACATTTTGTTTGGTAATGTTAATCTGTGAAGCCTCCTTTCTCTTTGTTTCCATAATGAATGGAGTTCAGAAAAGCAAGGCCCACCTTAACAATTACCCATATCCTTACAAACTAGGGTATTATCAGTAACTAGTTTAACTATTATGGAGATATTATGGACGCTACTATGTACAGTTTTGTTATTAATATCTCGATTTATATACACAAATGGAAAACAGATGCAACTTTGATGAGCTAGCTGTATATAGTGTGGTAGTAGTAGCAATATATGGATGTGATTAAAATTATATAGTGCTATGTGCTATTCAATTAAAAATCTTATAAAATATGTTGTTGACCTAACTGATTTAAAAGTGTTTGTTGGATTGGATTGTATGTATGCTTGTGTGATTTTTAACCTATTTGAATGCTTATTAAAGTGCATTTGATTAGGATACTCATCTTGATGACTTATGTACACGATAAAACTTACTGACTGACTTGTTTTAAAATCTTATAGCATATAAAACCTTTTCATAATATTATTTTTGACAATAAAAATGGTTAAATGCATCTTGTGTAAACTACTATACTATGTATTATATACATATACAAATGTATGAGGCGAAAGGATGTCAGGAAAGAAAAAGTTTTAATTATAATATCTGGTAACGTTATTAGGGTCATATATGGTGAAGGTGGTTGTTCCACCACCTGAAGAGTTTCCAGAAGAGGAAGGCCCATGCCCATGATGATGAGCGGGCACAGTGTTACCTGCAGATGAAGGTGGCGGACTCCTAGCATCTCCTCCACCACCGTGATGATGGGCTGCTTCTGGTGATGGTATGTATGCCCTGACAAGAGTTGGTCCCGTGGAAGGCACAGGCACAACGTTACGAATGACAGTGATGGATGAAGCAGAGGCAGTGTAGTGTGCTGGATTACCTCCAGAAGACGGCTGCACTTGGTGTGCCGCAGGAATGGAATAAGTTGGAGGAGTTCTGGACCCACCACTATCATGACTATTGTTTCCACCCGGGGGAGAAATGAGATTCGTGCCACTTCCAGGGTTGAGGGATAGTCGCCAAGTTGTTGGTGGAGAGCCTGGTTGAACGGAACCTTGGGCAGAGGTGGATGATGATGACGAGGATGTTGCTCCATGATAGGAGTGGTCTCCCCTCATTTCACCCCTTGAGGCATCGTAAGGACTCGCTACTTGTAAGTGAGTTTGTAGATGCGCAGGTGGTGAAGTGACAACCGTTACCGTTTCAGCCACCGGAGGTGGCACATGAACATGCTGAAGAAGGGGATGTTGTCGCACCACAGGGGAAGGAGGACTAGACTGATTGCTCCTCAGTGATGGGCTTGGACTTGTAACACGACTTCCACCCGATACTGGTCTTCTTTCGGGCGTCTCAATGGCTGATGTAGACGCCGAGGAGACTCCGGAAGTAGAGGCTGCACTTGTGTTTGAATTGGTTGAGGTAGAGCTGCTACTATTGCTTCGGGTGCTGTTGTTACCTTTAGATTTTGTGGTGGCTTTGGTAGTTGTGCCGCTGCTGTTGTTGGTTCCCCCTGCGGTATTGTTTTCTGCCCGTTCTCTATCCCTCAAATGAATCTTTTTATGGATTCGCAAGCTATTGGCTTGCGTGAAAGTTTTGTCACACACTGGGCACCTGTATGGGCGCTCACCGGTGTGGGTGCGGATATGCAATGTAAGATGCTGTTTGACATTGAAACTCTTTGGACACAGATGGCAGCTGTACGGCTTCTCACCGGTGTGAGTCCGCTCGTGACGTGCCAGGTCACGACGGATCAAAAATGCTTTACCACAGTAGCTGCAAGTTTCCTTTTTGTTGCCCTCATGAATCATCATGTGGAACTCCAAGTGGTGCTTCCGTCGGAAAGCTCGCCCACACACAGTGCAGTCATAAGGCCGGATCTACCCATGAAAATATCATCATGTTTCACTCAATCTCATAGATATTTATGCTACATCAAATCAACCACAATAAAATGCTTATATAACTTACATTTTGATGAATTTGCTTGTGCACACGCAAAGCGCCAGTTCCTTTGAGAACTTTTCCACATTCGTCACATTGCATGGGAACCCTGGGATCATAGGTTCTAACTCTCTCTTCGGGACGTTTCTTTGGGCGACCTCTTTTTGGTACTGGAATTATCATAATGTTAACATTTTACATCAGACTATACATACATGTTACATCATCAGGTTTAAATAAGGGCTTACGCTTTTCGCTGGTGCCCGTGCTGGAGGATTCTTCTCCTCCAGACTGCGCTGACTTTGACGAATTCAAGCTATTACTATTAAGACTAGCAATAGCATGTGAGGGCCCTGGGATGGGGCTGTCTAAGATCCCAGCTAGTACCTGCTCGGACGGTGTGGAAGATCTCAATGGCTGGCCATGGTGGCTTTTAGATGATTTCGGCGTGGTTGTTATCGGGGTGGAGGTTTTCATTGGCTTAGGACTCCCATGAGTTTTCCGTTTGCTAATGACAGAAACTGGTGTGGAGTCCCTTGAGGATCTTGGTGGAACTGCAATGGATAATGATAAGCAAAAGTTAATATATATAATGCTATTTAAGAGGAAAGCTTTAAAAGCACCTTTCTTTTTTCTCATGCATTATTATATACCTTCATCCTCAGTGTCAGCAGCATAATCTACGCTGTTTGTATTATGATTTGGGGATCTGCCCCCATCATTAGTATCCTCCATCATCAGTCTAGAATTATTTGCCGCTTTTCCATAACTCTGTGTCTTCTTCCTGTTTCTGCGCTTGGGTCTCAAAACTTCCGGTTCTGTCTTGGGTATCACTGTATTCACAGGTGTGACAGGTCTCACTTTAACCTCAGGTGGTTCGTCTGCATCCATTCGTTCCAATGAAAGTTGCCTTTTCCCTTTCCTCCCAATATTTGTTAAAGGAACATTTGCAGCGTTTGCATCCACATTGTTCACAACGATTGGAGGTGGAGGCTGATGTGAGTCGTTGCTATTACTCTCGGAAAAAATGTAGACTTGTCCAATTGTAGCATTTGATTCTACAAGTGTGCCTGTGGTACTATTAGGTTTCTGCTGAAGATGCAATGGGGTGGGTGAAGGTGGTCTCGGGGAAAGTTGTGATTGTTGCTGCTGAACGATAACCAAAGGCTTGAAATATTTTTTGATGTTTGCTCCAGCCGAAGTGGAATTATTATTATTATTATTGTTGGCAGTAGCAAGTTGATGGGCATTTCTGGAAGACAATGATTTCTTTGGAGGCACCGAGATATGTGTCACAGTTGGTGTCGTAGGTGGAGGTGGTGGTGGTGGCGCTGGAGAAGGCTGATGAATTTGGACAGTGACAGGCTGAGAAACGGAAGGAGTTGAAGGGTTGTTGTGATGCAGTTGTTGTTGCTGCTGCTGGTGATGATGATGATGGTGAGATGGCGACGGAGGAGAAAGTTGAGAGGGGGAGGGGGATGAAGAAGGAATTACAGTGACGACAGAAACTGGAATATGATTTTTGAGTGGAGTTCCACCTCCAATAATTGAACTGGGTAGTATGGAAGTCGTGGGGATAGAAAGGGGAGGAGGTGGTGGGGGAGGTAACAAGATTTTTGTGGTTGTGGGAGGAGACAAAGCATTATTAGTGCTATGAGACTGGGACGGTTTGCTCTTTTTCGAGATGATCAATTGACTTTGGCTCAAATTTGTAGGGGTCTCGTTTCCAGAAGAGTTGGGAGAGTTACTAGCGCTGGGTGGGGGAAGCGGAGGTGGAGGTAAATTGGGGGGAGAGAGCTTACTACAATTAGAAGATGAGAGGATGGATGATGGTGACGTCGTGGTGGTGGCAATAAGATGATGCGGAAGGGTTGTAATGTGTTGATGATGATGATGATGATGAATCCCTGATGAAGAGGATACGGATGATTGAAGGTGATGCATACTATGCAACTGCTGCGAAGTGTGATGATGTAAAGATACTGATGAACTTTGTGGAGAATGCTGTTGGAGTTGTTGCTGCTGCTGCTGTTGTTGAATTAGCAGAGTGTGCTGATAAGCAGCTGCCGAGTGGGGTAGCTGCTGTGCGGAAATCATTGGAGGAGTGGATATCGGTCGCGGAGGATGCTCTTGGGGTAGCGAGGAGAGGCGAAGGCGATGCGTGCCAGGAGACGGACTCACGGGGGAGTTTGAAGAGGACCCTGCGTAGTGACATCGACGTTCGAGTTCATTACTTAAGTTGGAAGCGGATCCAGCAGCAGCCGCAGCACGAGCTGCGGCCAGCTCTGCCCCAGTGTATTTCTGTGCACTGCCAGCAACATTAGCCAAGAGGCAGAGGGTGGCTGAGATTTCAGCTACCTCCTCAAAGTCATGAATGTGCTTGAAGAGGAAGGAGTTTTTGTTGAGGAGTTCTACCCCTGAAAATGCAAATGAATTGGTAAGCAAAATGGTATAATATAAGATGTCAAACGAGCAGTGAAAGCGCAACAAGCAATATAGCATAAGTAGCAAGTGGAGGGCCAATATGTTGCTAATTTTGATTGAACAAATCGAAACAAAGAATCGTTCCATTTGCATTTATCAACAGCTTAGTCACCGTCTGTAAATCCAACTTTTAGGTCAAGCCTAGTAATTATAATATGATATGAAGCTCAAGTACTTAAGAAAAGGAATTGATTTACCAACATGTCTAAAGCTGCGTATTTATAATTATTACATCACCCACGATGATTTTATTTCTTTTTCATTTGTGATAGCATTGAACTGACTGAAAAATCAGCATATTATATGACATCCGAAAGCTTCCATAATGTCTCCTTCGTTCGGATATGTACCACGTACCCCAAAACGAAAATTGTCAACAGATTGGCAAAACAACAAACAAGAGATCAAGCATTGAAGCATTACCTAAAACATCATGCCATCATGCACTCCAAAATCCAACTTTATGCACATATGTTGCATGAAAGAACACTTCGTGTGTGCGTGGAAAACATTGGGATTCTTTCTTTTTCCTTTGTTCCTTTTTTACTTGCTCATCCATTGTATTTACACACACAACCATAGACTTCAAAGTACCACTATATCTTTCTAACGAAAGAGGAAGTGCATAAAAAGTTATGTAACCGTACCGAAAATATTTAGGTATTCAAATGTACCTTATTGCCTTACCTTCCTGCAAAAACATACACAAATTATGCACATATTTCTCTCTTAAGAGAGTCGCTCGCTTTGTGGACTCGTCGAAAGGTAGCTTCTACTGTGCGGATGATGATGATCATCATCATCATTGCGCTAACCTACAACTACTACTCACAATCAACGCTTGCCAATAACTTTTCTTAGGTACATGCTATAAAACCTCCATGAAGATAATAATATGCTCTTCAACATTTACTCGAGAGAAAAATGTTAAAGTGTTTTAAATGTTTTCATTTCACGGTAGCAGTAACCAATTCCCATTTTATCTGTCACGAACAAACTACTAGAACAGGCGTTCGTTATTTGTACAGAGAGGACAAGAGCTTATCGGAATTCTGTTTTTAACAAAATTCCCAACAACCTTGCTCCTCACCTCGTCATCATCAGATCACATCAGTCAGTCAGTCAGTCATCATCATCATCATCAGTGGGGAATGGCGTGGCATGTCAGTTACAGTCAGTTTTACTAACGTGTTATTACAGCTTTGTACTGTGACCACCAACTACTAACCAAAGGATTTTTGGAGTTGGTGTAATTGGTTGCTAATATATTAGTATACCCTCATAAATTAGGTGTGGATTGTGGATGTGGACTTTTTTTCCGCAACTGATCAGATATGATCCATGGCATCGCATCAATGATGATGATGGTTTGGTAATTGGAGGAAAACAAGAAAAAACTGCATGCCAAATTAATAATCTCTTTATATTTATATGTTACCCCCACTCTGATAAATCCCTTATTACGATTGTTTATCTTGTACTTCTCTCTCTCTCTAAAAAAATGTGATTTAGCAAATGATTTCGATTACACTTGGACTCGCTCTGACTGACTGTTTCAAGTGAAGAGGAGAGAGAGAAAAAATGAAAATGATATGATAACGTGAATGCATTCAATTCCAATGGCATTTTGAGACGTTTAAGGAAAATGAGAAAATGATTGCCTACCTCAAAGCACATGTTAAGGGAAATACACCTGGGAAGAGGAGCTTCCCGTAAATGCGCTGCCAGAGATGAGCTTATGTAGATATATACATACATAATGTACATACATAAAAGCTTCTTGTGGAGATGCAGAAAACTCAGCAACAGCCGAAAGCCAAAATATGAGCTATGTAACTAACTCTCCTTTGGATCCATTTACTTACTACTATGCATATGAACAAGAGGAGCTAGGCTAGGAGCTCATCGAAAAAAGATGCGTGTATTTGTAATATTGATGTATGATCATCATCACCACCGAGTCTTTTGCTCTGTATGCATTTTTTGGCTTGGAATTTTTTCTCTCTGTTAACATCTCTTTAGAAAAAGAAAAAAAGTTAAATATAAAAATCTTTTGCTCTTTTTCCCACTTTGCCTTTCCATATAATAAACACAAAGTTGTCATAAGGTCCCTATATACTTATACGGTAGCGGATATGGACCGCCCAACTGAAGACAAAAAAGAATCAAAGTGGTACACTAACTAGTATATTTCCATTAGAATTTTTTTAAACGAGAAAAAAAATTCTACAACAACTGAACCACACTATGAATCACGCATTTAGGTAGAGTTGGACTTTCATGCAAAATGCATATGATGATGATGATTGAATGAAGGTGCCTACTAAACTAATTGGTCGTCAAATCAATCACTGACAAACTTGATGGGATTATAAAGTAAAAGATCATGAAACGTGATATGAACTGGGATAAATAGGAATGTCACAGAATCTCACATTATTATTATAATTATTGTTTGCACACTCTGGTTCACTGGAGAAATGTCATATGCAAAAATTTTGAATTCACTTTTTTTTTGCATGGATCAACTCCGATTTTGGAGGGAACACATTTTCACTGAAAAGCACAAGCTCTAGGGCACAAAGCAGTAAAATGATTGATTATTCAGTCTTACCAAATCTCTGGTGAATCCATTCCGTGATGATATGAATCTCAGCCAACAGCACTTTAACTTCTTTCCCAAGGGACTCTTGCCGACACCTGTACATTTTGAGACCATCCTCCAAGCTCTCGACCCTTTGGGAGAGGAGAGATAGGGTCATGGGGTCTTCCTGTTTCATGCTCATGATGATGATGCTGTCCCTTTGGATGCCCTGGACTCCTCAACTCGTCCCTTTAAACCCGGCTATGGAAGCGTGGCTCTGGCCCTTTAATCTTTAAATGTCAAGGAGAAAAAAGGAGGCAAAACTTTAGAGCCTGCTTAACCCGAATGGAGTGACTGAAGCCAACTATGACTCAAAGGATATGGTTCCATGTACCTATTTAAACCTGTCAGAACTTGATCGCCTGTCCCTATCCACTGTACCTACGACAATCCTGTCCGACATGGTAAAATCCTGACACTCACTTCTCTCTACCTGTCATATCCTTATGAGGAGAGCCAAGTAAATATTATGTGAGAGAGGCAGACGAGATCAGAGAGCTGGGCTCTGAAAAATTAGCCGTTGCCGGAATAAAATTCAATTTGCTCATCTAGTCAGCATAACAAGGCGAATTCTCGTCCTACCATTGGCTTCAGGGAGAAGCTTCATAGTCAAGATTTGCTAGTGCAATTCAGCTCATGAAATTCAGAGCGAAATTTTTCCCATCTGCAAATATACAGAAATCTGGCTGACTATGTTGCGTAAAGGGTTGCAGAGAAAAGAAAGGGTTGTAGCTATTGTTGCGGTGGAAGGAGCATGATAAAAAGGTGATGAACATTAGCATGTATCTCATTCTGCATTCGCCCACTCACAACTGTGCTAATATCCTCATATGAAGAGATGATTACACCTTGCATGCCCAAAAGGCATATCAAAAGCTGGCCCCCAACGAAAAGACAACACACACGCAAACTCATAAGTTGACTTTAATACAATGCCTCATGCAAAAGCAACAGGCGGATCATCATCATCATCAGCAGCGTCAGTCTTGTTCTCCTTTACTTCACCTTCCCAAAACAGAGCTGGCTTCTGCTGCTCGCTCATGTACCTCGTCACGTTCCCATAATATTATGTAGCTATGTATGTTTCCTATGTACATGGCTCTTGTAGAATTGTGCCTACTAATAATGCAGAGTGAGAATGGGATGTGATGTGAACTACTCCAAAGTACATGAATTTATATGGCTATTTGCAATTGCAAAAATGAGGTATTCCCTTCCATGCTATATGGACTTGTGTGCCTACCATGTACTCACTCTTGTGTATCATCATATCATCATCATCATGATCATTGTTTGCAATGCATACATACATAGTATTATGTATACATAGTGCTACCCCACATGAAATTGTATGTTACTCATCCTTTAACTGAGAGAAAAATATTTTTTTTGTAAATTTTTCATTTCCGAACTATTTTACCCTAGAATCTTTCAAAATTTTCAGTGAGCCAAAGAAGAAGACGAGCTGGAGGTTGGACCGATTCTCCAAGCTATAAGATTTGTTAATAGGGCCGTTGTAAAAGCCAGAGGGGGATTGCTAACGCAAATAAAAGTTAAAATTGTGATAAGCTCATTTTGTAACATCATTTAATGTCTGCGTGGAGATGGACTGCAGTTGCATTTATTTATCCTCCCTATCTCCCGTGTTTATGTGAGATAGTAAGTTGTAAAAAGTGCAAACGCACACAATATCGATGAGTAAGGTGGATTTACTTGTTGTTTTTTTAACTGGGGAGAACATAGGTTTTATTTTTTAGCCGAGATATATATTTTCAGATATATACTTGGATATATAATTCTTCTTGTTATTTTAGCCCAGCCGAGGTCTGGCCGTTGTGCGCGGAATCGCACAACGCACAACATTTTTTCTCTACTCCTTTGCCAGAGCACTAGCTCCTACTGCACCACCAGACCAACACTTTGAAAAAATATCTACTACAACAGCATTCTCTGAACCCCTTCTGAAAACGGATCGAGAAAATTATTTTTCTACACAAAAGCTAACACAGGTAACACACACACACACACTTCATCATCATCATGATCATCGTTAGTTCATGCTCGCCGTTGTCGTCGTCATTTTTCTGATACACACAGAAAATTCTTTTCGCACAATCGTACACATTAGGCTAATCTCATGGTACTACTACTAGGAAGATGCAAAGCAAAAATATTTTTTCCTTTTTACCACACACACACCGAGACAGAAAAAAATTATAAAAAGACCAAAAAGCTCTTTCGCTACGCAATTCCGTTCGGAGCTGACTTAAATTGAAATCAGGAAGGACAAACTCAAAAAAGAAGAAAAGAAAGAAATGAGATGAAAACTGATGATGATTTTTTCAGGTTCCTTCTTACTTTCTGTGATATTAGGAACTCTAATATATATTCTGATATAGGGATGAGGACGCGTTAAGTTAAACCGAAATTTCTCATTTCACCCAAAGTCCATTATTATTGGGTCTAGAGGACTAATAGGTTTGTGTGATATTGATAAGGCAGTAGTAGTAGAGAGAGATGATGATGAAACGGAAGGAAAGCAAGATTGCAAAAAAATAACTCAAGATTTTTTCGGAGCGAGTTGATAGACAAGAGCCAAAAAGAGATTTCTGTTACCAGCGGTAGCTGAAGTCGAAGAGATGATGTTTTGTGGTAGCGGTGGTGTAGTAGTAAACTAGTGGAAGTGTACGTAGTCGTAGATAAGGAAAAAGACAGCAAAAAGGAGAAGGAAAGTGTGCGTTTCCATTTCCCCCCATTTTTACAACGTCCCTACAATACAGATATTTTTTAGGTTTTTGTCTTGAACACAACAACAAAATATAAAATGTTGGCTTTTTTTGGCTCGTGACCGAAGAAAGAAAGAAAATTTTTATTGATGAAATGAAATGATGAGCCGAGTTAGGTAGTGGTACGATCGGTCGGTATACCACCACCTATAATAGTAGTAATAGCTAAGCCAAAGCCCAACTTGTATGACAAATATAATGTGATCTTTCTCGGGCTGCGTAAAATTAGTTTGTACGCACATTTTCCAAGAGATGAAATGAATGTAGATGGAAAATTGAGAAATTTGTTGTGTGATCTCTCTCCTTCTATATATGAATGGATAATGACAACGATGATTATGATGATGATGATGATGTAATACAATTATAAATGCTTTAATTTATGTCCACAAACTCTTTCTATCTATAAGTAAGGGAGGTTGGGCTGAGGAAACAAAGATGATGATAAGCCCAGGTGCCTATCTGCCAAAGCCAACTGGCTTGGACGCTTCTGACTTTTGATTCATATGCGCTTCATGAAAATGATTGAGATTGGGATTGCATGCATAAACTGAGAGTTGAGACGCTTTATATAGCTAGTAGTTGGTTTTAGGCTACTTTTTTTTCCAAAAATCAGTTTAATTGGAATTTCCCATGCATGTTTTTTGAAGATTTATGATTATGCGTTGTGTTTGTCTTATTTTTATATGCAGATTAAAAAGATGAATGAGAGGAGAGGAAAGATTGAAATAAAAAAAAGTTACTTACCACTACTACTGATGACGATGATGAGCAGTTCAAGGCGGCGGTGGTGGTGGTCTGGGTAGCCTTGCCCTTGACTTTGATAGTGATTTGATGATTTTCAGACTATTTTTCAATTTTACCGAAAAATCCCCAGCTTCCTTCCTTCCCCCTGTTGGAATCGGTGTTGAGGTGGTTGTTATCTTTGATGTTTTCAGATGTGCTATGAATAGTATGCTGACCTCCTCTTTGTGGACTTTGGGGCATTGTATTGCAAATGCGTCCCCGTCCTCAGATCCCTTCCGTACGGGTGTAGCAATAATATGACTAAAAATAATGTAAGTAAAATAAATATATAAGCAAAATTGAGAAACTCCATCCCTTTTCCATTTCATAATTATTATTCGCAAAAGCGTTTTCCTACTCTTTGGATGACGCATCCTCTCACCTCACCTCACCACCACCAGCGAACAAAGTCGTTTGGATGTTATCATGAGATGAAGTTAGAGGAAGCCAAAGAGTATATGATTCTGGAAATCCTGGTATGGGATTCCAAAGCGAAAAATAAGCGTTTATGAAAAAAACAAGTTGGTAGTTGAACATATCCGTGAACATTTTTGGGCTTATGTAAACATAGCGCTTCATTTTTATGCATATCAACAACAGCCAACGGAATAGTCGCCTATAATTGTGTCGTCTAACATATATATTATTCTTATAGTACTTTAACAACAAAATACTATAGCGTGAGCGTATAGTATTTTGAGTCCCTCAGAAAAAGGGCCAGCGTTTCCGTTCGTTTTTTCGAAAAGAGAGTTTTTATTCTCTTTTCGAAGAAAGGAGGGAACAATTGGAGGCAAAAAGGTTGCTAAAAAGGAATCTTTTTTTCTGTATTCTGAATCCCCTTTGCTAGAGCAATAGTCTCGGGGAATTATCTTTATGTTTCTATATGCATTTTTGATAATGCCTTCTTGTTCTCGTCATGATGAGGCTGACGATGATGATGATGATGGTGATGATGATGTTGATGATGATAATGTAGGAATATTAAAAGCAATAGTAGTAGCTTTAGCTAGCAGTAAAGTGTACGAACTAAAAAAAGAGTTAGTGGAGTGAAGTTTGGAGGTAAGATAGGTAGGAAAGAGGTGGAATATAAAAATATTATAGATATATATAAAAATATACGTTACTTACTTTGGTTATGTACGTTACTTTGGTTGTTGTGTGTTTGTGCTCTCTGGTTGGTTGGTTGGCTGGCTTGTTTCGATCTCGACGCTTATTTGGCTTTGGCTCTCTGATGAAAAAAAATCACCACGAAAGAGATTTCGACTTGTTCTTGAATTCTTCTTGCCGTTTTTGCGAATAAAAATGAAATGTATAGATATGGATGGAATAGGAAAATGGAGTTTGAAGAGCTGAGTATGAGGATGAACATAAAAAAATTATACTGAAAACTACTCTCTTGTTCTCTCGTCCTTTTACTAAGCTTGGGATTGCAGTATGGTCGGTGGTGATGGCGAGATTTGTGTCTAGCTGAGCTGAAGCCTTTTCTGAGTCTGATGATGAGGAGGATGAGGGTCGGTGTGATGATGATTGCGAACCAAGAAGAGAGAGAGAAGACAAGACATCAGAAAGAAATAAGATTCTATATAATATTGGATTATTATGATTATTTTTTTCCACTATATAACATGCTAACTAGTAGGCAAGAAGTACAGACAAGATATATCTATTATTACACTGTTCTATATGTTGGGTTTATTATAATGTAGAACTTTTCCGAGTTTATAGGAGAGGAGAAGGCGAGCTTATAGTCGATGAGATGCCTTTTTACTACAAGCCAACATGGGAACGCAATAGGGTTATATGAAGGAGATGGGGAATTCATAATGGAGGTTGTTGGTGGTGGCATCAGTGGAAAAAGTTGTACATTTTCGCTCTCAATCAGCATCACCAAACAACAATTCCTTGTACATTAAAAGTGCAACGATCCAGCATGGAAGGAGGGTTGTCATTGGTCCAGCGCGAGAAACATGTCGTAGGTCGCCGATGTAAGGTGGTCGTACGGCTGTACGAGAATCAGGATTATGTTGTATTTGAATATGAGTAACATACTGCTTCTATCATTACATTTGTTACGTAAATCGAGTCTCTTTCGGAACAATTTGTAGGCGAAACTCATCGATATGGAGTAAGAATACGTTACAGGAAATTCGCACGAGTCAACCATGGTATACCCGTTTTAAGCTACAGTAAATGTATATCCATGGGGTATATGTTACCAGGCGCTATGTTACATGGGTAACAGTCAACCGCTGCCACCGCCACCACCAGAACGGCCCAGTGGTACCTCATTTCCATCTACTGTACCATATGAATTTCTTGTACATACATATTATGTATGTACCCCATGTATACAAAGCTAACTCCCAACTCCATGAACATTGAATCCACT
Organism: Orchesella cincta; assembly: GCA_001718145.1. Taxonomy (NCBI): domain Eukaryota; kingdom Metazoa; phylum Arthropoda; class Collembola; order Entomobryomorpha; family Orchesellidae; genus Orchesella; species Orchesella cincta. The sequence continues at coordinate 127,721 of LJIJ01000041.1, read as the reverse complement.
TAGGCAATTTACCAAACTACACTACAATGCTTAATTTCGTCGTCCCCTCAACCAACTGGGCATACTTTTTCAACCTCATTTTTCACCCGGAACCTCAAGTACCCGGGCCTTTTCATTGATTTCATCGGATTCTCCTCGCGCTCCTCTTCTCAACGATGACCCACCTTGACCTGTGGCTCTGGTCAAACTCCTTTTTCCACCTCTTGGGAATCCATCCGTTTTTTCATGAGCTGATGATGGATGTTGGCGGTAATTGCCTTAGGGAAAATTTATATAAAAGGGGAACGATGAAGAAGAAGAGGACAAGAGGGAGTTGCCTAAAATATTATGCCTGTACTAGAACTACCACCACAACCACCTTCAAGTACTGTAAGCTCCTCCATAACATTAGCCTATCCACATGAAGTTTCGTAAGTATGACCGAACCAGCGACCGGGACATGCATTATTTTTCAGTAAATTTCTGTTGTGTGTGTGTGTGTGTGTAGTTTTCTGAGAGCAACATTATGGTTTGTACCTTAACCATGTTATTTTTTAACTTGGGTTTTTTTTTCTTCTTTTCGTCCGCAGTAAAAATGGTTATATGGATATGGACGCTGATGCTAATGATCCTTTCGTACAAGATATCCTTCATGTTCTAAAACTCGAGACTCTGGGTTTGAGAACTTTTTGAACAAAACCAGCAAAGGGAAGCCTCTAGCAAAAGCCCAACACGAACATGATGATGATGATGATCATGATGATTATACTTAATACAAGTTGTCTCTCTATACAGTAAAAATGTTACATTCAACATTGGTCTTGGTGAGATGGGTATTGAAGATGATGATGATGGTGATGATCATGGTGGGGGAACATGCAGATACGGACGTGGAGGACAACAAAACAAGAAGAGGAGAGGAGAGAAAAATAATACATAACGTGTATATTATTATTATTATAGACGACGACCATAAGAAGAAGTCTAAGGCTAGAAAAATGAAGAACAAGTCAGGAAAAAAAATTTCTACTAACGTACTACTCCTTACCAACCGACGAAGAAGGTGCCTAACTGACTTTGCTGTTATAAAGACAAGAAGAAAAAAATGATGATGATAAAAGGATATGTATAAAAAAGTATGCCATGCCATCATCCATAAGTATATCCATTGTGTTGTGTGGATTGAAAAAGGTTCTGAAAAGAATAGTGCCTGCAAAAATTATAAGTACTGTACAACAGAGAGCCCAGCAGTACTGGTGATGGTACAAGATGTGAAAAAATGGTTCGCATCTTCATCCATCCAAGCTCCAAAGGGAATGGCGGATAAGCGAGCTGCTCTTGGTCTCGTCTCTCTGCGTTAAAAGGAGGTAGTTACCTACTCCGGCTTCGTTTTCCTAGCCTATCTCCCCCAAAAAAGTGAAGTAACCTAAACTGAGCAACCAACCGAACAAGATGAAGATGAAACGAAAAAGCGATGTTTAGTTGCAGTTTTCAGAAATAGGCAATCTCTGCTTTCGCTATGTACACATAATGTACACACACACCACACACACCTTACACACTTTATGTATGCAGCTGTAAGATTGGGATAACGTATGTTACACACATTATTAGAATAGTCTCAAGAGCATAGGAAAGGAGGTGAGAAATGAATGGATAATTTAATTAGATATTAAAATTTTATTCTGCTGGGGATCAGCCCCACAAAATTGTAACGTTTTTGTCACCGTTACTTTAACTCTGGCGCAGAGGGCAGGGCACAGCCCGACTTGAATGGAGTCCAAAGAAAGGGAAGTTGACAGTGTCTATGTATGTGTGTGTAATCTGATGCTGATCTGATAGGATTATTGAATGGCAACATTATGGCAAATTTCTCGATAAGAATAATAGATAGGATGCTAGCAATGCGATAACTGGAATATGAAACAATGAAAATATTTATATGGATGAATTTTTGTTTGCAAAAAAAAAATGAAAATTGCAAATAAAAAGCTTTGTTTGCTTATCGGCTTTGGCTGTTATTGATGATGATGATGGCTTTTTTTGCATACATACGCACAGGAGCAACGCCATGACTTTTACTCAGAGTTTTACAAACGGCATCTTTGAAACTTGAGCTGACCTGACAAGAACTAATAATAATGCTCGATTGTCCCCATACTATACGCTTTATATTTCCTCGACATGACACGACAACTTTTGTTCTACTATGGGAAGCATGACATATTACTCAAAATGCATACACACGAGTAGTATATGAGCGGTGACGCCAGAGAGGGAGTAGGAGGTGAGGTAGTGAGGTCTAGGTGGCCGGAGGAAGTGAAAAGTAATCACGTTACCAATGAACTTTTTTCATTCTCATTTTTCAGTTGAATTATTGTTGAAGCAGAAAATAGAATGGGAAGGGGAGAGAGAGAGAAAGAAAGAGGAGAATATGTTATTATTTTTACTACCATCATTATTATTACCATGATTATTGTTGGGGGTGAAGGTTCTATTCTCGGCTTCATGTGTTCACAGTTCAGACCATTGTTTTCTGTACATTACTGGGTTTACAAGCTCGAGAAAACAAGTCAGGCAACAATTTGACCGACACATGCAAAAAACGCCATTTCCTCAATTCCGAACCAAACCTTGAACATCCAACAAAACAGTAATGTTGGGATTTTCGCTGTTAAGTAAAACTTATTTGGATACTTTAGTTCAATCCAAAGTGAAATACGAAGCGTCCCCATCACTCAACTCAAGTTTAGTTGAGCCGAAGAAGGAAAGGAGACAAGTTCTGATGCGCCATGCTAAAAACACATGAGTACGTAAACCATCATTTTTTTTGCAGTTTGCAACATCCCTCCTGTCATTCATTACATTTCATTTCAGCTATACTAGCATAGTTCCCTTCTCAGAACAACAGCGAACGAAGACACAATGATCATGAATAGATAGAATTCTGGGAGAGACACAGAGCCGAGCTCGAGGACGATGACGAAGAAGACCAAGACGACGACGACGTTATATGTCGCCTCACCTTAACCTTCACGATGCCATTATCCACCGCAAAAGAAACCCCGTTTTTGGAGGTGGTTTGGTTTGGTTTGCGTTTTTGGTGCCAGAGAAATTGGATATTATCGAATTTCATCAGAACTTTCATGTGGCTGAGCACACGCTCGCTCCATTCTCCTCCACGCTCTCCTATCCGTATCATCCAGACAATTTCTCTCACCTGCTAATTACATCATACTCTTGAACAAACTCCTTGGCTTTTTTTTCACTCTTTTATGAAAAAAAATCGCTTTATTTCAACATGAACGAAAATCTGCATGCACTTCATCCATCGGACTATGAAAACTCGTGAAGAATTTTGTTTTAAAAAGTGAGTTCGACTCGTTGAATTGTAGCTGTTGATGCTTTTATGTGCATAGTAAATTCAATACGATATATAACAAAATGTATATAGTTTTTTTCGAAATGTACCTACACTTTTGCTACTAACTTTTAACCATCATTCCTCTATACTTAACATAGATACATAACATTACATTAACATTTAGTACATTACATTGCATGCGAAATATTTGTGTGTGAGCCTCATGCCTCTGACTTGCCTGCGAAAGAGAGAGAGAGAGAGAGAAGCCGAGAGAACTGCGTTCAGGTTCAGATTGAAAGAGAGGCATGCCTATGCATTTTACTTTACAAGTCAAGTCTGAAAAATATATCCATGGTTCGCATCAACATCAACTTCATAATCATCATCATCAACATCATCCGCATATCCTTTTCTTTTGGTATCGTTGTTTGTCTGTACTTCTCTCTTGATGATGATGATGGCATCATGTTATGTTGTAGTTGTATAATATTATGTGCAAGTTAACTTGTTTATTCCTTTACGTAAATAACATCACACACACACACACACACACATTATACTTACATTACATGCCGATGATCATGATGAACTAAAGTAAAAAGAAGTTAGCTTAGTGGTGTTGTGGCGTTGTTTGTATTTTCAAAACCATCCTTACTAATACACTCATGATGACGACGAAAGGAAAGGAAAAGAGATGGAAGATAGAGTCAGAAAGAGACCAACTAAGAATTTATATTATGTATGATGATGTTGATGATGATCTTGATCAACATCAAACATTGCATATCCCATCCCAGTTATATAGGAGTACAGTGAGGAGCATATAATACATTATCCTGATACAGATCCAGGGGTCAGTCATCATCACCATCAAAAATCGAGATACTTTAATAGTAATAATCATGATAATAGTTGCTTAATATAAACTATGAACTTGGTTTCGCTGCTCTTGGTCATAGGCACAAGAAGAGCATAAAGGATGCACATGGACAAAAGGGAATGCACAAGCCAAATGGTTCATTTTGTACTTTTTCCCTGATCATCTTGATCATGATGGTTCTTTAGAAGCCGGCCGACCGACCTTTTTACATTTTCCAAAAAAAAATCATGAGCAGAATTTGTTATGAGTTTGAAAATGTGGATTACACACATTTATGGATATAAGCCTACTAATAATATTTGCTCTTGTTTCACTGAAGAGGGAAAAGTGTCTAAAAATGTTGGGAGTCGGAATGAGCTGAACTGACGTTCCTTTCTGACTTCTGACGACTCCCATGCAAAAGCTTGGGTTTGAGTATGTACCTATATTTTGCATGGCGTTGCATGACTGACTGACTAAAAAGAAAATATTAAATTGTGGAAAAAGTTTAAAGTCAAACAGGCACAGGATGTGACTAATAATGGTTGGTTTAGAATGAAGAAAAAATCATGATATGCAATGGATCTTGATGATGATGGTGATGATGATCATGTTTTTAAAAAAATGCAATGGGCTTTGCCTCTCATATACTATAATGGGCAGCCAGACATTATTATAGAACAAACTCACTCCATCTTGTTTTAACTTTTGGTTGAAAAGCATCTGTATTATATTTTCAAGAAAATGACGACGATCATGATGATGATGATGAGCTAACAGTCCTTAAGAAGAATAAGAAATAATAGTTTGTTGAGTAAAGTGTCTCGCTCGTTTCTCTTACTTCTCCATTTACCACAAAAGTTTTAATTGTCTTTGTTGCTTTCATGAAAAATAAAAAAGGTTCTGGTCTGACTGGGGTCTTGGTTGGGATGCACTTCTTCAAAAAGACGACTCCATTTGTCTCTCATTTCCTTTGTTCACCAAGAAAAATACGTCTGACATGATGATACCAAACGAAACGAAGGTTGCTGCAAAACGGTAACAAAAATACGACAGATGGGAACAAGGTGTAGTAGTAGTTACTGAAAAAAACAAGATGTATTGTAACCAATACTCTGATAATAATAATGGGGAAAAGGTAGAAATGATGATGATCATGTTTGATAATACCTAACTCTGCTCTGCTCTTGTTGTTATTTGAAAATGGCAAAGAAAAATTATTGAGTTGTTAAGTACTTTTCGACAAAGTTGAAAGTTTCTTGGAAATCCAATTGCATGCATGCATTTTTCTTATCATATTTATATATAGGTATACAAAAACTATCTCTGGTAAGTAATTCAAACATTTAGCACAAGTCCGAACAAGAAATTTTAATATGCAAGCATAAAAGTGATGGATTATGATAAATGCCATTCTGACTGCATATCTGCATCACTCACAGCAAATATTTGCAAGCTCGCCAAGAGGAAATTGGTTTTCGTGTGTGCATTCACAATCCCATGTAATCGCAAATATTTGGTCAAGTGACAGAAAAAAAACATGCAAGTCTCCTGTCAAAATCTGTCAACCCAAACTGTCAATTTGCATATGAAAGTGCAGAAAATGATGACAGAGTCAAAAGGGAAGCATTAATTTAGGGACCTAAAAGGATACAATCGGCGCATGAAAATACTGCTTTCATAAAACGCGTATTTATCGAATTTTCGGGTACTTACAATCCACTCGGAACGGAAGGAAAAGTGCGTATTTGTTTCTTCAAAAACATAATACACAGAAACATACATAATATATTACTATAATATTTTTTGTGCTCTCAACAGAGATAAAAATGTGATAAATGAGCAAGATATAGACAAGTGATTATGTGCCAGGCCAGACACACCTGTTTCGGCTGGCAATGAGCCACAAAATATGGGCAAAACTAGAGAATATATAAAAATATCAACATACATAATTATTTATTGAATGATTAAAACTCTATCATGCATCCACTTTCATCATGCTTTGATACTTCCATAGACGTGTGGTGACAACTAAAAATTGTTTTAGGAAATTAAAATCGAAAAAGAAAATGAGCCACATAGTTTTGTATATGCACATAATCAGAGAACAGGTATAAGAAAATTGGGAATGAAATGAAATACATTGTACTACAATGCACACACACACACTCTCTTCCATTTTTATCATGACTGTGATCATCACGTATATTTTATATTCATGGGTTTTTAGTAACATTAGAAAATGTCTGTATGAAAAGGTAGCAACTGGTGATGGTTCGGTAAATGTTGGTAAAGGTATGCCTAACACACACACACAAGTAGGGGAATAAATGTTGAATAGACAACAAAAGAAAAATGTACGTAAAAAATGTGATACTGGTGACTATTGAACAGACAGAAAAGAGCAGAAGATTATAACATTACTACGAATACGAAGGAATGCTGAATGATGATATGAAAATGTTACGCAAGATCCTTCTAGGTAGTTGATTATAGTCACTGAAATTTTTGGAAAAGTTTTGTCGATGAGCAACATACGACGCAGCGTAGCGCTTCATGCATTGTGGAAATAGGGGGAACGCAATTTTTACACATAAATATTTTCATAGTATCATATAGTTCGGGAGTAGTGCATAATTTTGCGCTTTTTCCTCAACAACTTCACCTCAACTGGCGTCTGGTATGCCTTTCCCGAAGCCGTTCATCTTATCATGGGTATGTTGATGGGATTTTGAAAAAGCACTGTGTGCTTTCTATAGTCCTTTGTGCGTGCGTTTGAAGCTGCAGACATTCGCTTGGAACATAAAGACTTTCCTCACTCAAATCTCAGCATCATCAGCACTGCTTCTCGTTCTCGAGGTCAGTAGCATTCTTGCTATGTACCAATGAATCAAATTCTTTGCCAACAAAAATTTCCCTTTCTTCAGCAACAGTTCAAGGTCTAAAAAAGAATGAGGATACCTACTTCCTCCTCTTTCTCATCTCATTTCTTTCCAGAGATTGATTTTTGACTGGAAATCGAAGATTTGAGTGATCCTTTGTCGTTTCTGATTTTTGCATGATGCTTTCAACACGTGTGTATAAAGCATGTGGCTTGATGTGAAAGCAGAAGAGTGCTTTCTCCTCTTGGTGTTCGAGAAGCAGTTGAGCTCAAACTTGGGGTTGGAAAGGAGTTTTGGAAAAAATTAAACTGGAGATGAGGAGCATTGAATTTTTAAAGTATGGATGAGAAGCAATAGTTAGCATTTAGGCATTTGTAAGTACGTTAGAGCCTCTTAACTGTCCACCATTTCATAGTTGTCCTTTAACATCAGCTGAGACTTTCACTTTGGCAAAAGGTATATCGTCTTGTGTTCGCTGAAGGGGTGCTAGTATACTGAAGAAATGCCACCATATTGCAAAGATACTAAGATGCAGATATGCATATTCGTTGTGGATAAAATACTACAACTTGATCTGGATAGACTTCAGTGGCGGTATTGGGTACGCGGGGCCAGATAGTTGTCCGTTTTTCACATTTGGTTCATTCATATCGTCATATCTTCTTCTTGCTGCCTTGCTGCTTTGCATTATTCGTTTCATATGCATAATATGCACATCGTATTCGTATCGTAGTAGCACTAGTAGCAGATTAGTGTTTTTATCCTCCTCAATTCTCAATTCATCTGTTGAGCTGATAGCTGATGCAAATTAGTTCTTTGAAGGGAATATTTTTAAAAGTTTTAATCTTATCAGTATAAACAAAGGCCTATGTTTTTGTGATTGTGACTACAACTTGATAAGGGCAGTGGACCCTTTTGAAGGAATTGTTTTGATTCAGACATTCTTGAAAAGCTGTCAAAATGTATGTGAAAAATGTAATTTTGGATGGCTTCAAGTCCTATAAGGAACAAACAAAAGTGGGCGATTTTGATCCTCATTTCAATGCAATCACTGGCTTGAACGGATCAGGGAAATCCAACATTTTGGATGCAATCTGTTTTGTTTTGGGCATCTCATCCATGAGCGTGGTAAGTTATTGAGTCGTGACATTATTACAGATTTTTAATATTTAAGATGACAATAGGTACATTAATTACCAATATTTTGTTGTAGGTTCGTTGCAAAAGTCTTGCTGATTGTATCTACACAGGCTCAGGATCTGGTGTTTCGAAAGCTACAGTTTCCATTGTGCTGGATAATACGGACAAGAAGAGGAGTCCTCCAGGTCAGAAACAATATGACGAAATCATTGTTTCCAGAGTTGTACATAAAACAGGAGACTGTAGGGTAAGTTGAGTTTGGATTGTTATTCCACTAAAAACATAATTTATTTACTGAGAAGCTGTGATTTTGTAGTAGTATTATTGTTGAAATATTTCAGTATTACATCAACAAAACAACTGCATCAAGGAAACTTGTTACTGATCTCTTTGAGTCCGTTCAACTGAACGTCAACAATCCAAACTTTATGATTATGCAAGGGAAAATTACCAAAGTTGTCAATATGAAGCCAAAAGAGCTGCTCCATATGATTGAGGAAACAGTTGGAGCAACTTTATACCAGGCAAAACGAGAGAAGGCAGAAAGTGAACTCAAAAACAAGCAATTCACTATTGACTCGATCAACTCGGTATGATATTTAATTAAAGCATTATTAAATTAAACAATCATGCGTAGTTTATGGTTTGTTGTATGTTGGCTTATCTGTCTATTTTTTCTTATCTTTTGAACAGGTGCTGAAAGACCACATCAAACCAACCCTTGATAAACAAATCAAAGCCCAAGATATGATACAAGAGTACAACTTTCAGATGCGTGAAAAGAATGAAAAACAGATTGAGTGGTCAAAGCTGCACTATTTCGATTTGAAAAAGCAAGGAAGCCAAGCTGAGGTCAAGTTAAACACAATTCTTGAGCAAGATGAGAAGGATGACGAGCTTAAAGTGCAATATAGACAGGAGATTAAGCAGTTGAAACAGAGGGAAGAGCAGATGAAGCAGGAAAGCTCGTCGAAATTTAATGCCAAAGTCGATAAAGCTGAGAAGGCTCTTGCGGAAGAGAAAAAGAAGTTGCACGCCAAGAAAACTGACGTTAAAACTGCTGGTGAAGCTCTGGACAATGCCCACAAAGCAGTTAAGGATGCTGAAAAGGCAAAAAAGACAGAAGAAAAAAACGTGGAGGACTTTAAGAAGAAAAGTGCCAAAGCTGTTGGTGAATTTGAACAACTCCAGCAAGAAAAGAACAAGGCAACTGAAGAGTTAGAAAAAGCTCGTGAGCAGTAAGTCTTATACATTTCTTAAATTTAAATGTATTAAGAGAAAAAGATAATAGTTGATAGTGTTCCAATTTTTTACATATTATGTTGTGTATTAATTTAGAGAAAATCAGATACGAGCAGGAAAAATTCTTGATGAGGAGGGAAAAAGTGTAGACATTGATCAAGAGCTAAACCGTCTTGGAACAGAAATCGCTGCTCTCAAACCTGAAGTGGAGGACGGCCGCCAAAAAATTGCTGAATATAAAAGGAGCTTGACTGAACTTGAAAGGACAATTAAACAGACTCCATCCGATGATCAAGTTGAGAGGGATTATAAGGAGAAACTCAAAACGTTTGAGGATGTCAAACGGGAAGCCGCCAAACGTAACATTAATGCTGAAGAAAGTGTAGTAGACATTCACGGTATTAAGTTAAAAGCGGAGCAAGAAAGGGATGGATTACAAAGGCAGAAGCATGCAATCTTTGGGAGAATGCACTTCTTATCGTTGGAATATGAGTATGACTTTTGATTTGTTTAAATAAATGTTCTCATCATTTATGTTCTAGTACATTTAAACTTAAACCAAGAAAAATATTAACTGTGGTTTTTTTGGGTTTCAGCAAAAGTCGGGTAGATCCAAATGGCATTCGCGGTTGCATCCATAACCACGTTAAAATTAATGGGATTGAAGAGTGGGGAAATGCTTTAGATGCGGCGATGGCAGGTGTTGTTGGACATGTTATAGTTGATACCGATATCGCAGGTAAAAATTTGATCAAGTTTGGTCAAATGCAAAGACGAACGACCATACATCCATTGAATACTTTTCGAAGTAATTATCGCCCCAGCCACGTAACACAGCGCCAATTAGATCAGAAATTTGGTCCTGGAAACACGATTTTTGCGTTGGATTTGTTGGAGTATGGCCAGGACGTCAAGCCGGTCATTGAACACTTTGCGGGAAACAAAGTTTTATGTAAAAACATGGACATTGCTAGAGTATGTTACAAAATTTCATTACTGTGTTGAGCTACTTAATTTTAAAATATTGAATTTATTACTATTTATCACTTTTTGTTAATAGAAAGTGGCGTTCGAAATGAAACTGCTGGCGTACACTGTCAGTGGGGAAACTGCTGATCCTAGTGGTATAATGAAAGGTGGATCCGTGAGCAATATTGGCGCGACAATCAGGAGTTGTGCGGAATTGTATAAAATCAATGAAGAGCTGAGACGGTTAACTGCCCAAATTACCGATTTGACAAGAAAGTTGGAAACAGCCAAAAGGTATTTAGTATAATTTTTTAAATGCGCTTTATGGAAACATTGTATTTTTGGACGCATTATTCTTAATTTAACAACGTTTTTTTTCGTTTTAGCAATCAAGAGGTTATTGAAAAAATAGAGAGGGCAAAAAGAGATCTACACCATGCTGATCAGATGAAGAAGCTTACAAAGTATTCTCAGCTGAAAGAGGAATTTGATACGACAAAAGCCAAACTTCGTAAGTATTTTTTAATCTTAACAGCACTTCCGGAATGCTATTGTCCGCTAGATTTTATACCATTGTTGTATTTCTATTGTAGAGGAAGAAGGGGCCCAATTACAGGAGATAGAAACTCGCTACAAGAATTACGAGAAGGAACGGTCTCAACTTCAAAAGAAGGCAGATCAGGTGGAAAACTTGAGAGATAAGAATATTCGGGACAATGAAAATTTGATAAAAAAGTGGGAAAAAGCTTTAGAAACTGCAACGAAAAAGTATGAAGCTAGACAAAAGGATTTTAATGAAATTGAGATGGACCTAAAGTCCAAGCAAGCATTTATCGATGAATATCAAAAGGTATGATGACTTAATATAAATCAGTGATTTAATGATGATATGATTAACTGCATGTATTTTAAGCTCTGATTTATTTTTCAATAGGATATTGATGATGCTATTGCTGCAGTGAAAGAGTGCGAGAAAAACTTGGCTGAAGCCGAGGAAGAAGTTCAAAAATTCATGGAACATTATAATAAGGTGGAACACGAGTATAATAATGCAGATGCTGAGAGAAGTAAATGGTTTGAAGAAGCCAAGGGAATTCAGGATCAAATCAAAGCGCTTGATGAGAAGAAGGAAGCTGCCGAAATCAACAAAATGAAAAGGAACAATGTTAGGCAGCAATGTCAAGATCATGTTGACTGTAAGTGTCTAAATAATACTAATAAATGCTACACTATCTATATTGTATAATCACCAAAGTTTTTTTTTCGATGAATAGATTGCGCCTCTGAAATAGAGAAGCTGAGGGATAATTTCAAGGATATCAACTTTGACGCGGAGGCTCGACCAGCTGGTGGAAAATCTGCCACTGTAATGTGTAAATTCATTTATGCGCTTAATTTGTTGTGTCATCGTCATGCAAAACATTGTTTAACGTTATTCATTTAACAGACTGTGAAGAAGGAGCTGGACATCATTACAAAGAAGTTGGAGGACATGCATCAGAGACTGGATCATGAGGCTGCTGCTGCACTGCAACACACTGAAAAGGACTTTACTTCCTCCACTGAAAAGTTATCCATGATTGAAAAGAATAAAAAGAACTTGATTAAAGCTATTCAAACATTGGATGATGCTAAGGTATGATTACATGAACACTCGGTAGAAAGAAAGTAATAAATTCGTTTGTATATGATTTATATGGTATTTTTTTCAGAAACGAAAAGTCAAAATCGCGTATGATAACGTAAATGAGAAGTTCAATGGAATGATGCAAACATTGTTACCTGAAGCTAAGGCTAAACTGGTGGAAGTTTCACCTGGGGACCTATCCCAAGGCGTCAATGTAATAATTTTTTTAAAAGTATTTTAATGAAGGCTTGTTGAATTTTTTATTTGCTGAAATTAGTACCAACTAACATAATATTTGAAACTTTTAGATTCATGTACAATTAGGAGGTGTTTGGAAAGAATCTTTAACTGAGCTGAGCGGTGGGCAGCGTTCCCTTGTCGCTCTTTCCTTGGTCCTGTCGCTTTGCATGTACAACCCTGCGCCGTTTTACATTCTCGACGAAGTTGACGCAGCTCTTGATCTTAGCCACACTCAAAATATTGGAGTAGTCATCCAAAACCAGTTCAAAGGGACTCAATTCATTTGTGTTTCACTCAAGGATGGCATGTTTTCGAACGCTAATGTTTTGTTCACTGCAAAGCACGAAGGAGGCAAAAGTGTGGTAACTCGCATCGCCAAGGGTAAAAATCAAGGAATAATGCCACCTCCAGCAGCTGTGAATGAGAACAAGAAGAAAACAAAAAACCGTTAAAGACGTGAGAAACTAATGAGTCGAACGAAGGTTAATTTAGGATAATTTAAATATAAGCTCAACTGCCAGTTAATGATCTCCGGTCTAAGATTTTTATTGAAGAATTTGTAATATTAAGCAGCAAAACCAAACTTGTTCTTGTCTCTTGTGTTTATGTAAGATGTATAGTGCCAGTTTTAATACGTCGTTTTTATTATCGTTTGGCATCATTTTATTATATTTCTTTTGTATCGTACAACACCACCTTATGTGTGCCTTTTAACATTACAGGAAACTGCAATAATTACTTGCGTGAAATAAATAACGATTTGATGTTGGTATTTTAATAATTTGCGATTTTGTCTCTAAAATTTATTATTCTTCCTTTCATCAATATATTATTTCTTTGATTACTAGAAGTACACATCATTTAGTAGTTAGTTACCTGCGTTCATTCATAGAACTAGTATTAGTAAAGTAGGTAAAACAGTTTTAAATGTATCTTAATTGTTCATTATTTCATCGTTACAAGTTTTTACTTAAATTACAATTTCAATATGATACGGCATATTATGTGGTAGATAGGTACATAAAAGACTTCACTTCTCACTTGATTTGATCCTTGTATTACACAAACCTACTTTACTACTAGACACTTTGTTCGTAGCACTATATATATACCCTAAAAGTATATTTTATGCACACAAATTTAAACGTCAACGATAATCACAACGATAAACGATATCCTTCCTAATACAATTCAAAAAGATACAGGCTTCCAAGAAGACTTCATTCTAGTTTCGGCATACTATGTACAGTACAATGGGTTTTTTTTTTACATAATTACGATACAACGAAAAGTAAACATTCCAAAACAAAAGTTAAGTCAAGTTACAAATGACTAAAGAATTAACTTGCTTAAATGCATAATTAAGTATAATAATTCAATGTAAATCCCATGTGCTCAATTGACCTGTCAACTGAGGAGAGATAACGATGAACGGTTTGCAAAAATTACTTTCCCTTCCGTTCTATTATAATATTCAACAATAATTCATGCAACAACACTTTCCGTCAAGTGCTGCATGCTGATCTTAAGTGTACTTTACCTTACATGATGTACTTAGACTTAACTACATAATACATAGATTTTACTTAAAGAATTACATAAAAAGGATTAGTTCTGCTCTGCTGATGAAGACGTAATCTGGCTCTACGAAAGTTCAGTTCAAATACTAATAATATTAGGTTAGTTTTGCAAGGAGTGCAAGGATGATTGCAGTTTACAAAATCACTAAATACTCGTTTTAAGTAGAGGGATTTCCATTTCTAACAGTAAAATTCATCGTAAAATTAAAGTCAAAAGTAGAAACATACCGTAGAAAAACGATGTCGAATTTTCATATACCCGGTTCGTTAGATTGTATTACTGTAGTTCGGTTCTGATTCCATTTTCCAACAATGTTTGTAATTATTATTATTATTATTCCTTTCTGATTGTTTTACACACAGAACAACAATTGAAAATATTTTATATAAAGGATCAACAAACTTAACATTAAACGTTATTGAAAAAGACGTACTAGTGAATAACAATAAGAATTACCTACCACACAACAGTATAAGTAAATGTTAGTTAAGTGAACTGTGGTAATCAACGGTTAACTTGCAGATAATGACTTCATTTATTTTATATAGCACGAAAACACATAATATCGAATTATAAATATTGATAATAAAAAGAGAGCCAAGACGCTTCGAAAAACAATTTATTTCTGATGGCAAATCGTCTGAATATGCTCATCATAGGAAAATGGAGGTAACTGCTAGCAGAAAGGTACGGAGTTCGTATAAGAATTTTGTTTTCGTGGACATTTGCAGAGTCAATTGTTATATACTTCCGCCGCTCTAACTTGTAATTAGGTACAGGATTTTATACAATACAACAGTCATGTTCATGTTTAAATATTGTGTTTGATTTACTTCACAAAATACCAGCTTAAAAAATCCTGTCATTGTCTTTGACAAAGTGAGATGAGGATATTAGAGGTATACATAGGATAAAAACAATAAATGCATCATGATTGCATTTGATTTAGCTGTACATACATGACTGGGGGGAGTAGTATAAACAGATATAAGGATCAGAAAGTAGGCGTCGTAACTCTGGAGCCATGTTGGAATCCGGTGACATGAACTCTTTAATATTTCTTGGTGACTTTTCCAACTCCTCCAACCAGCAGCCCATGCGGGGAAGAAGTTTAACCTGAAAATAGAATTCAAGACCAGTAAATATCCAATTGCCTTTGCATAACATTATATCATTCTATTTTTATTATTATTATTATAGGTTTATAAACCTGAGGTATATTGTGCCCAGTTCCATTAGGATTTTCCACTCGGTCTGCCATAGAATCAAAAAAGACCCATGGAGCTTGACGTTCCGTGCCACACTTGACAAACGAAACAAAATGACTCGTTTCGATGCAAATAACAGCAAACAAGTCCATGGTCACTCTGGGGATGGTACGACTAGAGGAAACGGCATAAGAGGGAGAAGGTATAGAGGAAATGAGGGGAGCAGTTGAGGGATTGCGATTAAAATTAGGATTGCCTCCAACAAAACCACCGGTTCCGCCACCACCAGAAGTGGCCCAACTTCCACTAGCACCAAATAGGTAGCTAGGGATATTGCCAGAATTGGCATTATTTAGATGGTGATTGAGATGATGCTGATGATGACCGGTGGTTGATGTTGGAGAAATAGGCGTTGCAAATGAAAAATACTGTGACGCATCAAATGAGTACTTGATGGGGACAATGTGACTCAGATGTGTTTGTCGATCCCGTCTCTTGTGGATTTGATGAAGACAAGTTTCACAAAATGCGGTAGACTCTGCACCGGATCCTCCGGGGGAAACAGCGGTGTCACGAGCTTCTCCTCCTGAACTGAATTTACCGTAGCAGCTAGGACATTCGTGTGTGGCCAGAGAACCACATATTATACACATTCGGGGGACTGTAAAACAATTTAAGCCTTCATAAGTATTCCGTTTTCAATAATAATACCATTCAATTTGGTACGTATTAATATGATGAAACTTACTATCTTCCATCAAGTCGGTGATGTCAATACTGAGGTTAGGTAAGATACCATCGTACATCTTATATTTATTTCCAGACCTCGGCATTTGCAAAATGAGGGCAGGCCTAGGAACCGTTTTTAGCTTCAACTCCTGCATGATCAGACTCTGTTCAAAGAGTTGCTGGATTGTCGGTATTTTGTTCTTGTCTTCCTCAGTCTGTGCGACGAGAACTTGATGGAAAAAATCTGAGTGGCCAGAAGATAAACTCATAAACTCCTCCAGGTTCAATACTTTGCTAAACAAAAGCTGGAGAAACTCTTGAGGATCCATTTCCTCTGAAGTGAGTTTGTCATCGAGATGCTGCATTGTTTCACGGAGTTTCATCACGTTTCTAGCTGTACAGTACAGCTCTTTCCGCAGTGGGTTCACTACATCATCCCTCAAAATTCGCTGCACATTTCGGGCAAGCTCTTCGTCTCCCGCATCCTTTTGACCGTTCCATTCTTGCAATAAGATGGAGTCAAAGACCCCGGAGAAAGAGAACATGGAAAAGAGAGTTGCATCCAAGTAGCATGAATTTCTATGCCCTTGAATTCCTTTGCTGCGCCCTGAAATATAATTCAATGACCCGTTAAATACATTTCACGCCATTTAAAAGGTAAAAAATGAAATATAATGATTTAAATGTCATTATAATTTACCACTAATTCTTTCTCCATCTTCCTCCCTCAAAGGTGCCTGCACAAACGGAATCGGCATGTTGGAATCGTCGTTATTATTACCGTTGCTCACCACAGCTTGCTTAAGATTATTATCAGTCTGAATGGTTTCACTAGTCTTTGGAGGACATTTATAGGAAGATGTGGAAGCAGCCAAAACACCACTGGCTTTGCTTGTCCACTGAGAAACTCGTGGACCGGCTACCACAGGACCGTCCGCAGTCTACAGCCGGTAAGGGATGATTTGTTCCAGCCGCCGATGACCATCCACCCTTACCAACCGTAACTCCTGCTCCAATATCACCTTGCCCAATCCGCTCGGCACTATACAATTTGGGCCTGTCACTAACTGTATTCTTTGACACAGTAATGGTAGAACAGGAAGTTTCGTCTGCTGAATGATTATATCTCTTTTTTCGGCTACCAGTACTGCTGGTAGAGCTGGTGTCGTATGATCCCACGTCTAGACTCGTGGAAGAGCTGCTACTTGGACTAGGACTAGGACTACTATGGATCCCACTACCACTTCCGATGCCACTGCTTGCGCTGAGACTACTGTCACCCCGGATAGGTGACACTTGACCCCCTGTATCTTCTTCAACGTCCTTTGTCGAGATCTCGGGATTGTAAAAATAGTCGTCTTCTAAAATCAGTCCTGCTACAGCCACCAATCCTCCTCGTTGCGCAGTACACGTGAATAACTGCTTGTTTTTGTACCAACCAGAGCCCAAACCAAGTGGTCGGTCCTAAAATAAAATCATTCAAACGAATTCATTATAAACTTCATAGTTTTCCATTTCTTTTGCCAAATAATTTTTCAAACTTACAAATTCAATGCCAGCAATTTCTTCCCCTTCAATAACGCCCGTCCATCTGATAACACCAGATTCATTCGTTTCCGGGGGTTCTCTAACCCAAACAACACGATCGCCTTTCTTCACCCCTGAAAATTTAGGAAACAATAATAATTGTGTTAAAATAACTTTTGATCACGTAAAAATTTTGAAACTAGTCACAATTATTTTGAAAGCAAAAGCAATTTAGCAAGAGCAGTAAGCTCGAGTAAGCCAATTTATTCATGAATTTTAATTTTTTCCCATTTGATAACCATAAATATTTAATTTCTACAATAATATACCATCATGTTTCTCATTCTGGATAATAATTGTTTTGTTGCTGCTTCTCCATAACAAAAATACTTTTACACCAACGAAGCAAACGCACATTCCAACTAGCGACCACGCAAAAATCATCGTTGTACTATTTTGCACAAAGACAAATAGAGATTCATAATAGCTATCGAGTGGCACAATGAATTTGAAAGACATTTTTATTAGTAAATATTGCAGATGATAAAACCATCCTAACAAATTTATGCGTAAAAGCTTCTCTGGAGCTTTTTGACTCGTTTTAGTGGCTTTCCTAAGAATGCAACTACCTACTAAACATGATCTGCTATTTAGGTATCATATCAGCTTTATGGTAATTTATATGCATAGATTCATTTTAAAATGTAAAAGCCCCTCAAGCTGCATTTCATTTCAACAAAATTTAGGAACCATGCAATGTATCTCTATAATAATGTGATATCATCGTCCTCCACAGAGCCTCATAGGCTAACCTAACAGCCCAATATTCATACAAACTTCCTTCAGTTCAGGTACATATATAAATCATAAGTATCATACAAGCTCTCAGCATCCTCTTGATATCATTCAATACTGAACATAAACGCCTACCTTAAAATGACAAAAACTAAAAGTACTTTTGAGTTGAGATAAAGATGTATACTTACTTTGTTAATAAAATCTTATTATGCGCGTGCCTAAAAAACTCTACCTGTCATTATACGGTCCTACAAAAAATAACATGAATTCGTAGGACGATACTATCATTAACATGGTTCCATGCACTTTATCATGTTTGTCAATAAAAGCATTCATGCATATTGCATTCATTGCATGAGCATTAAAACTACAAGGACATTTGGATTTCCAGTGCATTTTTTTTGCTGAGCAAAGCAATGTCAGAACAAAACTGCTGAATATGAATGTTTGGAGTTATGAACAGCACTTGTACGGACTCTTTCATATTGGAATGTATGATGACGTCTGACTGACTGACTGTGAATGTGAGTTATATGAAGTTATAATTAGGAAGGAGCTTTAACTCCAAAAAGGAGGAGAAGGAACTTCTGAAGGAAAGCTTACATTACATATTAAATTACACTCTGAGCTGAATTTTCGTTTCGTATATTTTTGGCAAATTTGCAAAACGAACGCATGCATTACGTATAAGGTAGTATGTACAATATAAATTGTTAATTTAATGTTGTTTTTGTGCTGCCTCTCAACTCAGCGTTTTATTCCTTCCTCCAAACAAGACTTTCCACTTGGTAGCATAAAAATACGCCTTTGCGAAAGTTCCTGTCGCTTCTACTACACACTATACGTGTACCTCCTCCTTGTTTCTTCCAAGTTTTGAAATGAGAATGACACCATATGAATATAGTGTGCAAAATTAGGTGCAAAATAGTCAAAGTGTGCAAACAAGCTATTTCTGAATATGGACAACCTAAAACAACTAAAAATAGAAGTTCGTGACATAACATCATCATGAAGCGACAAGGCAAGGCAGGCTACTACTACTACTACCGACAACCGGAGCGGAAGAAGCCTGAGAATTTCATTCAAGGATAACAGAAAACGATTTTCTTTTAGGCTTCATTTATTTTCAGAACCACCAAACCAAACATTCCACCAATATTTGAGAGGAGCTATTGATTTGATATGAAACTACCAATTATGCCAACCAATCAACAATATATCTTGTACGTCATAAATATACCTTCTCACCCCCAAAAGAAAGCAAACTAAGTGCTACTACTTTACGCAACAACGACATCGTGATGTTTTATGCAGTTACATAAAAGCAAATCTTTTTATGTTCGCACCAAGGTTATCCGGCGATCGTCTCAAATCAGGGAAGCCCTGATTATTACGACGATACTGTTCATCTTCCGAGTGACGAGAGTGTGGGTGATGAGAATGGTCTGCTTCAGAAGAAGGACTAGTTTTATTGTTATTCGCTGAAGAGGACTGATGATGGGAATGGGAACTATGATGATTATTATGGTATGTTGATTTATTATGATGACTATGACTATTATGATGATGGTGGTAGCAATCATCATAAAATCGACTATTTCCATACGACGCAACAGCTCCTGCTGAAGCTGATGAGGGGTTGGAAGTGGTATGGTGTTGGTGATAGCCATTTTGATGCTGGTAATATTGATAATTGTGACTATCTCTTCCTCCAGATTTATCTCGGTGTCGACTACTTCGACTGTCTACAACCCTCTTATTCTGCTGATGATAATGTTTATTGGCAGATGAGGAATTGGCACCACTACCCACCACCACCTCCTCCTCCTGCAGTGAGGCTGGAAGAGGAGCCATGATGATACCCAGGAATTCTTCCAGTGGAAGCGGATAACTTACTCACACTCCCATTGTGACTTCCAGCACCACCTCCAACTGCTCCATAAGAGTACACAGCAGATAGGGACTTTTTAGGGTGCTCTTGCACAAAATCTACCAGATCAGTCTCTTTCACGGCAACAGAAGGATTGGAAGATGACACTGGGGATAAAGGTCGCTCCCTAATTTGCTGTCCTCCCGAACCAGGTCGATTCCCATTGTTACCACCGGAGGATGCGAATCGCTGCTGCTCATCTTTAAGTTTTCGACTCCGACTTGCTGATGAGCAGCTCAGGAAAAAGTTTTTCAACTTCATTTTCTGCTCGTGCTGTAGTCAGTTTTTTCTTTGCTAATTTAATTCGGCAGAATCTTTGATTCGTGACTTTTCTTCTGGCTCGTCATCTTGCTTGGTGTCACTGATTCAATGACTTTGAAGGACAGGAGCAGGGAATATCGCTTGGTCACGTCCTCTTCTTTTATGATTCTCCCCTTCAATTTCCACACGATTTTATCCCACAAACACAGGAGACAAGGAGAGGAGCTAGTCCAAAAATACAGCAATTTGTTTTGCTTTTATTGTTCAATAATTACCATTAAATTACTGTGATTATCTTCACCGAAAAAAAATTATTTGGTTCAGCTTAATTTTCTACTCCTCATTTGTTCGTTCGTTCGTTTCTGCTTTTGTTCATCATCACATCATCATGTGGGCGTGTAATACGGTACGGTAATAAAGTAACAAAGAATTGGGATGAAAGAAGAATAAAACTACTACGTGTGAAAAGGTTCAAGCTAGCCCAAGTTTTCTGTTACGTGAAGCCAATAATGACAGTCGGTCAAGTCATCAAAACAGGGGCAACAAAAACTTCAATGAAATGATGAGGATGCGGATGGAAGTCCATAGATAATTACTTGATCCACTGCAGTCATTAACCAGTTCAGAGATTCTAATTAAGCCAAAACCTACTCCTATAATCACAATCACATCCTTCCTATTGAACTGACATTTCAGTTGCAAACCACAAGCACATGGAAACTTTTATTACACAAAAACTATCGAGAAAGTTCCCTTCCCATGAAGACAAATGAAGAAACGTGCGACAGATTTTTCCACGTCTGGAATGTAGCTCATGGGAAAAGCAACTTACAAACTTACAATTGAAAAAGGTCGCTCGTGGCATCATTGACAAAATTAGAACCCAAATACGATTGCGATCATCAAACTATCATAAAAGCGTCATTTCGCCCTTGTCCTGATACAATTGGTAAAATTCTAGAACAAATTCCGATTCTCACATCATGTTTTATCAACATATCGTATGTACGTACGTCGGTTTCCAGGAAATGATGAAAGGACGACGCATCAAAGGCATGCATAAAATACATATTATATGTATGACAAAAGTTTGAATAGAGTTCCAGAGACGTGTGTAAAACGGTTTATGTAGTCTCATCCCTCCAAAATGCTCAGTCACCCGAATCGGGTCCACCGGATTTTAAAACGATACCATGCATAAGATATGAATTAGCAACAAAGCCCATTCATTTCATGCAGCCCAAATCTCCAGTCAACCAGTAGTAGTATTAGTAGTCGGGGCTTCAGCTTCAACTTAAATCCAAATACAAAGGCAGTCAAAACAGATTTTGACCTGACTTGTGATTTGTGATATGACGTTCGTGGTTATGTGAGCTAAACTAAAACAGGGCTGTTGCTCTTATTTCTGAATCTCCTGTACATGATCAACTAGCATCCTATTACTATCCTATATTTACTTTATGAACACACATCACATCATCATCATACAATTATCATGGGAAATGGGAATCCAGTTGCTTTTCGCTTCCTTGTCAATTCCATATTCCACTTCCTACACATTTGTCATTACGACTTGATGACAATAATAAATTCATGCATAATCACTTGACGAACTAGTTTCACGAGGAGGAGTGAACTAAAGTGCGGTATTCTGAATTTCAAGTGTTCATACATAAGTAAATGTTATAACGGTAACATTTTCAAACTATGTATGTATGTTACGTGTCTACTTAGGTTGTTGGAGATGAAATGAAGTTTTTAAGTCAACATTCATCTCATAACATATTTTACAATGAATGAGCCTATGTCATACATGGCTGCCTCTTACATGTCTATCTCGCTATCTCTATCCCTGTTGTTCCTATTTTTTGCATGTTGACACTAAAAGCGGCGGAAATACGACCCACCAGAAACTCACTCACTCACTCACTCATCCGGAAAGAAATGATTAAAGCCCTGAAATTAAATCTCTTTTCATTCTAACTTCTCTACATTATCTTCTTAGTAATGTGCTTATAGTCTACTATGGTATATGAATGCGAGTGAAGTGAACCTGATCTGGTTCTGTAATACAAATTCTATTTAAGTTCTGTTTCCAGTATTAGTATATGGAGCCTTTAATGGCTACTTTTGGGTGTCTGGTTGCTTTAATCTCGTTTGACATGCTACTTTGAAATGTGATTGCAACGTGATTAGAAGCACCTCAGCCTTGTGGAATTGGAATGTATTTGCACTGCCAAAGTGCCAACTTTTCGTTCATTTCGGAAGGAGCGGATTAAAAAACTGAAAATTTTCTCTTACATTGGAACATAGATTGTATAGAAAAAGGGATGCATTTAAACATGCAGATGTATATAAGAAATCCGCGCAGATTTTGTAAGAAACATGCGTATGTAGAAATCCTCGCAACTTTGTCAGAAATATGCGTCTAAAATTAGACTTCATCGCTATTTGTATGATTTGTTTAAAATCTCAAAATTCAAGCAAATAGTTAAACATACTCTTAAAATGTAATATGAATCATTCTGAGAAAGATACTTATATTCATTTACTCCATTTAAATTACCGTCGGGATACCTTTTCATGAAATATCTATAAGGTCTTCCTAAACATGTTAATTTAAAACATTATTAAATTATAAGCATTATTGCATCTACAATGTGTGTGTGGCAGCTTTGGGCTTTGCCTACGTCTACATACACTTGCGAGTTTTAAAATCTTGGTTGGAAGAAATAACACCAACAGTAGTGAGCTTGAAATAATTCAGTAAAGTAAAGTATAGACAGCTATAGTTCATGTCCTTTGAAATATCGAATGGAGAATTCGGAAAAATCTGTACATGTCGCATTTATCAAAAAGAATATATTCACGTTCACATAATCGGAATCGCTAAAAAGAAGCAAGTACCAAAGGAACCCAACTATACCCACTAGACAGAAACGCAAGTAAAGAGGATCACAAAAATCAATGTCGACATTAATAGTTCAATAAAGAAATGTTGTACAACACTGCAAACATCATGGAAAAATATTTGTAAAAATTATCATCATCCTTTTATGAACAGTTAAAAACTATGCAGTATAATATTGCAAAAAATATTAAAAAATACACCCGTGATATTTTTATGCTACGTAAATGCAAAATAAATTTAGATGAAATTATTTTTGGCTTTGGAAAAAGATTGTCGTTCCTACATTTTAGTGCAATTTTATCATACGAGACTTTCTAATAAAAAGATTCATGTTTCTGACATTTCATCGCAATTCTCTCATACGCAGGTTTCTTACGAAAAATAGCGATGATTTCTTATATACATCTGCATAGTTATATTTGTCCCATAGAAAAACAATACTTCAAAGAACATGAAAGAAATACATTCAAAGGTGACATCAGCTATCAGCTTCAATCATCTCCATTTTCAGAGTTAAAAACTGGTTTACATTTTAAGAGGATCATATCAAAGCATCAAATCAAAATTAAAATCGTTCTCTCAACTTTTATTCAATCAAATTAAAATGGATCAAAGCAGAATTGAAGACACAACACAGCTTTGGACTGCTACGCGGATTGTACCACTTGAGATTCCATACAAAACATATTCTCCTATCTGAGTAAAGCAAAAAGTTGTTGGAAGGAAGCAACAAAATTAATATAGCACACCATGCCTCACAGACAAATAGACTTTTTGCACTGCAACAGGAATAAATGTCGTGCAAATTGACAAGGAATGGCAAAACCATGATTTGTGCCGTCTGAAAATTTATATACATACATTACTAACAACTACTAACTTCTTGAACAAGTAGCTTCAACTCTAATGCAGGAACTCATCTACCACATCCAACTCCAAGCCATAATGGGATTTTTGGCGAATTGAAATCATACGCTTGGCTACCCTCTCTCTATCACCTACCATCTTCTCCTCCAAAGCTCTTTTCTGTATAGCGCGTACGTAAATTAGCATTATAAACATATACACGTTATAAGCTTTAATTTAGGAAGCGCATTAACTGAAACAAGGCAGGGGATGAAAATTCTTCATTACTTTGCAGTTTCGCGAGCAAAAACAAAAGAATGAGTTGGGCGATTTGTGATTAAAGGAATATTCGCATATTGGCACAAGGCACAATGTTTTAAGTAAGATTTTCCACCCCATCCTCCTACGATACGACACGGTAAGGATTTAGAATGCTAAAAACCAGTTTTCCTTTCATACTTGGATTTCATCATAGAATCTGCATGATATGATGAGCACGAGCACTTTAAAAACTTTCAAGCCTTGCACCACTCAAGCTGAAATTTATCATGTTACAAGAAGCTACTACTACTAGACTACTACTATTATCATATTTCATCAATAACAACACTTGTGTCCTATACACTTACTCAAATCAGCTCTTTCACAAAAAGCAGCTAACCTAACAACTTAATTATTTCTCATTTCTCAGTTTCAAAACAAATGACTCTTCCCTCAAAACATTACTATAAAGAGCTCAGTCACCCACCGTGGATCAGAGAAATTTCATTGTGTGATCCTAAAATTATCATTATCACCATTTTCCAACACTTTATTGCCCAAGCGCTTGTGACAAACATTAATCATTTGTCTTGTTTATATTGCTTGGGGATTGAACAAAGGGAGCGACAAAACGGAAGTTGTGTAAATAACATTTTTAGGAGCAATGCCATCCTAGACCTAGCTCCCTTTGTTGAGTTCTTCATATTCTCTTCCAAAAACAGCATTTTAGTCTCATTCAAGCAAGAGCTCCACGAACTCATCAATCTATTTCATTGTTTATGATATGATGTGTGTCCTTTCAGTCCCAGAGTGCTCTCGCTCGCTCTCTGCCTGTTTAGTTAACGCCCGGATGGATGTCAACTAAAATTGGTATCATGCATTTCCCATTCTAGTCTTTAGCTAGCAAACCTGGATGAAAAAATGGCAATGGGTGGATAGAAAATGGAACTGGAATGATGTCACTGCTTCAATGTCATTCATATTTGTTTGTATATTATGTGGTTTGGACAAGTCATCATTGTATTAGCACCACCACTACTACTACTAGCACAAGTGCAGCTGAAGGTCTGAAGAAGAGCATTGTCCGGGGAAAAGAGAACAGCCCGGACAACTGTCACCTAACGATATTATTGATGATGACTGATAAAAAGAAGAAGCCTCAAACCAAACCACTCTGCAAACAATAGGCCATGTAGCCTGACTTAGGTATAGACATGCAAGTTGCAACCTCCCTCTCCAAAAACATGAAAAGGCCTGTCTTTTCTCGTTCTCTCTGTGTTGTTTTGAAGAAAACCAGCCAATTTGAGCAATTTCCTAACAAAAGAACAAAGATAGGCCAGCCTTGTTTGCTCTTATCTGCATCAGTCACTCGTACGTATGGATTATGTCAACCTGACAAGTAAGCATACGTTTGTTCCGTTCCAGCCAAAATATAATCAGCAGAAGTGCACCTTGAATGAGAGGTAGAAGGACAAACGACATTTTACGATCTTGATTTGAGGGCACACGAGCCTGATACCAATACACAGCGAGTGTGACATGTGGTCAATAAGACGTTACTCCATTTTTGAAAAAAGAAACTTGTAATTACAGATTTTTACGGCCGAGTGAACACACATGTGACGTGAGCGTAACGAGATGATTTGGAAATGCATTTTCACGGATATTAGTCCGGATGAGATGAGATTGACCATAAAATGGTGATGCTATTCATTCTCACAAAAACTAAATCAGCATAAGGTGACAACAACAAAATGAAACGGTAACTGTTACCTGTTCGCAAATATACGTAAAAACCAGAATAATGGCCAACAGGGAATATCCCACAGAGCGAAAAATGTAGGACAAAAAGGGGAATGAAAGGCATGACATGAAATAGGTGTATGAGTTTATCTATCACACGAAGAAGAAGAAGCACCTAACCAAAACCAACATTTCGTATCATCATAAAAAGTACCATATATATATTATCTATGTTCTTGTATATCAGTTTACGAAAAACACGGTTTTAAAAAACCAATAAGCATCAGCAACGCCACGAGCTAGATAAAACCACAGGGATACATGAAGCCAATAAAACTCTTTTTTATTCCAAACCTTTTGTATATATTATCTCCCTAAGAAGAATAGAGAAAGACGATGAGATGAGAAAACGTTACGTATGTTTAGCACATGTATCAGCATTTTTATTGCCAGAAAAACAGACGTGACTTGACAGCTCAAACGCTACAAAATTACTGTGAATGTGGACGATGGAGGACCCAATGCATTTTTTTTGTCTTTTTTTTACATACTTTCATTTCTTTTTTTCGAAACTTTTCATATGGCTTCTTCACCACTTCAGTCTCTTCAATACGCCAAAAAAAACTTAACCACCAAATGTGACTTGGCTTTACTGTGGATATTACGTTTGTGTTTGTTTGCAAAAGCACTAAACCTCATCTCAGAAAATACATACTTTAAATAAAACCTTGGTCAATTGCAAATTTTTTGGTTGCGAAAGAGTTTGAGATTGAAATGACCAAACCAAAACGAAACAGATATGAATATGTTTGCTAAAACTTGGGTAAAATTATTCGCAATATAAACCGACATCATAAAAATGGTATACAGTATTTTGTAATGCACTCCAGTAACATAACAATAAGAAGGTTGTATGAAATTTTATAAATTATAACAGTACAAACGCACGTAAAAAACTAGTTTGGAATGAATATTTCATGACATGCGATAAACACCAAACAAACCTGCGAAGAATGACTCACACTCCAAGATAAGCATATAATAACCTCATTATGAGATGAAAAATGATATAATAAGTCATAAGTCTGAGTAGTAAACCTGGTAAATATGAATGTACACAAATGTGAAATTACTACGGATTTACATTTAATGTTCAGGTGTCGCATTTCACACATCCCGATTCGCTATAAAATTGTAACTTTTTAGATAACGCTTGTTTGCTAATTAATACCAAAACAGAAGGATGAACGAGGGCACGATAAGACCTCAATGTCAAGCTCAAGCTCAATGCTAACCTTGCTGGACTTTGCAAAACACAAAATTGGCAGTACAAAAGACATTTTATAATTTTGATTATTATTCTAACCTCTTTTTTGTCTAGTTTTCCGTCGCTTAAATCCAAACGAAGCATAATCCTTAATAAACGAGACCAGCTGGGCCATTTTACTCTCCGAATAACACTACAACCACAACACGGTTATCCATTATCAAATCAATCAGCAATTACTGGTTATCATCATCCCCCTTTGCTAATCCATAAGGCCGAATCGAAATACTAATAACTGGTTGAACACAGCAACTACCTGACACATTCTTGTGAGTAATTTAGATATCTTTTGTCATCAAGTCATAACTTTTGACTCTGTCTTCAACTTTCAACACCAAAGGTCACTCTAGTCAGTCTCCATTGATTGACTGTCAACGGCGAGAGGTCGGAGATAACTAATTACCAAAGTTCAATAAGCAATTTGATTTAATTTTGTCAGTCTTTTCCAGTGAAGTCAGAGTTCCAAGAAAAAAACTTGCTGATGATGTTACAAAAACTGAAGCACGATTGAAAACTTAGTCAGTCATGATGTCATCCGTCATTATTCTTGAGAATATACAAATAACTATAGCAAAACAGGCACGTTTAGCGTCATTTTCAGTTTTAAATGGACAAATCTGTTCACCAAAATTTGGTTTAATGTCAACACAACCGGCTGTCTGCTACTAGTGCTACTGTCCCATGTTATGCATAAAAAGTATCTAACTAAAATTTTGTACATTTAAAGTACATACCATTTCAGATCAGCGCTGAACTGAACGAGTGCTTCAATGTTGAATGTCCTGTTCCTGTTCATATTATGCAGATCATTATCATATCTGACTATTCTGCTGTCTGAATAGCAATTTTGCATAAAAATGTATTTTATCCTCAAAATGTCTAAATATTATTGTCAATGAGCCAATAGTTTGGTTTACAACTCAAAATCCCAAAATATTCAGAGACTTCAATTTTCGTCACTCGTCATCCTTTGTCATCAACAATGAAGGAAAACAAACAAAGGCTTTGGTTAGACCTTTTCCATTATCAATTATGCAAGCCTATATGCAATAATGTGAGGTGACCAACAAGCAGCGCATTTCCTATCCGTGCTGAATTGATTATGGAAAGGATACGATTTTTTTTTTCAAATCTCGAAACCAACCTCAACATTGTCAATTATTGTGCTAAATGAAAAAAACGACCAAACCGATGACGGTTAGAAATTCGAATGTCTCACAATCTGAACTGAAGTTTGGCTGCTCATTCTGAAGTAAGTGGCTCATCCACATCCACAAAGTACAAAAGATGATTGCATAATTCATTTTTTGTCTGAACATTCTCTACCAACTCAAAGAGATAAAGAGAAGGCGTATGGTTTGGGGATGCTAAAAATGCAAATGTTAAGCTCGTCTCTCAAAGAATATTATGCTGATGACTGAACGTGAACGGTGTGCTCCACAGTTCAATGAATTCTTATAACATCGACATCACCAAGTTGAGTCCTCAACCCAAGTCACAATCACAGAATCTCTTTCTGTGTTTCCGAAGCGTCTGCAATATTGGTTTACCATTCATCAATATTGTTATGTCTTGAACCACATGCATAAAAAACTGCATAAATTACTTTTGTGAAGCAATCCACAATATAATACCTACTAACCAAAAATAGCTTAATTCAATCTCACTCGTCATCGTCATCATCATGGAGTAGGTATGTATTGTAAATAAAATCGTGTATCGACTCCACTCGACTCACCTCAAATCGCATAAAAATACACTCCATACATATATTTAGACAGTGCAACAGGCAAAAAGTTCAAGAGAGTTCATACCATAAATGCATTTGCTTAGTAGAGCTAGTCATAAATGCATTATAATATACATAATATGATACTTTTAAGACTTCTCGTCGTAAGTAAATACATATACTTTTCTTGCCAGTTGTGTTCAATCCAATCCAAATCTCACAAATTGTCTACTTTACATGACTTTGAGAGAATGAAGTTGTCTGCATTAAAGTAATTTATAATGCATAATCCCCAATGATATAGATTTTTTCGTCTTTGCCATCATATTACGCGAGTGCGAGAGAACAAGCTTGCAAACAAGTGCAAATGTTACGTGCATCGGAAGAACAAAGGCGAATATGAAATGGCAGTATGAAAAATGTAACTTTCCAATTTTTCTTTGCATAAAATAAACCATAAGCATAAGAGCTTATTCATTCATTCATTTTCATGCATAATACAGGTAATATTTTGTTCACATTTTGTTATGCTATTATGAATATTATTATTTAATTTCCGAACACCCAAATTGCTACCACAAAACTACTCCTTTCAATTCAACAAATAACAATCATTCACTTGTTCGTAATACAAATGTTTGTGAAAGACTTTATAGAAACGATGAATGTTACGTGGATTTGATTTAAGGCTTTGGTCCAAAATGAAAGAGTCAAAAGCCCCATAATTTTAAGCAGTAACAGTTTAACTACAGTTAATTCCCGTGTGTGTGGCACTTACCATTTTTACACAAACTATGAATAACAGTTTCAATTTTTTGTGTGTACTACAACGCATTCCTGTAATCAGATTCTTTTTCCTTAATCATTTTACTCTCCACACACAATATGAGAATAAAAGCATAATTTTCTAATTTGCTCAAATATTTTCTTATCCGCTTCAA
Organism: Orchesella cincta; assembly: GCA_001718145.1. Classification (NCBI taxonomy): domain Eukaryota; kingdom Metazoa; phylum Arthropoda; class Collembola; order Entomobryomorpha; family Orchesellidae; genus Orchesella; species Orchesella cincta. The sequence goes on along the minus strand of LJIJ01000041.1, from coordinate 97,624 downwards.
CCATAATTAAGCTTATTTATACTACACATTTTACGATACGATGTAATCAGATTGTGTAAAAAAAATTGGACGCAAAAAATATCCTCGTATAAAATAACCAAGTAAGAATCATGGCTACTTGCATTTTAATTTCACGACAGTTGACAATGAAAAGTAAAATCTCTATTTTGAAAAACTACCAGGCGAGAGGAGAAGAGGATCAGACAACGCTAATTAATTATGAAGTCACACATCACATTGCTAACTACCAACAATCATCCTTCATTATCATTTTCGTGCACATACAAGACATTGGCAACAATGCACATAATTTATGTACCTCAACTCAGCTTTGCAATCTTTAAGTTGCAACTATTATAAACCAACTACCGTTTCAGTACTATCAATTATCACACAACGCAACTGCATAAAGAAACGGTTCTACATCCCTCGATAAAAACTTTCTTTCAGTTTGAGACTCCGTTCTTTCTCAACTCCTATCGTAAGGTGCATGTGCATTCATTCACGTAATGGAAATCGAAATGGTGACCAGCAATAACAATGCCTAACTCTGATGAACTGAATAATAGAGGAAAAGAAACGATCACAATGATCTTTACAAAATTGCTTACAGAACAAGCACCTTCAAGGCAGGTTAACGTCCACGTTAAAAAAAATTGAAGCTCCATTCTCGCTATCTCCTATCTCAGTATTTTTATAGCTTTCATTCATGCTATCATCACATTATCATTCTTATAACAGTAGCTCTGAATGTACATGACTTTGATGACATGACATTAGAAATGACAATCGCAATTGGGACTGCTTGCAGATTTGTATTGTATTGTACTACGGTGTGCATTATACATTAGCAACATTAAATGGGATGGAAGTTTAATAAAATTCAGCTGGCAATTCTCTCCCTGTGTCTACAGCGCTCTCGCTCTTCTCATATAAGTAGTAGACACAGGTGTAAACATAAAAATAGAGAGAATGAACAATGAACACTTTTACACAAGGGTAGCCAACGAGCGAAGTACACAACAATAATATGTAGTTTGCGCTTTCATGAAACGAAATGAAAACTGCATTTTCATCGAGTTTATTGTCGACATGGTTGACACCAACTTTAATTATCGGAAATGCTATCTCTGCTCCCTTGCACAGGTTCACTATATATATACAATCTTTATAGTCCTCGGCTGTTTTCTCTGCCGTCATTATTTCAAGCAAGCTAAACTAGGCAAAGCAATTTTTTGCACTGTTTTTAGCTGTGGATTATGGTGATCAACATTAGCAGCTTCACCGTTACCATTTGTCTTACCTAACTTTGCAATCTACAACAATCACACTTTTTCTTCTCAGCATCATCATCATCAGCGGTATTAAGCATAGGAATATCGCATCGTTGCAATTTTTATTGCCTGTTTTTACGATACCATTTCGATTTCGTTTGATAATAGTGATGATGGTAGGGGGTATTAATATACTACTGCTACCCCGTTTACTACTAGGCTATTTCACATATAGTTTCACATAAGTAGTAGTCTGGTTTGGTATGGTATATAATATCTTCAAAGAGCCGATGTTCTTTGATTTGATGAGATGTTGATGTTCTACTACCTCAGCCCTTATGCCCGAGTGACCGCTTAGACTACTACTGGCGGTTTCGAAAAAGGATGCGAATTTGTAGGCAACATCAAATATATTTCCTAACACGCTTCACTTGTTTTAACTTCTCCTCATAAGTCTCTGTTCCACTGGTCCACTCCACTATATGAGTATGCACTCTCTGATGATTTCTAATGAGGTGAGAGTTGTACCATGATGATAATTACGGTAGGTTGGGTTGTTTGTAGGCAGAGAGGATAAGGAAGGTATGGTAGGCTAAACAGCCAAATAGGTATATATCTTTCATATGGAGAATTATCTCTCAAAGATAAGGACAATTTGATTTTAAATGAATGAGGAATAAAAACAGCAGTAAAAATGCAATCCTCCTGAAATCCGGTCACGCATACGTACATTTACTACGCATATTCGTTGTTGATAGATAAACATATAAAAAGCTTCGCATTTTTTTACTATACTCACAAAAAACCGATATCACTCGATTTACTGAAGAAAAAACAAATCAAAGCGCATTCTATTTTTTCTAATTTGAGTCATTGGTCGTGAGCTATGAGCTTTTACTTTTAAAGCATGTAAATTTGGGAGCACTCACGTTGATAATGCTTTATGCAAAGATAACGTTGATCGTTATGAGGTAGTCGTAAAATTGGGAATAGTTCACGATTCGAACATAAAAATTGCCAAAAAACAAATAAAATTGCTGTCATTCGTGCTCAAATGCGGCGATTTATTTTTGTTTGATGAGTAAAAGAGAGTAGCTAATAGCATGAAATAATATATACATAAAATGTATGGGACATGTGCACGCACCAGCTCAAAATCATGTCAATTGTATAATTTCATACTATATCAACTATTATTCATGGAAATAATATGGAAATTGGGATTGTCGACGTGGAATGTGTTTTATTGCCTCGTTAGTCATTTTATTTCATTCTTTCTGTCGATCAATAATTACTTCTCATGCTGGTGATGATGATGCTGATGGTACGTGTCAATCTCGTGAACAATTCGTACCCAAGCGGAAGAATAGACGCTGTTGTATACAAAATCCTCTATCCCAACACATTCGACGCTGAGTACAGAAGTAGAAGGTATTAAATATTCTAAAGTTTATATTCATTTATGTTCAGTGACCTCTCTAGAAATGACATAACGATTAAATACTGCAAATATGCTAGCCCCCAGTCAACTGACATATATCATATATAGTTGTGATGTGAGGAGAGGAGTATATGAGAATTTTGCACAACACATTGTCTGACTCATGCTCATGCAACCATATTTGACATTAGATGGATAAAGTAAACATTGCGAATTGCATATTTACATAAATATTTGATAATATGCATAGTAAACGGAGATGACTAGTATCATCATGTGCTTGCGTGCTTACAGTTTTATTTCACTTTTCCTTCTTCCAAGATAAATATTTTTTAACAAAAAAGGAAAACGTAGTTCTGATCTGTACATCAACACGTAACGTATGAAGAGTCATATCATCAGTCAAGTGTCAAAACTGTCACTTTTTCCCACATCCACAAATAAACGTTCCCAACATCATTCTATGCAAAGTTTGTTGGTACATAACCTTTTTTGAGTGTAATGTAGCTTTATTTATGCCTAGAAATTTCATGGCATCAATCAGCCATCACGTAATGTACAGCCCTATAATGGTTATGTTATGATTATTATAAATGTGACTCTAACTTCTAAACTTTGACTATTTTTTACTGCCTGTTTTCGAGTTGTGTCACACATAATATTTGACAAAGATAAGTTTTCTGTAAGAGAAGTCACAGTTAGCCTCATTTTTAGGGAGGAGCACAATATCCCCGTTTCCTTCCTTCCTTGTTAGGAATCAACAGTAGTTGGATCAAGTTTCTGAGTTTTTTTTGTCATTTTTGTGTCACTTACATGTTTACTCTTTGCCAAATAGAAACTTCCTTTTTCCGCATCACTGACTCAACTAATAACAAAAAGTCTGTTGATGATGACAAGTTTATTTTCGCTTGTTTGGAAATGAGAGATGCAAAAACTTTTTTGACAGCCGTTTTTAGCAACTAAATTTCAATTGCTTGGTGGTGGTCTGAGCTGAAAGTCCAAAGTTGTTGTTTTTCTTCTATTTTTAGTCTAAAGTAGTTTACTCTTTAACTTTTAAAAACTCATAATGGAAAATGGAGAAACACTAAGAGTGAAACATCGCATTTTTTATGTACGTCGTATTAATAATTGGCAGCATACAAAATCTGGTTATTCTTCTTTAAATACTTTAGATATAACGTTTCATTAAAAGATCTCTCTTTCAGGTCTTTGAGCTGATTGCAATGTATTATTAAACTTGCTCCTGGTTTGTACGAAGAATATTATAAAAATCATCACCATTTTCATCATGTCATGAACTCCACGTTGCATTGCATTGTGGAGATGGAGTACGCATTATAAATTCATGACGACAATGAAGATACAAGAACCCCTAGACCCTGCTTAAGGTATATCATCTTGGGTTTTTCTGATTGAATATATACGTGAACAAGAAATCTGATATTAGTTTCATTCTCTGATTCTATAAACTTTTATAACCATGTCATGGGAAAATTCCCATCGTTGTGTTTAAAATAAATGGGTTCTTCACTCATGTCAGTCAATCGCTTTTGACTTGAAAAACTAAGCACATTAACTCTTAACCTAACAATGCCCTCAGATATCATAGGCGAATCAAAATTTTACATATGTGTACGCAAGTCGGTAATGGTGTTTTTATCATTTTACGTAAGATATCGTTCATCATTATCACAGACAAAGAAGAAGAAAAGCAGTACTTTGACTAAAGTAGAAAAACATTGCAACGATGCTAATTTGTGAATGAAAATTGTTAGAAACTCTTAATGGATTTTTTTACGATGGACAAATACAAGGGCTCATATCAAGTTATGCTTAATTGCGTATGCATACCATACTGTACATATTTTAGATTGCATTCAGATCAGTGACAATCTAAATGAAACACTGACATGAAATGCAATATTTACTTCATTCGCTGGCATAATGACTGACAATCATTGGCAAGTAATTTAAACTTCAATGCATCGTTTGAAGGCTACTTATTTCCAAACGGAAAGCGAGAATACAATGAAATGGGAGAAGGCGTGGTATTTATATTAACCTCACAAGTGCTGGTTCTGCATAGGAGTGCACCTAGTCTTAAAGGGTGACGCGATTGCGATTATATTTGTTTATTGACAAAAGAGTATGCAATATCATCCTATGAAATTACTAAATTAAGGCTAATTACAGCCATATAAACATCTCCATAAAGGGAAATTTTTATCAGTCACAATAAAAATTACACTTTGAGTATGCAATATTGAATATCATTGCAATTTTTCCGCACTGATGAGATGATGTGTGAGATGATGACCAGTCATTTGCTAAATTCTTGTTAGCGACAGAAATATTGTAATCATCATTCTCACTCCCATCATGGATTTCTAACGCTTCCCAATTTCAAAAAAAATGAAAACCTTTTTCGAGCAAAAAAAAGAGAAGGAGAAGTATCACTGCTTAAAAACTTTCGCAATGACTTTGTACTTCTCACTCATAGGATATGGTACTGTGTGAAAATGAAAACGAATTTTATGGGATTGTAATTACAAGTGACCAATTTAATAATCATGCTTTCCCTACATTTCAGTATGTAGCTAACTAGCAAGGATTTGATGCAGTTTCAAACGCAAATATCAAGCAAAACGAAGAAATTAGCCACACAAAACAAAGTGTATGAAAAGCGTGCTAATTGAGATTGAATACGTAAAGAAAAACACACCAAACTAAAGGAAGAATGACAAAAATTTCTAATATGATAGTTTAATTTGTTGACCTACCTATTTGATGCAATTAGATGCAGATTTGGTACCATTCAAACACCAGCTTTCAGTTAAAGATACTAGTAAACGTGAATGATATTTTAGCGTGAGTTTTTTATTTTTGTAATTTTGATTTGTATTCTGTTAAACTGGAACCGTAAGAAGCTTTTATACATTTTTTTGTGTATCTGGTTTCAAATTATATACAAAGATTGAATATCATCATAATCATTTTAGGTGAAAACACGGATTTTCCCTTCAAATTGTGAGCAAATTACCACCTTCAACCTTACCATACTATATAGTATAACTTTAAAAAGTAGATTATTAAATGCTTCTATAATATCTAGAAAATAATCCCCTGCAGTAGCTCTTATATTCAAAGTACAACATTGTAATGAAATAAGAAATAATGTACGTACAATGAACTGCAAATGAATTATGAATCGTTTCTCAAAGAAGTGAAACTGAACCGCAAAAAAAACTAAATTTTAACGTGTTTCTTTTTCTTCGACTTGGCTCTGGGATAGAAATAAATTAAATGGATTCATTTGTATAGAAAGGAAAATTATAAGAAAGTATTACATTACTGGTTGAGGTGCAACACTCGGTTTAAAATGCAGCGTAACAAGATAAAATATGATTATTTTGTAAGTGCAGATACAAGTTTTTGTAAAAGAAGGTGATGTGATGTGGTATGATAAGTGCGATGAGGTTAGAAAAGTAAACCGTATCAGTTAGCCAACCAAACCACATAAAAATTATGGTTGTTTTTTAAAACCAAAATGTAAAATGTGTGTATACGTGCATATAGGTGCATAGTATATATCTCTTTTGGCATGAATTATATTAGGTGAGGTTATGTATAATATTTGTTCGTTTTTTAAAAGAAAAAGTGTAAGTGCATTACACACATTGTGATTTATTAATGGTTCTGCTGATACACTTATTTTATTTATTTGCAGGGTGATATGTGTTTTAACCTCGTTTCTAGACTCATTATGATAAAACTATGATGAATAATATCACCATTGCTCATGATTGCTTAACTGCATACTACATTAAATGTTCAGGTTCAAGGTTTTATCTGAAAACTTTAGTTATGCCAGGTACTATAAGTTAAGTAATGGAAATACTTTTACAAAATGCATTTTAAATATTTTGCACTAGTAAAGAATTCTCGTAGAATTCGTAGAATTTATATTTTATTGCAAATGTGCATGCCATTTCCATACCTTATAAGGTTTAACAATCGCAAATGACACTAATAACATATTATGTGAATGAGTAATAGCGATTTTGCAAAATTGCTACCATTTAAAAGATGGAATTCCGTTTCCTTCAGTTTCCTCTCATCATTAACAAAAGGTCGAAAGGACAGTTTAAATCTAATCTTTTCAAAAATCAACTCTCTTCTGTCTCAACAAATCTATCTTCAGTCGAATCAACGCATCTAAATTCCATAAATTAAGCTTCTCTTGTCACCAGCTAGATTGACATGTGACTGTATTAAAAATGTATACCATCTGTGATCTGACCAATTAACAGGTTACAAATAGTAGTCCAGTATAAGAGTATGGCATCACGTCAAAACTACTCAATTGTCACCTTCCATATTAATGCCAATCTCGCTTATTGACAGATATTCGCACAATTGTGTGTAGTCTTGAAATAAATAGTTTTATCTTCTCACGTTAATTCTCATTCCCTTCCTTCACTCACTCACTACGCACTGACCTTTCTAATCCATCTTTCCAAATGAATTACAATCGAGTAACATTTCGAGAAACTACGTGTTCATTCAGTTTGGTTGAACAGAAGTTAACTTTGCACTCAATCGCTGTCGTAACATTGTCTGTTATTAGCTATGTTTAGATTCAGACTGATAGTCTGCGGCAGGGTGATAAGCCATCGTAATCAGCAATGCTGATAAAGTAGTGGGTTGGTTACGCTCCTGATAAGCTTTTCAAACAACATGACATATAAATACAAACTCCAGAATAAGAGTCAGAGTCAACCCCAGGCTCTCCGAGCTCATTTCCCCAGACGGTCATAAAACAAAGGAGAATATAGCATGACTACGACCACCAATTATATTAGCTAGTCCAATGCCCAGTGGGCTCATAATAATCACCAGAGAAAGAGCAAAGTCAAGGTCATATTTTCATTAACACGACTCGAGATCATTGTATAAAGTAATTGAGTTTAAAATTTCGTTAGATCGAGTCATTTTGATGATGATGATGATGATAATAATCATGACATGTCGATCATACAACGTATCGTATTAGAAAATTAGGAAAAAGAACACTTTCTAGGATCAAGGGCGATTGGTTATTTTATTTTCATGTATATCTCGTTAAATAATATTGTGTTAGTGCCAGGTAAGAGCTTACCTGTGTAGGAAAGCAATTCTTTTTCCTTCATTTCCCTCAACTAATGCAATTTGACTCTTTCCCTTTATACCATAATACTATTTTGTTGCTACTCTCTCGTCTCCCCAAAGGAAAATGTCATGTCATGACATGACTTGTCGGAATAAATAAAAGAGTCGAACATACAAAACTAGCATCTGGCTCTGGCTTGACTGCTTTTTGAATGTGGCGTGCAATATTCCAGTTTATTCCTTTTTCATTTCTTCCAGAAATCATTATTTCAATCACCATTATGATTATAGCACCCAGTCATGATAGCAATCCAATGTAAAACTATGCTGTATCTTTCCCTTTACCCCATTTTCTAGTTTGTTCCACACACAACAGAGCAATATACTTAGCGATTAAAAGTGAAATAGAACTCCCCTACTATTTAATATAAGAATATAGAACCTAGTGCACAATAATACCATGTAAAAAGCAATCAATTTCTATACAGGAGCAGCACGACACGGCCACGACTTGAGCTTCCATTTCTGCACGCAATCCGTTTTCCTCCTCTTCTTCCTCACCGTAAAAAAAATAAATGTGAACAATATCACTTTTTCCATTGCGGATTATGCCTCCAGTCAACCAGAGACCAGACCAAAGTACTATTGCTTTGTACCTACGAGAAACAACTAGAAAAGTAAAAGATATGTCGAGAAAAATCTCCAATGATTTTGCATACGGCTTCTCTCCTACTACTACTGTTCACATGCTTAGGCTCTATAAACACCTTAGCGAACCAAATGTAATATGTCGATATTTGGCTAAAGGCCCCAGAAAAAGACGTAATACTGCATTGCTCAGTTGAGCGTTTTAACAATCCAATTCACATGTACATTACATGAGCTTTTGTGATGCGGTGGTGGTGGGTGTGTGGCCAAAGATATTCATGCATCACACGGCAATGCAATACCTATTGCATGCCACCGCCGTATGGTGTGTGCTCTAAAAAAATCACGTTTTCTCCACCGCACGAAATTGTTATACCAAAGCAATTTTTTCAACAAAAAAGTGCTTATACCAGTTCCATCCAGCTATAAAGCTATGTCAAGAAGAATATGTACAAGCGAAACAATCAGAGATACTGCTTTCACTATAGTCCCATTTTAACCAAATATTCTCCAGTATGACTGAACTGATGGGTCAAAACTTGAATAATATATTTTTGTATTGGATTGGTCCATGTCTGTCCCAGTCTTGACTTGAGTGGAGTGCTCGGCATAAAATATTATTGCTATTTTTTAACCAGAGAAGGTTGACTGTGTAATGCTCATCGTCCATATTTTTTAGCATTATGATTTCACTTTTTTTGAGAAAGCTCTCGACTTGACTTGAGAGCAATACCACATCCAATTTCTTCCACACATTCATATATAGTAGATAAAGAACCTGGCTGACCTGGTGGACCGCGACGTGATGCTGCTGCCACTGCCGGTGCGAGGCAATGAATACTGATAATATAATACATAAAAAAGATGTACTATGATCATCATCATTCTAAATGTTTCTTCTTTACAAGAAAATCAGAATATGTAATCTTTCCGGCCACCGGGAAAGAGAGTAAGATGAGGAGAAGGAAAGGTAAAAAATCTTGGCACGGTTGGTACTCCATTCCACCTTGGAATATTACACAGATATTTCACTTTCACTTTCTTTTTATCCAGGTCAACCACCATAGAGAGAAAAGGTCATTTGCTTCATGTACATTTTTACTTTCTCTCCCTGAATGTAAAGGTAGCATGGGTGAGAGGGAGATTTAGGTTAAATGCATGAAAAATGAGCAGTCATGATCCATATAAAGAGGTAATATTAATAATGGATGACCCGAATAACTTTGTAGGTAAAAAAGAGCAAGTTTCAAGACTAGTCTGGATGGAGATTACATGATACGCATTACTAACAACAAAAACTGTGTGTGGCTGGAAAGAGAAAGTTTCGACCTCTTTTTTAGCCTCAATCAGAGAGAGTTGTAATTTATCGGGTCAAGTTATTTTCCAACTATCACGATCACGCAAAAGAATATTGACGAGGGGAGTCTACGAACCGAGACTCTAGAGTGCAGTAGAGCAAAAGGTAACGGGACCAGAGTGAAATTGACAGTGATTTTTCTTCATTGCGTGACAATGATAATGATGTGATTTGTCACAGGCAAACATTTACCTTTTCCCATTAGTCGCTGGAGCAAGAGAAAAGGACAAATCTCAGTTCCGTATTTCAATCTACTAATATCATAATATGACGTATATTCATGCTTCATGTACACTGTCATGTCACTTGTCGTATCGTATCGTATTCATCTCGAGAGTGGAGAAATTTATTCCGCAGAGTCAGCTTGTGCCACCAGAACCAGAGTCCGACGAAGATGAGAGTAAGTAAAAAGTAATAAAACATGCGTTCTGCTCTGTTGCACCGAGTTCCAACTTTAACTTCAATACCTACATATTTTCAACAGAGGAGCGAACAAGAAAAAAAGACTGAATCTATCCTAACATAATATGTATCCAGATCCCGATAAAAATACATAGGTTGTTTTGTAAGAGTGCAATTCATTTTATATGAGAGACAAGAACAAGACAAGAATCCAAAACGAAGGGGAGTAGTTTGTACTCCTCCACTTTTCCTAGTATATTTTATAGCTTTCATGTGAATAATTTTGTTCTAAAGTTGGGCTCCATTTCAAGAATACAGGTTGGCCAGTGCTGCCATTCAATGGTTGGTGCTTGTAGTGTAATATATTTATTAGCCACCAACAACCTACACATTCACGATCTCAACTAAACTCTACCACCACCCACAACAAGACAGAAAAAGAGGAACGGATGGATGATTGCCCTATATTTACACTTTTTCTTTCTGTATAGAGCAAAATAAAAGGCACATCAATCCCATCCCATTTCCGAACATTGAACAAAATCTTTGTACTTTTCCGTGCACACATACATATACGTATGCATTAGGCTGATATGCATGTCTAAAAATACAGGACAAGAAAAATAAAAGTCTTGTTTTCGTTCTGAAAAATGAAACACGTTTCCTGTGAAAAAAAGTGAGGAAAGTTCCCGACTAATTCATGGCCTGCCTTCATGTCTTCTTGTGTAGTCATCACATACCAATTTTTCTTCTTCTTCTTCGCATTTGTCTTCCTTTCCTTGTCATTCAGATTGAGAAGAGAAGAAATGGCGTGTGACTTTTGACTCCTTCCCAACAACATAAGACAGTTTAAACTTTTTTTGCTGAGTTTAAAGGGTTTTATGTTCAAAAGAATGTCTACTCAACCGATGATTCGGCACTCTGAATGAAAAAATATGTCTATCCTCCATTCTACCAGGCAATTTTCCAGTTTTATTTCGGAAAGGAGCTCGAGCGTCAATGCGAATTTTTTTGAGCAATACAATGAAAGCGAGATTCCCACTCCATTCTTCTTTAAGTGTCAAGTTGGCAAGAAAATTGCAAGCCAAAACAATTTTTTATTCTTCTCCTTGAGTTGAGGAAGGACATGAAACAACATTGGGCTTTTTGTTGTCATACTATTACTATGTTCAACATTCCATGCTGGTTGTGTGAAAGCTTCTTTTGATCACGAGCACGGCATGTGTCATTTGCAGAAGGAAAATCTTCCCTGCATTTTGTCCCTTTCTTCCATCATCATCATCAACATATCAACACCACAACAAAAAGGATAAGAAAGGAATGAAAGCGTGAAGAAAAATGGAATATGAAGTGGTTAAAGATTGATGAAAAGAGGAAGGAAAAGGTGCTCCTTTGTCCTCCAACAATATAATCTGACACAAGTGGTTCCACAAACCAAGTGTGTTCCTTCACCACCACAGCCACGACGTGATGATGTGATCAGACTTTGAAACGAGATGAAAGAAATCAAACGGAAAGAAAAAAATGCTTGAAGGAACTGCGTCATACATCTACTTCATTTCCTTTTTGCGATAAGAAAAAGTGCATTATCGTTACAGCACCCAAAGCTTAGACATTCATAGTATCGCAAAGCTGACGATATCATTATGAAATGATAATGATAGTGGAATGGAACCTTAAATTCAAAAAGAATATAATGCGTTATAAAGAGTAGATTTGATGCTGACACACTTTGTAAAATTTACGAGATCTCCCAAATATTTACAACCTTCATGAATACTCAATTAGCCCCTTAAGGACTTTTTTTCCTAGGCTCCTTTGTTTGTTCAAAGAAATCGATTGAGTGAGCAAAAAAGCAAGGAGAAAGTGCACATACGACATGGCTACATGTGGGGGAGATTGTGGTCTAAATGCAAGAAGGTAAGATGATGATGATCATCATGGTAAAGCTATAACTCGACTGATAAATAAATAATATTCCATTTTCATTTCAAGAATCAGGTCAAGTCGGCCAACCGTGAGGATGAGGATGTTTTTAGACGTGTTTTCTCTGCTGGAGTGCTACAGTGTCCACGTCCACCCCACCGCCAAAGTGAAAGGGATCCCAAAAGCATGTAGCCTGCGGTCTCAAAGTGCACGGGAGAGAGAGGTAGGATCGCGGTTGGGTTTTTGGTCGAGTGGAATGGAACTGAGCATGATATGATATGATACGAAAAGGAAAATTAATTTCCTTCTTTTTTGCACATTACTCCACTTCACCATTTTTAACAACTTTATATATTTTTATCTTGTTTTGGAAAAAGTAAAAACTCAAAAGGCAAGTCTGGTGAGGATACCTATCGTACACACATTATTACTGCCCATATATGTATGTAGGTAGAGGCAAGAGGGACAAGAAGACTTGGCCCTGTGGAGAAAGAAAGTTTCTAGCAATCTGGAGAAAATGAGCTGGAAGTACTCTGAAATTGAGTGCACAAGAGTTCAAGGAGCCTGAGGGGTAAAAGAAGTTATAAAAGTTTTGTACTCACACTCACTCGTCACGAGAGAGTAGAAAAAATTGTTTTAGTGCTTTTGATACCACCGTGCCTACTCGAGAATGGGGACTATTTACGATTTTTTCTGGTAAAGAAATACATTGTAGCACATTATGTATGCATGTAGCGGAGCCGGGCTCCACTTCATCTCAGGCCCACTCCTTTTGTTCTCGAAGGACGTATTTGAAAATAATACAGTTTTGTCCTGAGCCTGACGTCTGAAGGAACTAAAAATGTCGCTCTCGAGTTTCGGGTACCAAACCAACCCGGTACTTTCCAACCATAGGAGAAAAGGGAACGAAACAACTGGTACATGACTCTTTTATCCTGTGACCATACCATATGGCAAAGGGTTGAATTGGGTGAGATGGAAAATGAAAATGACAACCCATTTCCCATATCGCATGCAAAGCACAAACCGAGAGAGATTTTTTAAATATGATATTACTCATAACTTCAAAAACTATTTTAACCCACCTCAAGAAAGGCATGGAATTCAGAACTGCTCCCCTTTCCAATCTACTTGCTCCTTTCAGGTTGTAGCTGCGAGCAAAATATAAATGTACTCATGAAAAAGTTAGAACCACAACACCAAGCCACCCTCAAGATTGCATGGATGAGCTATGCGCTTTTGCGTGTGGTCTACAAAGTCCTTGTATGGTGACGTCTGCTGTGCAATCACTTGAGCGGTCCAGCGTTCTACATTTCGTCATATTTTTCTATTTTGGTTTTGCTTTAGTTTATTGACATGATACACGACAAGGAAGAAAGGCGAACACCCCATTTCCCTAAGTTCTAATAATGTTGTCTTCCCCACGTGAATTGCGAGTTTTAATAGAACAGTGTGAGTTGAAGTACAAAAATAAGTGTAACCCAAAATTACATTACCATAATAAAATCAGAATCGACATCAACAGCCACATCCCTTTTTGTTTCTAAATCGAGAAAAAGTATAGATTTACAGATAGATACTTATGTAACATAAAGGCAACCTTTGATATCCAATTTCCGCACGTTTCTTCTTATTTTGGTAGCATAACAGCATCATCATCATCATATTGCTCAACTCAGCTCGCTCAAGATAAAAATTGAAAATAGCACAGAGAGTGAGACCCAGGACAGACATCAGAAGGAAAAGTTACAAGAGCATTTCTATTTAATGCATAAAACAAGGCATGAAAGGGAACATTACGCGACAAGGAAACCTACACGCGTTCGTACATCTCGTTCTCGTCTCTCTCCTTCTGCTAATACGATACGAATTTTGGAGGAACAGAAATAACAATATAAAGAACATGGACAAGTACAAAAGACAAGGAAGGTTGCCTACAAAATAGGTCAAATGAATGTCAACTCTGTGTCAACCTAATTTCCTCGTTGCATGCTTTTTGCCTGCCTATATATTTATGCAATGTGTGTTGTGTTGCATTCCCTTCTTTTTGCTATGTATACCCTAAACAAAAAAAGATGTTGCTTTTGTTCGCATGAAATGAACATGAAGCATGAAAGCGCAGAGAATGGAACGGAACACCAAAAATAAGATCCGGCCATGACGTTGCAAATAATGCATGGGGAACTCGAACCACATTACACTGCACGTTGTGTTGTGTGATATATTCCATTTTATAATGATGAGATGAGAAATTCGATCACAATTCTGTAATGACGAATGAATCTTATGAATTTTAAGTGAGTCCTCAAGTCATCCATCTTCCGGTTGAGAAATAAAATTATATACCCAGGCAAGACATTTTATCCATCATTTGCTGCCATAAATAGCCATTTCAAAATGCATACTAAACTTTTTACTTAAAGTCATCCCGTAAGGAAAACTGGCGAGTAAAGTAAATACCCCGAGAAGTTTCCTAAGTACATTGTCAAACATCCTTTGAAACACTTCATTTTTCAGCTTCTCCCTCCCTCCGTCAAGTGGATTTAAAAAAGCAGAGCACTTCAAAACGTGTAAGCGCGTGCAGTTTTTGAAGTACTATATAGGTACTCGCATACCAAACTTCATATATCAAGGTGGTCTTTATATTGCTCATCCAGTTTACCTTATATATGCAGCGCATGCATGTTTTTCTTTTTTTTGTAGAGAACGGAGAAAATCCTTGAGATCAAAACCTCAACAAGGCTAAACAGCTCTGGGAAGTATTTGGGTATTACTCCTTTGCAGCAATTGACTGTAAGAAGACGGCTTTAAAAGTATTCTGGAGAAGACTCCTTGTGCCTATGTAGCCTTCAAACCTTAAGCTGCTTAGATGATGCTAACTTTCTCCAGCGGCATTTTTTCTCGCTCTCCAGAGCAAAGATAAAAATATAGGGGTATTACGCCACATGCCATCCTTTCGTGTGTCCCCGTGGCGTACTACCATTTTTCTTGGGCAGAATAGACATCACAATGTAACACATCATTTTCTTCTTCTTATGCAATAAACGAGTAGTGCAAAGTATGGTATCATCATCTTTATCACCATCAAGTCATAAACATGAGGACTTATTGCAATGCAACGTGATACACAAGGTTGGTAAGTAGAGCAGCAATGAGTACTTTGCGGTCTCAGACACATTATTTCTCCCAGAAATATATGCGGAAGAAGAAGAAGGTAAGGAAGACAAGACCAAACCAACGTGATTTAGTCACATTATATTTTTTGTGCGATAATATTGCATTGCATGCCACAAGAAGAAAACAGATTGTCAGCTTATCAAACCAAACATGCCATTCTGAAAATGTCAACTCATAACCGCAATACTCTTGCAAGACCATGCCATATGCCATGTATATATCTTATCCCATCGCTGAAAACCCAAAGCCGCAATGAAGAAAACGAAATGGGTAATTCGACTATGTCTCATACTTTGCATGCCAGCTGCTGATCTCTTTTATACCGAGTGAGTATTGTATTCGATTGCATATATCCATATCATAATCATCATCAACAACAACATTTTTGCGTGGTATGGTGTTTTAAGAAGATGACTATGCCACTGAGCACGAGCTCGAGTTTGAACCGCGTTCGACGTACATTTTTATCGTTACGGTAATGAGCTTGATAGGATTATGGCATATGATATCATTATGCATGAGCACATGCCAAAACAACACACTCATTCTTAATACCACAGGAAGATGATGACGAATATCCTGAGCAGAAAATATAATTGTATCTCTCTTTGAACAAGAAGAAAGGGTCCAACAGGAAAAAAACACGTAAAGTGAGCTACACTAACTTTTTCTAAAAGCTGACGCATCATCACATTTACGTACTCAACTCATTCGGGATGCTTATCGTAAAAAAAAATTTTTTGGTACCTCTATGAAAAAAAGCTTGCGTATCTCTATCTCAACCCATCTCATCTTCGTCAACAATCCTTAGCTCACGATTATCATCATCATAATGCTAGTACTCATTTTTCCATTATCATGCTCACGTTTGGAGAGTTCCTTCCTGTCACTAATGCTGCTGCCACTGCCAAAAGCCTCCCATTTTTAGAGTTTATAAAATGGACAAAAAAATAAACCTAAATAGGTACTTACTCACACCTCAGCATTAGCAAAGTTCTTTCAAAGACTCACTGTCTCTCTACTCCAGACTGAGCAGAACGAAACACAAAGAGCAGCAAAGTGATGCGATGTACAGACAGAATAGCTGAGATTGAAGAGCGTAAAGTGTAGCCATTAGCATTATCATGTGATTTCATTACAGCAGTCACTATCCTAAGCATAAGACACAATGGAGAAGTTAAATCTCCAAAAAAAAATTATTCCATTAGTCATACATCTTCCACGGCAAAAGTAAAGGATGAAGATGAACTTTTGGGGATAGATACATATACATACATTGTAGCAAGTGGGTATTACATTATATTATCACGGAGCAATAATCTTCTTATCTTTCGTCTTCTACAAAAATACCTAACGAAACTAACGTAAGCAATTCTCTTTGCCAATCCGTGAAGAAAATTCCTCAGCACGTGTAATCCAGTAATAAGTATCGTGGGGTATTCCATACTGCACTCTGAGCTGGAGTTGATGATTTCACTCGCATTACTTTCCAATACGAAGGAATATGAGCAGGTGCATTGTCAGTCACACTCATCGTGAGTGTGATTGTGGTGATGTGATTAGTCATAAAAACCTTTCAGAACGTAAATCCTCTGTAGTTAGTTGTCAGCAAGTTTTACATCCACCTTCAAGTAGGTAAACACTGCAGATTATTATTGTGCATTTGGATGGCCAAGGTTTGGTTGGAGCATTGAACAAGCGATGATAGTAGTTGTCCTTCTACTGGAGAGTCTTGGTACGGAGCTAGCTTATAGAATTTACAAGGAGGACGGAAAGACGTGTTTTCTGTTGTGCAATATGTGTTTGTACTTTTATCGCATGTATTTCATGTGGTAATGAGAGGATGACGTGACCATTTCTCCGTGAAGTAATGAGCGTAAACAATGCTAAGATATGCTTGCTAGGTCTTCTTTTCCAATCGAGGGCGATGACAACAAAACATTAAGTATGGTGCAACAGCAACTTGTATTTGAGCAGCATCACTCAGCAGGGGTTTTCCTTTAATTTTCAGTTCACTGGCTTCCTTCCATAGAACTGTACCTAATTTGTATTAAAACCTCATTTTCCTACCAAACTAAAATATTATGGTTAAAGTCTAATCATAACTTTTAGTCATTCGCAGGCTTGCAATCGCCACTGCATTCAGGTACAGATGGCCAGTCGTGGTGAGACGGCAGACTGAAATATGTGTCACTAGCCGACTTTTATTATTATTAAATTTTTTGAAATCTCATCTCACTCATTAGCACTCTGACTGTTTGCTTTTCATTAGGTAAAATTTTCATAGAAAATTGCTTTCTCGCGAGAGAGCAAGATGATTCTCATATTTATGCAACTAGATTGTTGGATTGCAGTAGTTGTACTACTCCTTGTGTATGAGTTGATGAAAAAAGTAATACAAAACACCTGTGTCCCTTCTTCCTCTTCACAGGCAGTGGTTCCCTCAAAAGAAAAACTTTTTTGTTTGTGTTTTCATTTACTTATGCAAAACAAATTAATGCAACGGAGCCCGTCATCCGCCTCGTAAAGTAACGGTCGGTGGTTGGTTGGGTGTTGGGTCCTTTCTTCATTTCATAATAATTCTGTTGCGTCCCTGTTCCTACTACCCGTCCTCCTTTTCATTTTGCCTGCAGTAGACTAATTTATGTAAGCATTTGCTCTACTCTCAACTCTCCTGCAAACTAATTTTCTGCGGTATTCGCATTCACAGCAAAGATTTTGTGTCTCTTTTATGACTGAAAACTTGGCTCTTTTCTCTCAAGCTAATTTCACAAGTTCTCACTTGTCCCCGACTAACTTGACTTGTCAACAGAAAATCATAAACTGTTATTTTTTAATTTACTTTTTGTTCCTGTTTTGTTACCACACACGTCATGTATATATGTCATGCTTCAATTTTATTACCGAAGCTTACTTAATTTAGAAAAACAAGAAATAAATCCCAATGCTTGTCGTGTCGTCTACGAAAGCTACCAAAATGGGGATTGGTGATGGTCATCCCATTGGTTAACTTGCGTCACAGAAGAATACCAAACGAAATATGAAAGCCAGTAGCAAAGTCAATGTTGTTATTATATTAAAAAGTAATATTCCCAGTGTGAATGCATTACATTTTGCTCCGTTGTTGATGTGATGATGCTACTGTGAGTTGAGCTAATTAATGAAGAAGTAAAAAGAGCCTTTTCTCACTCATTCGCCCTTTTTATGAGAGAACCAAACCAGCGAAGCCGACGATGGATGGAGAAAAAGAACATGACATGAGATAATGTTGAGACGCACTAATTACCTCCGAGAGAGACACTTGCTACCGCTGAGCTGGTGAGCCTGAAGCTTGATTCCGAATTTACTAGGCTTGGCCTTGTGCATCAGGGAGCTTCTTTGCCATTTCTTCGTCAACAAAAGCATAGAGATATAAAACGGATGATAAAATATTATGAAGATGATGATGATGATACATTAGGGACCCTTTCTATCATTTATTACATTAAGGAGTACTTGCACTACTACTACTACAAAAGTCATCATCATCAACATTGTCATCCCACTCAAAATTTATTAGCAATTCGTAGCGGAGCACTTATTCTCTGCACTGAACTGCCACTACTACTGCAGCGTCTGTCCGCAGTAGAATGGAGAGAAGTTGAGTAGAAAAAAATCTTTTTTGTCTTAATTTACTTTCCTACTTTTTTCATTAACTTCTTCCTCTCTCCTTTGCCGTTTTGAATCTCTTCCCATTTTTAGAACTTTTTACTCGCAAAAACAGCTATTATAGTTGGGCGTATCAGCACAAAAAAGGTAAAACGAACAAGTGGCATAAAAAAAGAAACATGACATTTGCATTTTCCTTTTGAGTTATGTGTACCTCGCCACGTCTTACAATTAAGCTGCCCCAATGTATTGCTCAGCAAAGTACCTCGTTTTCAAACCCTTTTTGGAAATCACAAACAAAAGCTTGCTCCTGTTTCACTACCTACTTTTTACTTGTCGAACTTGACAATGGATGTGGAGATTGGGAGAAGTGAATGTTGTTGATGTGATAGGCAAAAAAAATGTATGAAAATGCATTCACTCCGACCAGGACAAACAGATGCACTTTCAGTGTCTTGGTTCTTGGTCTTCAATCATCAGCATTGGTATTTATTGAATGACTTTGCCAAGTTCCTCAGAGCGAGTTAGTTGATTGTATGATATGATTTACATTACTTGTCCTTATTCTTTTTGTCAGTCAGCACAGTCGTAATGAAGGCAAAGTGTTAACAAACCCAAGACTCAAGAAAAGAAGGATATTATGTACGTACATCCACATCCTACTTAGCCCTGATTATAATCAAATCAGGATGATCAGATCAGCTGAAGCTAAGAAACATGACAGGAGCGGTCCAACCTTCCTAAATAAGCAGTGGTTGGTTGTGCTAATTTAAAATCTCGACGGAAGACTCGTTATTGAAAAAAGGAGGATCGAAATTTGTGGCATGCATGGTATAACGATAAGCGACAGAGAGAGAGAGAGCAGCTTCAATATTTTCATGTCTGTCTTTTGACATCATCCTCATTAATAAGATGATCGTTAAAAAACAGAATGCAAATCAGATGAATTTTAGCTCAAGAAAGGCAAACGCCTCATCATCGGTTACATCTTTCGCTCTGTGTCTTTTCCTTTTACAAAATGCCGCAAATCAAAAATCCCAAAAGGCTTTTTGTCGATTAGTGCTCTCTCTCCGCTCTTTACTGGCTCTGGCACTGCATTGCAATTCCTTTTGTGATGATAAATACTCATCTTCTCCGACGATGATGATGAAAAATGAAAGACATGATCCAAACAATGTTGCTGCCTTTTCTTTATAAGACCCATTTTTTATTCTAGACCTTGTTCCTCTTCCTCCCTCTTGGTTATAAGTTTTCTTGAGCAAAAAAAATTGATATGCTCTTCTTGACTTCAGTTTTGATCATCATGATTCATGATTAGGGGCACGTACGCCTTTCTTCTGACGTATATAGTTCACTACCAAAACGATATATGAGTTGGATTTGGAAGTTGGAGCAGGATTGGATTACAAGATGAAGAAGAAGAAGAGACATTCACAATATCAAATTTTTCCATCAATTCTCCAATCTTCATCCTTTCCCAAACGTGGTAATCCATATTGGAAAAGAAGATGGGCTTTCCTTGTCGTTCCATTTTTCAATGACTTTTATTCTAATAACAAGCTTAATGTACTTAGGGTTAGTCTATAAGATTTCAAAGTTGTGGAATGGCTTTTCTAGCACAAGGACAAAAACGTCTATATAGCGTTACGTTACATTTGTAATACCAATCAGTACTATATACTTGTACTCTTCAAATAAATAGCATTACTTGACTTTAAAGGAGATGCTATGTAATAGGTAATTGGAAGCGTCTTCACCATTATATTGGCAAGTCTCTTTTTGTCGCAAGTAAAATGCAATTGAATAGGTACAAGTTGGGAAGTGCTATTTAAAGAAGAACAGATGTGATAATGAAAGACTTATATATTATTCAAGGTTTTGGAACAAGTGTGTAAGCATGTAATTGCAAGTGTTTTAAATAGGCCATGAACGAACAAGTGTCCAACTTTCAGCGACACATGGGTTGAATAGAATGCGATTATTATTTCAGTTTAACTTGGTGCAAAATTCCAGAGAAAAATACAATTAATTTCATGTGTTGGCCTTGCGGTTAAAATAATAAAAGAGGTTAAAAATTGCAAAAAATTGCATTGAAAAGTAATTCGGAATTGAAAAGAAAAGACCCTTTTCCGTCAGCTAATTATATTGGTATACAATCTTCCACACTTCCTACTCTAATTACAGCCATAATTCTAAGCCCCAAATACATAACGTTATTTAAAACAGAGTTTCGTAAATTCAAAACCTTTTTAATTTATGCATGCACCCCATCATTACGATTTGGAGGACCCACATGCGTAATTAAACCTCTATTTTCCTTTCTTCCTTGTGGTTATTATGAAAAGCGTGTTAGATAATTTGTTGCATTAATTTCCTCAACTGACAAAGAATAAATGAGTGAGGGCATGTCATCATCATCATCATCACCATGAAGCAATCAAAGTCATCAACACTACAGGAGCACATCACCCTAATTAAGCAACATAAAATAAAAACTTCTCCCCTTTTTCTTTCATCATTCAACTGCATAATATGCAATATACATAAATATTATTATTTCCTTACAATAAGATAGAGACTTATGAAGGCCCCCAAGCATGCTTACATTTTATACCAACACCAACAACCCTCTCTTCTTTGCTAAATAGTCGACAAGGGAGATGCATCTCTCAAAAGAAGACATGAAAGTGTGCACAGTTAATTACTAATTACTACCTGTTCCCTCTTGACTATTTGCATTTGCACCCTTGCAGCACTAAATACTTTACACGCTCATTTGCATAATGTGATTGTACCCTTGCACTCGCTATCATTACGGCTACTGCAACTTTCAATAATAGTGCTATCTTTTAGTCCTCAATTGTCTTTCGATTGAATCAAGTATTGAAAGCTGCAACTTGCAATGCAAAACAAAAGCAATGCAAATGCATTCTTGCATCTAAATTTGCGAATACTCGAAAAGTGCATTCTTTTTGTAATCGAAACAAAGGACTAAAGATAAGTACGGAAAGTTTGACAATTTTTGCTATAAGCCGTAATGTATAAGTGGCTTTAACAGGGATTCCATAGTGCACAGATTAATCTTTTTGCGTGCATCCAACATCGACCTCCCCTCAACTCAATGTTTGTTTAGTCTTCCGGGGGAGATTCCCGCAAGGAACAAGAGATAAAAACCACAAAAAGCATGTTGTAGAGCCTTCATATTAATCATCCTCATCAGGATCAACTTAAAAGCTTCCTAGAAGGCCTAATGAGATGATTCCTAGAGCAAATAATAATGTACTAACACAGCATGGCAGAAGATATGGCATACCAAAATTGACCAATTAGCAAAGTCGCTGCTACAAGCTCTATAATGGAATGAAACGAACTTTATGTTCAGAAGGTGTGTGAGACAATAAGAATAAAGTACTTTGTCATTTTATTGGCATGTCATCTCATCTTCTATAAAGGTTTTGAGAATGATGCTCTTTTGGCTTGAGCTCGTAAGCCTCTTTCCTTTCCCATTCTCATGCCTGCATTTTATGTGTACATGTTCGTGTTCATATTGGTAAATTCATAGTATTCATCCTTTTAATGACCTTGACAGCATCGCTGTGTAGTCTTCGATGTCTTTACATTACGGGCTGACATCATGATTGTGAAGTATTGTGAGCTGAAAGGAAAAGTGGACTTAAAAAGCTGCTCTTGACGGCTCCACACACAAGAATGAAATTCACAATCAGTTTGGGTTGTGTATGGAACTTGGCCAGAAAAACTGGTAGCATATCGAATAGCAAGCATCCTTTTACAACTTTGTTATTGTGCACCACTACCAGCAGACCATCACGTAGAGCTTCAAAGGGGTAAAACGAATAGAGAAGATAGACGTAATAATCGTTATCATAAAATATAAGAAAATTATACACCCTCCGGGCATTGCAGTTTTCTCACATGGTATGACTACGATATGATTACAAATACATACAACCCATTTCTTTTCATTATTCACCCCGCTGCTCGTAGTGCAACTAATGCAATGCATCCTCACACGTTAAAACAAAATATCTTTGGGGGTTTTTTTTATATATGTGATCGAGTATGTGTTTTTATTTTTGCATCTATCTCTTACTGTGTTTGTGCGATTCAAGCGAATGCTAAACTTTTTTGTAGTAATAAAAATAAAGATGATTCTAAAAATATGTATGTTCAATGAAACACGATCGTTTTCTATTGGAAGAAATATGGTTTTGACTTTGCCAAAAGATATGCTTCTTATCTTCCTTCCAATCTTGTTCAGACGGATTCTCTCTAAAAAGGCCCCTAGGGGCAGAGCCAATCATAAAAATGGGAAAAATTTCATATTGAGTTTGATTTTAATGCAAGAAAATCAGAATAAAAACTTGAACTGATTTTTATAGCAGAGCAAGGCTCCTCTACAAAGGATAGCAAATTAGTCAATCTTCTTGAGGATTTATATTTTCCATTATATCACTTCAAACAAGTTGTTTGTTAACTCAAATTGCATAGTAGGTTCAATTCCACGAGCCCCACTTCAACTCCAAACCCTTAAAAAATAATTGGCGTTTTAGCAAACTACCAGAAGCAATTTGGATTTGAATATTGAGCATTGAGCCCCATAATTGCAAAATTTTTGTTCGTGCTTATGTAGCGTTTCTTGCAAATTTTTACTCAAAGAGATTTTCTGCTCTTTGTACTAGATTGTTTGCGGCTCTTTTTCCCTCTCACAACAAGCGGTTGATGCTGATAATGACAATAGCTCATTTAGTGAATGCAGATGTGATGTGGAGATGTGATCAATGACTCCATTGTATATAGTCCCTCTCTCGACTACTGCAACTGCACTACCTAATCCGATAAATCAGCAGTTAATTACGGAGTGTGTGATGGAATGACTCAAGCTCAACGAAAAACTGCACTTTTGTTCAACTCAACCTTCTCTTTTTTGTCTTTCAAGTAAAGTCACGCACACATGCAAAAATACACAATTGCGGCGTAGTATCATCATCTATTCTTGTGTGTGTAGGTTAGCGCTAGGTATTATTTTTGTTTGTTCATGCGCGTCTCGTAAAATAAGTGTGTGTAGAATATAGGAAGAAATGTGTAAATGGAAATTTTGCAGAAAATTACAACAAAAGACAGGACAATTACAATTACTACCATTCACATGTTTTCAAGGTACAAAAATATGACCATTTATCATCACTCACACCAATTTAGTAAACTCAAGCTTAGCTCGCTAATCATTAGGAGAGTCGCAAATACGAGGGGAATTAGTATTACACACACAGGTGAACTTCAACCAAATAGAAAATGTTGGAATACTAAATCAGCAATCATAAGGGAAGGATATGCATATATTATAACAATGTACATATTATACGGTTTGCTTGTGATGATAATAATATAATGATAATTGTGACTGTGAGCCAGCTGAGAATTTAAAAGGCGAGCTGATGACGATATCAATATACATTCTCTGCATATGAAAGCAGCAGTCTTTCGAAATTCGTCTGGTTTGCTCATACATGTTCTTATTCCATAAATGTCCACTTGTTAAAAAGCTCATTTCTTATGCATATTACACACATTAATACACACACTATATACTTACACTTGTTCACAGCCTAGTCTACCAACAACCATATAGATAGGGTTTTTTGTGCATATTTTTGCCCTTGAAACAAGGAGACTCATGAATGATGAAAAAATTGACAGCTTCAGCTCTTCACCTCTCTTCTCTGCAAAAGCATATATAGCGTTTCTAGTCAAGTGTGCCGAGTTGCCCAACTCCAAAACCAAACCACATAGCATAACTCAACCAAACCAGGACGACTGACTACGACTACGCGTCTTCCCATAATACACACTTTTGCAAAATTTATTCTTCTACACCAACACCAACTTCAACTCCACGTTCTCACATATTATACACATGCCATGCCTAATAATAATATCATAATATTCTTGTTTGCTTTTTCTCTCTATATTAGTATAAGAGATTGGCTTTGGCTCTGGCTTGGCAGTGAGAGAGAGAGAGTCGTATTCATATAGTGAGATCCATAAACTGCGTATTTGCATTTATGGTGACATGAAAATTTAATAGAAACCAACCGAGCTAGTTTAATATTTATAGTGGGCTTTGCACTATGAGGAACAAGGCGGACTACAAATAGCTTCATATCGTATCATAATATTATACGAGAAATACAATCCTTCCTTTATAATACAAATACGGAGGAAATTTTTTGAGATGGAGATGAGTCATCTTTTCAAATATAGTTTTTTATCTGGCTTGTTTTATATTTTAAAGTTCAAACAGAATATGAGAAGAATAAATAATATGGAAATGTTATTGTACTTGACTTGCTATGGGATTGTGTGACATGAATCAAGTTGTGGATATTTCTTCATCCCACACACACACGCTACACAAACATGTCATTCCATTTGAGATGGATGATGTCAATGTCATAGTCATTCATGATGATCTTGTTTTTTACCAAAAATGATATGAAATTACAGCCATGTTTTTAATGTTTTTGTTATTCACCTGGCAAATATTAGTTTTTGAGATTTCTTTTGTAAGGTTATTTGAGGATGAATGAGGAAATAGTAAAAAATAATATTTTGTAGTCTCTCTTTATATTTGATGATCCCAACGGAATGATCCATTTTTGTTCTCATGTAGTTTGATCTTCATCCGTTGGGATTATACACAGTCACGATGAAATGAATTTGAACAAAGATTACGAAGGACGAACGAACGAACGAAAGTAGGAGAGTATTTCTTTTTGGCAAGATTATCCAAAAAGTAATTAAGCTGAACCTTTTCCGGTAAGATATACGATATTATTGTATGTCAATATAAATGTATAGAATTTTACCTGGTCTAAGCGAGAAATCCAAACAAAATACCTTATCCGAGTCAATGTAAACTGTGGGAAGAAGAAGACTAGATTTTGCACTTTTAAAAATGGAAATGGAGAAAAATCTCCGTTTGAGTTATAGCCCTTTGTTGAGAAGAGTTGTGGTTGAAGGAGTTGATCTTGACGAGAAAAAATATATTTTTTTGCTCTCTCGTCTTTTATAAACGTGAATACGTCTTTGTATAACCAGCCACTAGAGTATCCCTTGTAAAAATTCAAAATCTCCAGGAAATAAACCACAAGTCACACATACATCCCCACACACATGAGTGTATGTATAAGGAATTTAGCACAAAACAAACTTTCCACTTCTATTTTTCCTGAGAGATGGATGAGAAGGAAAACTTTCTCTCTCGTTGGAAAAGTACTGTTTCAAGTACACTTTTTTCTCCAACAGAGGGGTTGAGAATAAAATATAGTTTGTAAAAGAGAAAACGATTGCGTCGATTTTTCTTATTCGGCTACCGTCTAACTCGATGTTAAGAATGAGGAATGAATCAAATCAATGAATGGGTGATTATGGCAAACAACTAGTGGAACAAGTTCGTCCTTCTCAAAAAAAAAAGTTTACATTCTTCACAATTCTTTTCTTGCTTTCGCCTTCTTTCTTCTCTGGAGAGAAAAGAGTTGAAAACTACTTTCTATTTTAGGATTTTTTTCCAATGTTTCACCTCCAGACAAACCCACATGAATATTCAAAGCAGTAACTTTTGAAGGAAATGAAGGAACCAGCGGATGGGAACAAAGTGTGAAGATTGAGATTGAATTTGGAACAAGCACGCACGCGATCCAATCCAATTCTCACTTAACTCACTCCACGTTTCAGATTTTGTTCGAGGAACGAAATTGAAAAATTATGAAGAAAAATGGCATTCACTCCAACTAATGTGCATATATATGTATAGCAGCTAAAGACGATGGAGAGAGAAACTTTTAGATAAAATTGGAAGCTGTCGTTTCCTGTAGAAATTCAGAGGTAGTAGGAGACCATAAGATAGCACATCACACCTTCGATTTTGAAACACGGCAGGATAGTTTGATTTATGGCTGGTAATCTATTTTTCATCTCTCCAATAAGATAAGGAGCGGATACTCATTAATGGATTGTAGTCCACAAGTTGATTCCAGAAGACTTTGGGAATCTGCATATGAATTGGCAAGGATTCCACAAAATCGCTTATGACACCTCAAAACCCGAAAGCTTCTTTTTTCTTAATACGATCTTCGTAATTGGAACCCGCATAATATGTGTAACAGAGCAAGTTGTTTTTAAGGTAATCCTTTACATTCTCCAAAACTTTTCACTTTTGTCCCACAGATTGATTACAGGTTCTTATAGAATTAGAAGGGGTAAATTCGTTCTTCGTGAAAATTTGAGATCGTCCCTATAATTATGTTCTTAGGGTAAATGATAGAGAAAAAGTGTGCATACAATAATACACGCGTTACTGTAAGAATTTACTATATGAAGATGATTGTGTACCAGAGTGTGAACGTGAAGCACTGTAACGAGAATCACACAGGGATATTATTATTGTTTTTTGTAGGGATTATTATATTGTTGTGAAGCGGCGATTGAAGAATAGCAGCCAAAAACGCTTATATTATGATGATTGAGTTAGTTTTGTTTTTTATGAAAAGTTGTAAACTAATATCGTAGTGTGAGGATGGCCTTGCAGACTGTTTTTAACAACTGCCAAGTGGTATAGTAGTACGTGCGGACGTAGTATCGTATCGTACTTTACTCACGGCAAGTGGAAGACCGACTGACTGACTGACTGCTTTGTTGCTTGCTTGACTTGCTTTGCAGAAAAAAGGATACAGATATAGAGAAGTGTGAATGCATAGGGGCTTTACGAGAAAGGATTGAATGAGCAGAGCTAGAAGTGTTAGCTATCTTTGTACTAGATGAGCACGAGCTGCTGCGTTATGTACATAGTGGTATGCATAGCATAGGCAAAATTTGTGTACGTAAAAGCTAGACCAGAGCTGTAATACTCTCGTCAAGAAAACCACATTTCACGTAGAAATTGATAGCATAGCGTTTGTTGCAACACCGTCTTGGTCTTCTTACATTGTACGTAAAATTTAAAAAGCAAAAGTGCATTCGCTATGTAGATAATGCATTTACTGTAACATTAACTTCGTTCAAGCACAATAGTTTAACAAACGCACAATGTGATGAAGCGATGTAACATAGAATTTGTCTTTTATGATTATACCACCACAGTTTCCAGCATACAGTTCGCACTCATCTTTAGTTCATCTTTAACTCATTTACAATTTACCTAACTGGAAATGTTCTTCATGCTTATATTTATTTACGTTTTAAAATGCTGTCATTTAAAATTTGAACAGACTACGGAAGAAATTATTAGCAATTTGGTATTATGAAAATTTTATAAGAATTTCGACTACTAATTTTAATGTTCGAATTGAGTGCAATATAAAAAATATAAAAACAATAATGTATGATAAAGTCATACTTTAAAGTATTATTATCTAAGACCCAAGCGAAGAGTATGCAAAAGTTGTTATTTAAGATTGTTGAAGTATTTCGAATTAGTATTTACATCAGTATGAAAATGTTATGTTTTATGCAATGACCAGTTACATGATTTTGGTTTTCTTAGGTACTGCATATCAGCATGAGCTATCTACCGGAATTTCAGAAACTTACTAATTTAAGTGATTTAAAACTGACTTACGATTTAGTAAAGAACTCAATATGAACATCTTCGGATTTGCGATTAGTGTTCACACAACTTGGTGGCTTAAACTTCGGCGTGGTATACCATACATTCGGTTCTTGGATGTGTTTACGCTTTGGACAAGCATTTCGATGAGATTTTTAGATATGTTAATGGAATTTACTAATGGACCTGTTATTTAAAACGCTGTCCCTACATTGGTTCTGTCATAATCCCTACTACATCATTTCACATCCGGTAACATACATTGAATATTGGGGTGAAAAGCAAGACACCGGGATTTACTGCTGATGATACTATATGCTATGATTAGACACTTCAGTATCAGCTTTTAAGAAATAAATGTATCAAAGATTCCATGTTGATTATCACTATTATGTTGATCATTTCCGGTAACATAGTTAGACATCCACAAAGTTACGCGGGAGTATATTCAATCAACTGGCCATGCCCGCATCAAGCCCTTGACTCTGGGGGGACATTGATTTATAGAATTAATCAATACTCATTGTCAAAAGGTACAATACGAGTTTATGTAACGATCAGTTAGCATTTGCAATTCAAAAGTTCATTCTGGAATTCGTTAACTATTACGCCACAACCTAAGTAACGACACCCATACGTGATAGTAAGCTTACATGCATAATATTTCAGACATTTTACATAAAGAATGAAATAACTGACCATACATCATGTATTTATAAGTACTGCGTATAAGGGAATTCGAGGTATTTACATACATACTTATTACATACCTTCCAGTTTGCTAGCAAGTTTTCTTAATTTTGCAGACCGCAGAATGGCAACATACTTAAAGCGCATTCCCTTTCTTTTTATTCCAAGCAAATACCAAGACCGTAGGCTTATCAAAGAAAATTGTGATTCTCTTTCCGGAAGGAAGAAAGATTCGTTTCTACAGACTCTTTGAAATGCATATGACCATCACAGCTACAATCGCATATGTATATATGTGTGTGCTGCTGAATTTAACCAACATATCATCTTATAACATCAATTTACATCATGAATGTTTAAAACCAGCAACCATTCGCATTCCAGTTCCGTCCGCACGCGCTAAATATATTTCGTTTGATGTTGTTAATCCGATGAAATGAACACAAAGAGAAAGAAGCAATGCTAACAAAAGTCTACCAAGAAATATGTGCCTACATGCTTTCTCTTCGTTTCATGTCTGTTGGCAGTCCATCAGGAGAAATAACATTCCGGAGAATTTTCTCTATCTGATACATAAAACCAGAACAGAGCTAGAGCTTCATTTTTGTTGCTAACAAGGAAGAGGAAGACTGTCCAAAATTGTATTTTATATCCGCGTTATTTTTCTACGCTTTTGGCTTCCTTTCCCTCGTTCTCCAAATAAATTTCGCGTTTTATCTTCTTTCCACAGTCAATTATTGATGATCCATATGGCCCTCTATTGCAATTCCGCTATGGATTTAGCCATAACAAGTAGCAAAACGGGTCAATGAGAAACAACACCCAGAAAGCTAACAGAGAATTCTCATGAAATAAAAGACACATACTACGAGTATGTGATGTGAGTTTCTGTATTGTTTATGATGAGGGGAAACCATGTAAGCCAAGAAGATGAGCATGATATAAGTATCTCATGACCTTTTGTCTATTCTATTCTGCTATTATTCTCTGGAAATGTACACAATGTACGAATCTTCTTGCCATAATATCCATTTCCATACGCTTCAAATACGTTGCTACACTGAACATAACAATTTTGTCAATGTTAGAAAAGGAATACTCAACCCAAATTTCTAGAAACGAATACCTACATAAATATAAGCTACATGAAACGTGGATGAAAGAAGGCGCATGTTGTTTGTCGAGAGCGAAACACGCAAAATGAAAAGGAAAGCTTCAATCAACAGTCATTGTTATTGCCGATTATAGTATTTGTACGCAGTAAATGGCATTATAGCTAATATGCAATATGCAGTATGAACTCAATAAACATTTTGATTATTTGCCGAAAGGGCTAGAATGTTGTGTTTGACCCAATTCTTCCGTCTAATTTCCAGTTTTTGTTTAATTTTGTTATTATATGTTCCAGTATTTTGGTTTTTGGAAATCATATAATATATAGGCATTTTACTATTTTGTTTGCACAAGCTAGAAACATACTAACACGCATAAATGAATAATTAAAATGGAATATTGAATTGGCTAGTTCTCATTATTACTTTATCATTTCTCATGTTCCCCCAAACAAATCCTTGAACATGGAATGGGCCTTCCGAAATAAATATGCTGAGCAGTTGGATCCGTCGACCTTGACTAGGGTCGACGACGAGGAAAACAGGTTTCACGAAATGCATGAGATTGGCAGGTTCATCAGGTTTTAAAAGTCTTAAATTTAATTTCAATCTTGGATAAGTTGGTAGCACACAATGAATAGCGGTTAAAATGGAGTAAAGCAAAAAAGAAACTACAAGATGCTTTGTCACCCAATAGAAAGACTCCTTTTGAGTTCTATCATTTTGGAAATTTTCCGTTTCCTTATAGCCTCCACTCCTCATCAATTGGTTACTTTTGACCATTCCAATTTACTACAGCGCACTGCATTTCATTGTTATACGTCCCATAAAGTCTAGTAGTAAACAGAACATAACGTTCATTTCAATGACTTCCTGCAAACACTAACTACGCATAAAAGTGCACCTACCATTGCGTTGCAATTTTTCTCAATTCACTCCACTCCAAAAAAAACATCCACTTTCACATTACATTTACACATCATACACCATGGACATGGATCTAATTTTCTTTCTTGTTACAACTGGATTTTATATACTCGTTTCGACCAGCTTCGTTTGATTTCAGATTGAAGGACAAAATTGGATAAACCACTTAAAGAAAGTGGATAAAAAGTTTTGTGTGTAAATACTTGTAGCCCAGCATACCACCAAAGATGTGAATTGTGATGGTACTTTCACACACTTAAATTACAATGACTGGACTCGACTACAGAGCCTTCTTTATGGAACCTACAAACATTAAGTGTTTGGTTTGGTGTACGCGAAGCCGGAAAGAATGGAAAAGGGTTTAACGTCCTTTTTATACCCGGGACATATGTCCTAATCATTGTTTATTGTTGCCTGTACACTACAGCTATTATTCACCGAACAATAACTGGAATGAAAAAAGAAAATTGCTCAAGTTATTTGTACTCATAATAAATTCACGTTGGAATGGAAGAGTAAAAAATTGCTGTGCTCCCTTCAATTTTTCCTCCTTTGCTACTTTCAATATTTGTTTTTCTCTTGTGTGGTCTGGTCATCCCATCATCCTTTTGGATAAGAGAAATATTAAGATAGCTGTATAACAAGCCATCCGGTTTTCACTTTTGACTTCCGTTCATCTACCCCCCAGAAAATTATCTTCGGTCACAGTGAAAATGGGAGGTATCATGTATTGACCGCATGTATGTACTCGTCCATGATCATAGTATGCCTTCCGTTCCTTACTTACTTTA
Source organism: Orchesella cincta (assembly GCA_001718145.1). Taxonomy (NCBI): domain Eukaryota; kingdom Metazoa; phylum Arthropoda; class Collembola; order Entomobryomorpha; family Orchesellidae; genus Orchesella; species Orchesella cincta. The sequence goes on along the minus strand of LJIJ01000041.1, from coordinate 65,458 downwards.
CACTATATACGCCATTCAGATTTGATCATCATGCATAAATTTGCATTACGATTATTACACAAATGCACATGACCAGACCACACAGAGGGAGCAAAAGGGGTTCCTCAGTAAAAATGAAATCTCCGCAACTGAAAACAACTTCCCTTCCAGACATCTAATGAAACAGATTCCAGCAGCGTGCTCCATTCCATTCCACATGATACTCTTTTATGGATGATCATATCATCATCATCGTCATAATATCATGATCCAAATCCAAAAACTTTTTTTCTTTTTATTCAAACCCGCTCCTCATAACAGCCCTTTTTATACAAGGGTGCTCTTCCGGTATAAGAATATATTGGGTAGAAAAATGCGGCATTTTTTGCTACAATCTACAATACAACATTATCATCATCAACCAGATCCTTGAAGGCAGAAAAAAGAATGCGGATGTGCAACTTTTTCTTGAGAAAATTCTCGTTCTGGTTCTCCTTCTCTCCAGCTGTCAGCCATGCCATAACATTACAAGCTGTAGAAAGTCACTCAGCTTCTTCCCAACACAATATACTCTGTTTTCCCTCATTTCGCTCCCAGCTTGGAACACTTTATTAATATGATATGGCTCTGAAGGGAAAAGGAGAACGTAAAAAGCATAAAATCCCACGAAAAGGAAACAGTCTCGGCTGTTTTTATACAAGAGAAAGTATTTTCTTAAGAAAGGAAAAAGAAACATCTTAAACGAGGTTGTTCTTCTATATTGTGCCCAATCTCTCATCTTTCCCTGTATCATCTCACACAATCTTCTCTTGATCCAATATGAGAAGAAGACTTAATGACGAAATATGCATATATAAAAGAATTACTTTTACTTTTAGTTTGAATGAGTCAGCAGGGGTCGTAATAGTTTCTTTTTGAATAGTACGCAGCACTACTACCGAAACCTTTTCTGTGTTATTTTAATACATGATTGCACAAGAATAAAGGAAAGATGAAAGGAGAACATTTAGACATAAAGATTTTCAGAAAAATAAATCACTTTCAACTTTCTTTCGTAGAATTGTGTAAATGCGTCGTCTATAAAGTTGGTTGGTTAATGGACATGTTCAATGCTCCTTCGAATCAATTTTGACTCACATTTTCAACTTGTCTATAACTTCATAAAAGGGTTTGGTGACAGGCAGTTATGTAAAATATTAATATGATACGAAGTTCACATTTCCTGTTTTGCTTCCTTCAACTTTTGTAATCTAACTTCCATTTCTGGTAGTGACATTAAATATTGTATATGAGAGTTTGCACAAAAAATTTATTATTAGGAGAAAGTAAGTATTCCTCACAAAGTTTCTTATATTCTTGTTAAAACTGTTGATGAAAAACGAAGGATACCCGTGAAAGCTGTGAATTGCGAAAAAGTACACACTTCTTTTAAACCTTGCACAAAAATATATAATGCGCAGTTGACAACCGATAGAAGAAGTAAAAGTTCTGAGAGACAAAGGGGCTTCGTCTTACAAAGTATGTCAGCTTGTTTGATAGGATTATTTAGCAGAAAAGAGACACCGAATGTAAATGTACACTTTCTTCATTGTTTGGAAGGAAGCTTTACTATTGCGACCCAAAGCAGATGAAAATAGAGTACTAGTTCTTTCGAATGGTTCTTGAGATTAAATAAAGAATGTAATTTAGTAGGAAAAAATAGTTCATTATTGTGAAAGACAAAGTCTTGCTACATCGACGCTTTCACAGTATGAACACCAATTCGATAGAAATTCAACTTTATAACCTAATGTTACAAATTTCAAAGAGGAGCTCAGGTAATTACAATTAGTTTGACGAGGCATGATGAAACACGTCACTTTGTCTACATACTAAATACTCCATCCATGCAGTTATCTAGGTAGACAAAATATTAAATAAAAACAAAAGTTTTCCTTTTAGGTACATCATCGTCACATATATTCATTGTGTACTATAGATAGACCTAAAACCTATATGTATATGTACATTCTATGCTGTTATGTAACATTCCACTAGTTGTATAAAGTTGCGATAAGGATTCGTTTGATTAAATCCATGAAGAAAGGACGGAAACGCAGAGGTTACAAGTTGCAAATCGTACAGGCTACTACTGGTGCATTTGAACACATCAGTAAATAATGTGCTGCTCCTGCTACCACTATAATGAAGTTCGACAGAGGAAAAATCGTTTTCCTATTTCCAGCACAGTTGAAAGACGGCGTTTGTCCTTCATTCTGTCACCCCAAATGGAATCTAATTGAAAATCAAGGAAGTGAAGTAAGGGAGCAGGACAGAGCTGACCTAAATATCAATTCGTTATTTTCACTCTCAAAAAAAGTTTGCGAAACCGGCCTTTCTAACGGAGTTTGCAAGTGAAAATCTAAAATTCACAATAGGATTGGAATTGTTCTGGCTGCGAGTGGTTTCTACTTTTACTCATTTCACCCCTTTTCAACTGCCTCTTGTCTTTCACTATTATTTTCTACACTCTTTCGCAAAAAAAAAATCCCAAATCCAATTCAATTCAATTGTTCAAAGAGTCGATCAAAGTGAAAACAGCAATGGAGAGAAAAAATGCACACTTTATTTGCTCCTTTTCCTTCACCCAACAAAACATCCATTGGGCAAGGCAGGGAAAGGAGAGGATTGCGTAATGTCACTAATGTCAGATTGCATTTTGAGAAGATACATTACAGGAAGAGAAAGAGGAGTAAAAACTACATCTGTTGGAATACCCAGAATCCTTTTCAATTTATCTGTTTAGTGAAGAAACACACGCTCATTACTTGCGACTTTGCTTACTCTTTCCTCTCCCATCTTAAAACAGAGAGTGAGTGCGAGCGGAATAAAGTTTCCTCTTAGTTTTTTTTGTTATATTGCCAATTTCATATCTTTATGGTGGAGAGCAACCAACCCAACAATAAATATGGTGTTCTCTCCGCCTTAAATAACATATGCAATCTGATATCCCATCGTTCCATTCAATTTTCTTGCTTTGCTCTCTCATTTCATCCGGAGCATTTCGTTTACTTCATGAGCAAAAGCCAAAGAACCAAGAGTTGTCAGTTCTTGTTCTTTCTCAACTTCAGTTAAAGTTCCTTCCCCGCAAAATGGTAGTCTGGAAGACTTTGACGGGGATGAAAAATGCTCTTGCTTTCCAGACGGATCTCTCTCTTAAATGCGTTGTATCGAAAGATCCCATCTCTTGGCTTTGCCTTCCACGTCCATACATCCAAGAATGAGTGTCCCGGCACCCGGCTTTGCTAAAAAGCGCATTTTGTATGCATGCAAGACTTTCTTATTTTCGCACAATCTTCCTGATCCTTCATCAAGATCATGAAAAAATGCAGAGGAAAGAACTCAGGAACTCTTTCTGTGAGCTAAACGTAACGAGCTACAGACTATGACGAATGGCAAATGTAGAGCAAAGTCCTTATCTTACGAAACTTTCCACAGACGGAGAGCACGGAAAGAGCAGAGCTGAGAGAGAGAAGCCGTTTGTTACCTCTTCCTATTACAACTTATAATTCCTATTCTGCCATTATATTTAGCAAAGAATGAAGCAGGATCGGGTTACCTCTTCGAAACACATTTTTGTCCGTCACTCTTTGACTGATTGTGAGTAATACTTGAGCACGTTCTGTAAATCTTTCTCCTTATTGGATTACAGTTGTTGGCAAAGTATTGAAATCGTATTGCAAATTATGTACGTAGATATTAGATAGGCTATAATGTATCAGAATCATGTTGCTACTCAAACCCAATCGCATCTTTGTTAAATCTGCTTTTCCAACTTTTCTTTCACATATCTTATTTCCGCCACTAATGCTTGTATACGTTGCATATTTCTTCGTTTCATTTTCATTTTACTTTCATATTATTCTCGTGTTTGCATTGGGAAGACTTTGTCACTCGACTTGGCAGTGAATATAGCGGTCTTACACGCAAACATAGATGCTCTATAGGTGTATAGGACATGTGGCAAGTCAGTCACCCGGTAGCGTCAGTCGTTTCGTTTCATTTAGTTTTTTTTCTTCTTCTTCTTCGATGTTTGCCTCCCTGCCTTCTTTTTGCTTTCTTATTGACTGAAAGATAATGCGACAGAAAGCCGATTCCTCCGTTTTTTACTTGCTTATTCCCTTTATGTTTACTTGGTGAGTTCAATCCGAAATTCGGGTCACATATACACGTACGTACGATGTCTCGTAACACGTCTCAAATGTTAAAGAAGTACAGTTCATTGGAAAGGGGAAAAGCCAAAGTCAAACCGAAGTGTATTCTATCCACCAGGAAAATATATGCTCAAGACCCAAGACAGTCACATTCCGGTGCCTCGTGATTGTGATAGAATGCATATGTTATCATCAACAGTATCAACCCAACATCATCACAGTCTAGTAACATTACTTATAATGCTTACCATCTCTGCAAAACTAACGAGAACGACAAGCTATATAAAAAGTAACTAATAGATTTCTTCAAACCCAGCCCAATAAGCTTTTGTGTCAATACTGAACTACAGTCTTGCCCTTATCGCCATCACCATCGACATCCTCCTTCTTATATAACTGTTATCTTGTACCACTGTTTACTCATTCACGTAGGTAATGTCTGAAGTTCTCCAGCTGGAATGGTTTTTTGCCCAGTCGTGAATGACAAGAGGAAGGAAAAAGCAAGGCTGCCGACCAAGGAGAAAGGGAGACACATTGTATGGCACATGGAAAATACCTACTTGGATATGCATAAGAGGAAATCAGACTGGACTAGAACTAGATGCATATAATTTTATGTACTTTGGAATGTTAAAGACATGATATAATGACTATTGAAACTAGGTACATTTTTATGCTTTTAATACTTAATAGAATGGCAATGCACAAGGTAAAGTCTGTGAATAATAATCAAGAACGGCACATGCCTTTAATTAATTTGCCACGCGCCAATGAAAGTTGTGTACTCTGGACTTACGTCTTCATACACATAACGAACTTACGCTCATGTGGAAGAGAAAGTAAATTTTGAGCATTAATGCAAATGATGTCAGCATTGGTGAACTTACTACTTTTACTGCTCTGTTGGATACTGGAGGTGTTGAATGATTTATACAATGAAAATGTGATTTTTCGTTTGGATTTTTGAAACACTACCCCGTATTTTGTAACGTATCTTTCAATGTTCATTAAAATCCATAAAAATAGATTTTGCGATTCATTACTGAGGAAAAGCAGATGATATTATTTTTATGTCATTACGCGATGAAAGAAATTAACACAAAAGCGAAATGTGTATAACTTTCACCTTCGCCGATACTATATTTATAATAATGGAAATACGTAAATGTGATATAATAACCACCGCCACCCACTCAAACCATACATAAGGCATATTTTGTGTCCGATAGGAAACGTAATCCAATTTTAGCTTTCTATTGCGTACGCAGAAGTACCTGAAAGCTGCAGAAAGCTATTGCAAATTGCATTTTGGACATCCAAAAGGTCAAGCGAAAGCGAGCTGCGATTGCATATTATCAAGAATCATTATAATTTAATTAAAATCTTACCTTCTGTCCTTCCTGAGTGCTTTCCCGGTGCAGTCAAATATAAGTCAAATGAGTTCACTTCCTATTCAAACACCTTTAGAAGTTTTAGATGTTTACGTCATGTAGTAATCGGGTTTCAGATTCACAATTTGAATCCAGCATCAATCAAGGTATCCTTTGCACCGTAGGAATTATGGCAAGACAGGAAACACGCAGAGAACTTTTGTCTTAAAATAACTTTATTGTTATTCAATATGAAGACCGAGACGGTTCGTTATAATTTCTAGACATGAACGGTTTCGGCTTTTTGAACTTGATTAGTGGAATTATTGCTCGATCGATATCTTGGAGGCTTTAAAACTTGTAGTGATATGTACAGTTTAGGGCAGTGAAACGCCTTAGTTATTTGTTTCATGAACCGAATATATTTCCATTCGTTCAGGTTGATGATTTGGTTGGTGGTTAAGTGCTGTCTTTTAAGTTTGCATTTACATATTGTTGAACTGTAATGAGAAAAGGCACTTGTAATTAAATTGCACAGTCACGGCGATCTAAATACTCTATATTTTATTTAGGATTGCACAAAAGAAATTGCAAACTTCAGATTATGTCCTTTCGGTCCTTTTTCCTTGTGAAGAATTGTATTGGTTCCTTTTTAATCAAATGATGAACTATTCATTACCAATCTAACACATGTAATATTACGTTTGTTTGACAATTGGTTAATTGCTTGTGAGTCATGTAATTTTAAAATCAAACATATGATGATTTTGCAGCTCTATAGTATTTGGGAGTTTGTTATGACGGTCTAGTAGACATCATCTACAGTACATGTGCATAGCTCTCTCACGTAACGTGGACGTAGTACAAAAAATGCAATGTTTGTGTACATATGAGAGATGCATATAACGTGAGCATATGAACACCACAACCCTTTTGCCTATGTATCGGCTTTCAGAACATCTGAAAAAGCTATCATGCTTTTGTAAAAGCCTCTCTTGAGGAACAGGAAATCCTTATGCAAAATGCTTCATGTGCGAAAGCTCCGCGCTGCCGTTTATAAACAGGTTTTGCATATAACTGGAAATGTTCGAAAAATTCATCGATTTTTTAATATTTCGCAACTTTACTGGCATTGTGAAAATATCAATGTTAACATACAAATATACAAGTACAAGAACAATTCCAACCGGCATATATAATGGAATTCTGATGTGTTCTCGTACCATTTGTTATTCCTTTACTATACAAGAACGTTCTACAACATCAAGCATCAAAGTAAAATAGTATATCTGTTATGGGAAGTCTGAGTCCACGTTCTTAAAGCTTAACTTATGAGAGCGGATAACAATCACGATTTCTTATGTTAACATATAACAGTTTCCAATTCAGCTATACTTAACTGGACTCATCTGTACCAACGAAAGGAAAAGACTTTCGATCACTTTTTGTTATAATAACGTAACGTATTTAAGTTAATACCTATGCGAAATGTTCATGTACCCCACGGGAAAAGCTTGTAAGTACTTCTAGAATTAAAAGTACAATACATTACTGTGTTAAATTGACATTGGTAATCAAATGAACTCCTACTTCCGTTAACCATAATGACGTTGTAGTAGAGATTATATACAATCAAGTTCATTTTTACAATAAACGGCAATTAGAAAGATGTACCTCAGTGTATATTCACATTTCATATTATGCCTGTGACGTTTAAATAGGGATTGTAATATTTCCACTGGCGCACAGACTGACCAAATTTAAGCTACTTACATGTAATTGTATTGTAAGATGACAGTTGAAGACAATAATTAAAATTTCCTGCAACAAACAGTTTGCACTTAGCACTACGTAAACTTCACAATGCCTAATTGTTTTGCCCGTATTTACCATCATTGATTGTATATGTATGTTTTAGTAACATTCTTGAACGGAACTACCAAATTTTGAAGATTTTGGACTGTTCGAACTATACTAAATGATATTTAACGTATATGTTACAGGAACTTTTAAATGTAATATATTGTACACAGAAAACATATTTACTGTAATCATGTCTTGTATATGTCAAGATAATCAACAATTGGTAACAGTTGGCACTTTACGGTGGAACCCCTTCATCCTATTTACCCTTTCTTAGATATGTTAGGTGCTCCAAGAGTCGTAGAACAACATACAAGGTCATTTGGGTAATCAGAAATTTAGCTCATCTCAATCTGTACACCAGTACCATACCATTTCCACTTTCGTGCATATAGAATAAGTAACTTTTAGTGCATACATTTTCACTATAGCAAACCAAAAAATCATAATCACAACATGAGATGCATGTGTAACAAGTTTCATGACGGTACAAAGAACAGTGTACCTATAAAAATTAAATTTGCTACTGATTAACAAATCAAAGCATGCATTCGCATATTAGCAATGAAACTGAAAACTTAAGTAAGAAGTCCTCGCTTCTTGGCTTAATTTTCACCAAAATTGATACAAGTGCTCATAAATTTAACCCCCAATCCGATGTCAGAAACAAATAATAAAACAGGAGACTCTGGAACCTCCCTCGTACCACAAGCGTCTACAACAACAATCACGTCATCCACTCGACAACCAAGCCCAACTACACCACCACCCCCAACAGCAGCTACAATTGATGACGATCTATACAGCGCAAGTTACACTCATTTAACTGATACTTCCGGCTACCCAGAGCCAACTGTACCACCTTCTATGAATCCATATGAAGAAGACTTTAGCCCGAGCTACAACTATTTAAGTAATAATGGCGACTACCCAAACGCAGGGCAACCTCTTTCGTCTTCAACTAGTAACCCTGCTCCTGTCTCTCAAGGTGCTATCGGAGGTAACGCACCAACTGGACAGGGTCCGAATAACCAACAATCCGGTGTCTTGAGAAACGAGGGTTTAGGTGGAAATGGGGTTCCAGGAATGGGAGGAGGCATTGCAGGAACACCAAATGCTAGTCAATTTGCAGGATCCAACAATACTAATCAAAATGGAAGTGGTAGCAATACTAATCAATTTGGAGGCGGTAGCAACACTAATCAATTTGGGGGTGGCAACAATACTGTTCAGTCTGCAGGTGGCAGCAATACTGTTCAGTCTGGAGACGGCAGCAATATTATTAAGACTGGAGGTGGTAACAATGCTAATCAAAATGGAGGTGGTAGCAATCCAAACCAATTTGGAGGTGGCAGCAATCCAAATCAATTTGGAGGTGGCAGCAATACTAATCAATCTGGAGGTGGCAGCAATACAAACCAATCTGGAGGTGGTAGCAATACTAACCAAACTGGAGGTACCGGCAATGCTAATCAAATTGGAGGCATCGGCGATACTAACCAAATTGGAGGCATTGCCAATACTAACCAAATTGGAGATTTAAGCAATACTACACAAAATGGAGGAGCCAACAGCAACACACAGAACGGAAATGTTGCGAACATTAACCAAAATGCTGGTGCTGCTAATGCATTTCAAAATCTAGACATGAACAATGCCAACCAAAATGCAAATGCAGCTGGACTAGGAAATCCATTTAGGACTCTTAATGATGGCCAAAATAATACAGGAGGAGCAGGGGCACCAAATCCAGTGGATACAAGTGGAATCACTGCTTCATCAGACTCGAAAGATGATAAAGAATGGATTTCCAAGTTTGAGCTTTTCACTCTTAAATTTCTCAACAAAATATTTCGCAGAACTCAAATTGAGAGGAAGATGAAGAACGCTGTAAAGCCATCTCCAGCATGTAAAAAGGGAATTCCTCCGGAACAAGCAAATCAACTTCATCAACCTAATAATCCTCAGCAAGGTACTTCAGGAGCCCCTTCTGCTGGATACGATCCTCAAGCGGATGGCTTTTCACCTGCCCCAGAAACTGAACCCCAACAGGATGACGAGGCTGATGAAGCTCAAACTGTTTCTGATCTTAATGCTATGCTTGATCAGTAAATAATTATTAGCTTATAATGAATTAGCATTAGGTTTCACTTTGCCCCATAAATTCTGTTATAAAAGAATTCCATTTCTGTATAGAATCGCTCAAGAAATCCCATTAATCTCTCAACAATACGTGTCTCTCGTTACCCCATTGCTGTCGAGTTTGGTTGAGTTGAAAGGAAGGGATTTCCGTAAGACGGACAACAGGGAAATATTCAGAAAGGTGGATGACTACCAATCATTGATTAAATGTGATGCTCACATCTGCCTACAATCGGTAACATCCAGGCTCCAATCGTTGGTCAACTTCATAGAAGGAATCAAAGCAGATTCTTTGAGCTTGCGCAAGTTCCCAAAAATCCTGACAAAATGCTACTCAACAGAGAGTAAAATTTGCCAGGAAGTTTGTGAAGTTTACAGCGATGATGACTTCCAGACTGTCAACATTAAGCGAATGTTCAAACTAAAGCCGTACGTAAAAGTACTAAAAAAGTATAGCTAAATTTGTTTTCAAAATGGACGAAGGAGCTGACATGTTATGGGTTTTAGAAAGCCTCCAGAACGTCCTCCTTGGCGTCTTACATACAAATCAGGGAACGAATGCTTTAATTACGGTCAACCACGAAACGCTTCCTGCGCAAAATCTCAGCAACAAATGCCAGGCACATCATGTGGTCAACAACAGCAAGCCATAATTTCGTCTTCGTCATGTCCAGCCAGAGGAAAACCAGGTGCATTTGGAGGGTTTGGCTACTCTTCCGGATTTCCATCAACGGGGGCAGGCGGTTCTTGTGGAAGTAAGTCTAGTTGTGGTAATTGTGATTGCAGGAAAACTCCCCGTTTTTATTCCTCCTATCCCAAGCTTTCCCGTCGAAAGTATAACCACTGCAGTTGTGGGTGTTGTGACGAAGAAAAAATTCCAAACATTTGTGGAATATTTTTCACACGATTTCGTCAAATAGATCCCGATGACGCACCCATGATGGTGGAGGGGCATCCAATAGAAGAAGATTTATTCCCCTCCGTCACAAATTTTCAACAAATTCGCGAATTAGATAGTAAATAAAATTTTAACTGAAAATATTATTGAGAACGGCCGTTTGTTTAACGCGTCAAAGTGATTTTCTTTTTTGTTTGTGAATTGCAGTTCCAAGGCAAAAGTTGTTCATGGAACCTCCAAAGTGCTGCAATCCAATGCCACCAAAGGCAAGGCCGGTTTGTTTTGGAGGAGCGAAAGTAAAAAAGGGATTTCCTTGCGGGGCTAAGAATACCTGTTGCAAAGATTCATGTAAGCCGAGAAGAGATCCGCTAAGTTGTTGTGGAACAGGCAAGAAAAAGCGGAGCAAGAGGAGAGGAAATAGCTGTAAAAGAGGAAAAGAAAAGTTGGCAGCTGCCGAATGTTATACATCTACAACTGCTTTAAATTCAAAGAATGGATGCGCTGCTGAAGCTGAGCAACAGCAGTGTCAAAAGGATGTGCTGGACATGTTTGGAATGGCTATGGCTCAGGTGGAAAATATGAATAGCAATAATAATGGGATGGGTGCTCCACCGATAATGGACAATGTAGGAAATAATTTTGCTCAAGGTATGTATGGAAACTTGGGAGGATTGCAACAGTCAGGTCCAGGTGGAATGGTGGCCACTCAAACAATGAGCCCACCTATGCAAAATATGCAGTTTCAGACTGATATGCAACCTCAATATGCTCCACAATTTATGCCACAGCAAATGCAACAACAGCAACAGTTTAGTAATGGATATTCTCAACAACAACAGGAAGCTTACAAACAAACACAGACTCAAAATTTTCAACAGCCACAACCACCGCAACCCAGTCAATATCAAGGACAATATCCACCTCAACCACCTTCTCCTAATGGAGTTCAATTTTCACAGCAGCCTCCTCCCCCTAATGGTGGACAATATTCTCAACCAGCCCCTCAAGAGCAATTTCCTCAACAGCCTCCACCTCCACAAGGTAACCAGTATTCTCAGCAAGCCCCACAACAATACTCCCAGTCACAATCGCCAATAACTCAACAAGGACAACAACCTCCTGGATATCAGGCTCAATATAATTACGATCGCCAGCAGCAAATGTCACCTAATCCGCAGTCAACATTTCCACAAAACTCCCCCTCTCAACAGCAAACTCAGAGCAACCCGTTTTTTGGGGGTCAACAACAACAACACCAAGCATTCAAAATGGAACAAAATGAGCAGCCCTTGGATCAGCTTGCCAAAATCCTACAACAAAACCTTGTCATTGGTCAGCAACCGATACTTCCGATGCAACCTCAGCGACCTGAAACGGACGCAAATAAAAAACAAGTCTTTGCACGATTTATAGCCCAAATGTATGCTGCCGGGACCGTCTCCAGGGAAGAAGCAGAGAAAATGACGGGACTTATCTGTCAAAGATTACCCTTGCAAGGAAACCTTGAACCTGTAGTGTTGCAGGTGATGCAGGCACACGTATCCACGCAAACCCTTAAAGGTCCACAGCCGCCTTCTCGACCTGCTTCCGCAAATCCATCTCAGCCCCAACAATCTTCACGAAGTCCGTCTCCTCAGCCACAAACATATTCAAGGAGTATGTCTCCTCAGCGTCAGCCACAAGCTTATCAACAAAGTAGCAGGGCACTAACCCCTACTCAAAATCGAGATAAAGGATCATCCATGGCCAATTTAAGAGCTTCCCAAAACAGAGCTGGAGGTGGAGTGCGGGCTATGGACTCAGGAGTTTGTGGTCCGGATGATGGTTGTCCCACTGGAATCATGAGAGGTCGTTCCAGCGGTAAGGACGAACAGGAAAGAATGCGAGTGAGTGCTGGGGCTGCTGCTACTGGGAACCGAGTTTCATACGCAGCTACTCAAACATTTGTATCCCCCTCGGGAAGAATATCCCATGATGTTCGAAACTACCGACCTTCGGATGGAAGGAGTGACAGAACGATACTCAGCATCTCCGCTGGTAAACACAGTATTGTAAGGGATGGGCGTGGTTCGAGGTGTAGTGCTCGAACTTCTCAATGCAGTAGCAAATGTTCTCGTGTTCCAAGGCGTTCTAGATCCACATGTCCAAGAAAATCTGGAACGTCAATTCATTCAGGCGATCCTGATAGAGTCTCTAGTAGACCACCAAGTGCTGGTGGTTATTGCACCCCACCTAGCTTTGGCAATTCCCGTGCTAGTTCACCAAGAACTTCTGGAAACTACCCTGATGATCCAGGCTCGAGAAGAAGCACGTTTCCTGGTGATCCAGATCCAGGGTCAAGAAAAAGTAGTTGTCCTCCTATTGATTTCAGTTCGAGAAGAAGTAGTCGTGTTGATCCTGATGATCCGGGTTCCAGAAAGAATAGTTATCCACCTGATGATCCGGGTTCGAGAAAGAATAGTTATCCACCTGATGATACAACTTCGAGAAAAGATAGTTTTCCACCCGATGATGAAGGATATGGCTATCCTCCAGGATACGAGCCAGAGTCTGATGATGGCGATGGTAAAAACAAGAACCGATCACCTTCAGGTGAACGTACCCCGGAAGAAAAGTCTCCAAAAGCGTCACCGAAAACTTCGCCAGCAAATTCGCCAAAGACATCTCCACAACCGTCCCCTCCTACCTCGCCAAAATCCCCCAAAAGCGAAAAAACGGAAAGTGTCAGTTCTCACTCACCACCGGCAAGTGCCAAGTCTACATTAACAGGGGATGAAACTGATGGGCTAGTTTGGCCAGAAGACCCTCCTCGAGGTCCTTTAGATAAACCACCAGTGCCACCTCCATCCGTGTTTCCACCGGTACCAAAAACTAAGCCTGGAAAGAACTATACGAGTCCGTTCAAGTTCAAAAAAATTAAAATTCCACCCCCACCCGCTTGTGACGTGCTGCTGAATGACTTACCGGACTGCCACCCTTTGAAAACGCCATATCCACCCCAATATCGCTTTGATAACTTAAAAATGAGGAGGTATTTGGAACAGTGCAATCTCAAAAAACAGATTTGTAATCGTCCGCAAGGTGAGCAATGTTGGGTTCCTCCACCACCACCTCTACCACCTCAGGCAAGGGATAAAAAGTCACCCTTTCCTCCAGACAAATGCTTTGCAAATGATTTGTTTCCATATGCTAAGTTGGGAATGGGTTGCAATATGGGCTTGCCAAGTGGAAACTGTTATGGACAATATTTTGACGGTAGTAACAACAACAATAGTAGCAAATATCCTAAACCCGATAAGGCTGACTGCTTTTTTGATTGCGGGGGTATATGTCCAATGGGCATGCTGGGAGAAAACTGTCCACCACCACCACCCCCTCCATACGCCAAACTAAAGAAAAAATCTAAGCCCGATGACGTCTTCTTCTTTGATTATATAACGGTAATGCGAGATAAAAAACCAGAGACCATACCGGATGCAGACCAGTGTGAGCTATACCAGCAGAAACTTTTGGCAGAGCAGCAAATGATTGAGGAAAAGTGTAAAGGGAAGAAGGGGAAGAAAAAGAAGAAGAACTCCAATGACTGCGATCCCAACGAGATTTGTGCTACTCCAGAGATAACCCGATTCTTAAATCGCCCCGATGTCCAAGTTGTAAAAGAACAAAAAACGGAAATTGTTAGAAAGCACGGGATGGAAGGTCCAGAACGGATGATTACGCAAATGGAAGCGTTTTACACAAAGTCTCCTGATGGTCGAGTGACAACACAATGGAACGACCCAAATGCTAACAACGATGGGATTACTACTACTACTCTTCCTGTCAATGTCAGTCCTGGAGTTGAGCAGTGGGTGAAAGCAGAGGTGGATGCATCAGCGAGGAAGAACGACCACAGTCATCGGTTTGCGGATGATTGTCCGCAACTTCAAACACAATGGGAGAAGGAATTTCAAGAGTTTGTTAGGAGCTGTGACAGACCGAAAAAGACAAAGAAAAATGCGGCACAATATGGAATGCCGATGCCACCTCCTCCACCACCTGGAATGATCCCATGTCCCCTTCCCGAAACAACGCCAATCATGTGCAGGGTTCAAGATCCAAATAACATGTCTGGGAACGTTATACAATGCCAAGCTGTCCCCTTCCCGATGAATAATAAACAAAAGCATTTACAGTTTGGAACGGAAGGAGCCTGTGTTGGGGGCTCTCCCTATCAACAGACATGGCCATACGCTAATAATCGGGGTGGTGGACAAACTTCTCCTCAACCTGTGGGAGGACAGTATCCCATTCCACCACCTAGTGCATATTCACAACAATCTGGATATGCTCCGATTCCCCCACCTCCACAGTATATGCAAGTGTACAATGAGCAACCACAACAGCAGTTTCAAACTACTTATCCACCACTACCTGCGGAAGGAGCTCTGCCGTATGAACAGAACAGCAATGAAGAAAATCAGTTTACAGCCCCGCCACCTCCTCCTCAGTTTCAACAAGCTCCAGGTGGTATTCCTTCTCCTCCAACACAGTACCAGCAAGTTTCAAACGGCTACTCAAAGTATGCTCCTTACCAACCGATCAAGGTAGCTGAAGCAGCGATGGACATATCTCAACAAGAACCAAAGAGAAGCTCAAGGGATTCTGGAAAGAAAGCAGATTATCCGTATATGTGCGAAGTGAGGTATCATGAGCCTATAACAGGTTCCATTTATGGAAAATTGGTAACGAGACAACAACCTTGTCGCTTGGTAGAGTCGAGTAGTGTTCCACCGGATCATAATCCAGAATGTCCTGTAATGATGGAGACGCCATTTTTTAATCCTAGTTGTATGAACAAAACTTATGATTTCTTAATTATTATTTTCAGGCTAATACTAAATTGACCTAATGTCTAATGAGATTTTGTTGCTTTAGGTCCACTACCAAAAAATTCACAATTGGATCCGAGGAAACCACAAACAAACTGAAAATTAAGTTGGAGTGTGTTTTGTTTCAGTGCAATCTCGTAAAAGAAATAAAAACCATTCTGACACATTTACCAAACCAACAGATTTATTGACATTTGGGTTATAACATTGATTATTATAAATGTCAAAAACATAACATATTATAAGAAATTAGTAACAATTTAATTTCTATTTTTAAAACTCTCATAGCACCGGTACTTATATAAGATAACATTAAGTACAGAAAAACTAATAATTTAGTTTAAACTGTGAGAAAAGCAGTTAGGTGATCAACGGCAGGTCGCATCTCCAACTTTTGCTTCAGTATACCTTCGACAACACTGATTGCACGCAACATATCTTGAGTATTCAAGAGAGTGTTGTAGTTGAGCAGAAACTCCACCGGATAAAAATCTGAAAAAATTAAAAGGAAAAGGACGGTGTTTGTGAAAACCAACAGTTTCCTTTTTAAGAAATAGAATCTGATTAAATATTTGTAATTGTCTCTTACTCAGCAATGTTTTCACTGGAACCATTTCAAGCACTGGCCGGTCAAACTCATCTTCTTCTATTGCACCGATAATGTCATCGATGGAATGAAAAAGCTTTTTGTTTTCGGGTTGAGACAAGCCTTTGTACTGATGTAACATGATTCCAACCACGTTCTTTTCTGGGTCCGCGTAAATAATTACCTGGAAAAAGAATCATATTTCGTAATACGCTTTTATACAGTCAGTATAGCGAGAATTCAATTATTATTTTACTAACTTTATCGAACACTGCAGTAAGACAGTAAATTAATCCTGTTTGGAGCCGACTCAACATTGGGAACCGACACAGGAACATTGAGCGACCTTTCTCTAAATCCTTGACGCCTTCAACTAGTCTCTTCAAGTCATTCCTTTGAGCCTCAAAATCCGTTTTACTCACGAAATTATAGGTCATCTTCATGAAACACAAGACTTCCAAATCCCTCAGCATCTTTAAATTCAACCAAATCGATTTTATGAATGAATGAATGACAATGAGTGAATGTTTAGTTGAGCATATTGGCTTACCACATCACAAGACTTGGCCATAGACTTGTAAACACGTTTTATATTGTGTCCCATGCAGATGTTTTCCATGCTCTTCAGTCCGTTCATTTCCATATCCTTTACATAATGTTTAGAAATTTCCCGAATTTCTTCTCGGTCAGAAAGCAGCCGACCATGACAGAAACGAGAGCAGCGGATATTTTTATAAGACCTTTCAAATCGCACATTCCCAATTAGGAACTTGCCCTAATAATCATATCAAACAGTAATGTGCCGTCAATCACTTTTGTCATAACTTTACAAAATTATACTAGTTCAAATAATAGGACCTTACGCCAAATAAAGTGTGATTTTGAGGAGTCTCCCAAACTTTTAAAGCCTGCAATTCCGCTTTGATATAAGCCAATTTTGTTAAATGATCTCCATTTATTCGATGAACCTTGTCAGCGAAGCATCCGCGCTCCCCCTTTGCATCAACGTGAACAGCCTTTCTCATTCTCTATGAAAACACAAACAAAAATCATGAATGTACTTCGTTTCAAAAACAAATCAAAACAATAAGCAGCGGCTACGACGTTTATACATCTTACTTCATCACTAAATAGACGATCCTTAACAGGCAAAGGTTCAATGGAGGACATTTCAATCCACTGTTTAGCAGCACGTTTTTGAGCAGGTTTCATCATAATTTCATACACTCTAGTGTCACAAGGGAAGCAACTAATGTTTCGCATGATGATATTCATCTGGTAATTGCAAAAGTAATGCGCCGCTTCATAAAGTCGATCCATGAAGACAGGTGGGATGGATTGGAGAGGAAACAAAGTCTTTCCCCTGTCAAGTGAGTCTTTGTACGTTTCTACAAAAAATCATAACGAATCCCAGAAATAAATAGCATGGTTAGGGTAGCATGATCTAAAAACAGCATCAACAACATTAAAGAATTTGACGTATAGAATCCTTTCCCAAATATCCCAGACAAATCACATACACTTCCGAGTTACCTTCTTTGCTGGTGGTCGGCTTGAATAGTTCAACCTTGGAGATAAATACAGTTTAATTTACTGAAGACCCGTTTTCAGAAATATGTAGCTTTTAACAAAAGTATGAGTTTGATACCTGTTTGAAAACACAAGAGAGCAAATATAAATGGCATATGGTTGCAGCCTCTAAAAACGTGAAAATCTTCAGGATGAATGTGCCACCCTTGTGAAGAAGCATAAGTGCAGTCACTATTTCTCCAAAGTGAAGAGGAGCAACCATTTTCTCCTGATCCGAAGGATTCGTCTGGCAGTCAATACTTCCATCAGCAGTTACTAAGCCCACAGATTCATGATCCTTTCCCGTTTTCTCTTTCCGAGGTTCAAAGAGTTTCCACTGTCTTTCCTTAACAATATGTTTGAGATTCTGGTAAGTCAAAATGTTTCCCGTATAGTCTTCCAAGAAAGTCCAATTTTCCATAGACATAAGGATGAGACGGTCGTCATTGATCATTCTTCCAATATCATTACTCTCGTGATAGGGATTCAAAGTGGTAGCCATCCAATTCCACTGTATAAACAAGAACATACAAATAATTACTGTTCCATGATTATATTATTCTGTTGCAAACAGCTCTAGAGAAAATAAAATACATTAGGCTTACGTCAATCGCTGGATAGCTAATCTTCAAAAAGTGGTTTAATGCCGATACAAAGGCTCCAGGTGCTTCACAAAGGTGAATTGTATCAAGTGCCACTTTATCGCTTCGTCCTTCAGAATTAATTGCGTCCGCTTCACGAACAATATCAGCAGGAATTATGTCATAACAGCATAACATTTCAAACATTTTCCCCCAAGCTTGGCTACTAAACTCTGGATTTGCGAGCCGCTTGACACTAAGCATGACATTGTTAGCAATATTCATTTGCTTAGTGTGAATATGCCATTCTTGAAGAGGAAAGTGGTCCAATCGGGACTTGGTTTCATTTAATTTCCCCTTTAAAACCATTAATTCTGGAATCTACAAAAATGCAAGTTAAAGTGAAAATGTTAAGGAGCTAAAACAAATAGTTAATAAAACATGGTGAGAAAGTACGAGTAATCTACCTGCAAAACTGGAGTGTTTAGTATGACGTCATCAGATGGAAATATGAACTCAGACTCCAGATCATTGTATTTCCTTAATACTTTATGCTTTTCCCACATTTCCTTTAACAGAACTTGTGGTTTTATCCAATGAGGGTTGTACGGCATGTCTGGTACCAGTTCAGCTTCTTCAACAAGCTCTCTTGAAGGGGAAGGCATTGGTTCCGGAGGCACATGAAAAAACGGAATTTCAGCTTCTTCTGACGTTTCTTCAGCAAACCCTCCTGAGGAGGAAGGCATTGGTTCCAGAGGCACATGAAAAAACGGCATGCCTGGAACCACTTCAGCTACTTCTGACCTTTCTTCAGCAAGCTCTCCTGAGGGGGAAGGCATTGGTTCCGAAGGTACATGAAAAAACGGCGTGTCTGGAACCATTTCAGCTACTTCTGACCTTTCGTCAACAAGCACTTCTGAGGGGGAAGGCATTGGTTCTGAAGAAGGCGCGTGAAAAAGCGGCATATACTGAGCCACTATTTCAGGTACTTCAGACGTTTCTTCAACAAGTTCTCCTGAGAGGAAAGGTATTGCTTCTGAAGGAACCTGTGGGTCTGGAGGTACAGCATGACTTTTCCCCTCTTGTACAACCTCATCTAATACTAGTTGATTATCAATAGAAGTCTTGGACTTTTTATTAGAGACTTCGGCATCCCATTCCTTTTTAGATGATGTTACAAGGCTATTTATGTGGTTAATCCACCCTCGGCTCAACTTTGGTCTGGTTGTGTGGGAAGAAACCTCGGGTTCAGTCTCAGTCACAATTTCTTCCCTGATGTGCTCTTCACAACCCAGATTAGATGGTAATGGTGTCTCTGGTACATAAAAATAACTCATATTCCTTTCTTCAGCATGTTTTACAGGGAAAAAAGGTTCCTCCCTGATGACTTGGACTTGACTAGCACAATCAGCATCCACGACATTGGCTTCCGATTCAGTCTTCTTTTCAACGCGTAGAAGGTGGTCGAGTGACACTCGAGCTCTCTTTCTAGTTCTCACTATAACCATTTTTTCTTCATCAGTAGTTTTTACAGGACAAACAGGGCCCTCCGTGATGACCTGGACTTGCCTAGCACAATCAGCATCCACGACATTGACTTCCGGTTCAGTCTTCTTTTCAGCGCATATAACCGGGTCGAGTGACACTCTAGTTCTCCTCTCATCAACCATTTTTTCTTCTTCAGTAGTTTTTACAGGACAAACAGGGCCCTCCGTGATGACTTGGACCTGCCTAGAACAAACAGCATCCACGACATCAGCTTCCGGTTCAGTCTTCTTTTCAACGCACAGGAGGTGTTCGAGATTCACTCGAGTTCTCAGTTTAACCATTTTTCCTTGCGTAAACATGACTAGGAGACTACATTCACAAACAACAGCAATACATCAATTAGCTATTTTAAACACATCGTCGTACTCAAAATGCTATTATATTAATACTCACCTTTTAAATGCTTATCCTAAAAATAATTATTAGCGTTGACAAAGTCAACAAGCAAACTTATCCGTATAAGAAATTAGAACTCTTTCTTGCTGCACTACTTAATGAGATCACTTCTCCAGAGATCATGCTTCTTCTTCAGAGACAAAAAGAGGTGGATGCCTACCAAAAACGTAACCACAACACATAATATTTTTGTAGCATGTGCGTGTGGTCGGGTAATGCTCTCTCAGATATTTTCTGACATCCTTCATCAACTCCTTCATGTACATTTTGGTAGAGAAATTTAATTTTCCATTTTTTCCCGCACATTAACCTCTCGCTAACCTGCTGATTGGCTGTCGGCTCAAAAAAGGTATTTGCTTGGAACACTCAAATTCTTGCCCATGCCGCATCTACTAACATTGGGCTGCAGTGTTTCCCTACTTCTAGAGCTTCATGCTCATCTTCTCGTTCCTTTTCTCTTGTGATGGTATGGCTAGTTCGGCAAGGTGTTCTGTCAACTTAATTCTTCCAGGAGGTTTAATTAATTTACTTTTGTAGTTTGCAACGGAAAACGGTCTTTCAGGTAAGATTTTAATTGGGATAAGCATTGATAAGTACTGATTAAGGGGGTGAAGTTGAAAGTGGTGGATTTTTAAATAAACAAGGATGGTTTTGTTGACCGTACGGACGGAAGCATTGAAACGTTTTTAACTTAGTTTTAGTACACTAGTGACAAATTTTAAATATTATTAAGTTAACGGCGGTGGGTGGTCAGTATTCAGGGCTTCGAACGTTAGTTTATAATTTGATAAAAATTACCAATAGTTAATGACTAAACTAATCATGTAGGATTTAAGTTGACTATTTTTGAAATTGTTATCTTTTCTTATCTTACTTTTCAGATTTAATTGCATTTTATTCTCTTATCTGTCTTCTTGGAGCTCCTAATTATTGTCACTTACTGATATTTTTTGGCGTGTTTCTTTTGTAGCTGCAGTGATTTAGCTGACTATTTTACTTGTTGGAAATTTGACTAACATTAGTTTTAGATTTGTTGTTATTATTTGACTCTGAGCTAGTGATTAAGTATGACTAAACAGACTTTTAAAAACTAATTATTTCTAATGGAATGGCCTTGATCTTTTGATTGGATTTTCTTGTGTGATGAGTACGTTATCGGTGTGAAGCTTTGGGGAAATTTATTTCCTCTTGCGTTTATGATGGTTGTTACCAAAAGGATACTGATAAGAAATCCTTAGCAAACCAGATATAGAGTACTGGTTATAATTTTTGATATGTGATCTAATTATTATTATTGTTTTGTTTTTGTGGAATGTTTTTCAGACCATAAAAATTAATCCAAAATGGTTCGTATGGACGCATTGGCTGATGCCCTTAGATGTATCAATAATGCAGAGAAACGTGGAAAGCGGCAGGTCCTCATCAGACCTTGCTCTAAGGTTATCGTCAAATTCCTCACCGTAATGATGAAGCACGGTGAGTTGTAAAATTAGCAAATATTTAACGACTGAATTGGAGTTTGTGTGATGAGAAACTTTCAAGGGAGGCCGGAATAAATTTCCGTGCCACTGATTTCTTGCCAAAAGGATACTGATAAACTTTTAAAACATAAAAGTTTTCTTCATGTTACTATTTTTGTTCAACGTGCTTTGATGTAACTGGTTTTTATTGTTTGTTTAGGTTACATCGGGGAGTTTGAAATTGTAGATGACCACAGGGCGGGGAAAATCGTTGTAAATCTAACTGGTCGTCTTAACAAATGCGGCGTCATTTCACCTCGTTTCGACGTTTGCATTCCAGATATTGAACGGTGGACAAACAGACTCCTTCCTTCCCGTCAGTTCGGGTGTGTAACGTTTCTCATTTCTTAATCAACGTTTATTTTTTTTTTGTTAAGAAAAATTATCAGATTTCTGTGTGATGAGAAAATTAGCATTGAGACACGAACTAAAGTTCAGCGTCACTGATTTTTGCCAAAAGGATACTGAAGAAATTTGATACTTTTATGTGCATCTAGATTTTAATTTGTCATTATTGATTATAAATCTAGTAGTAAATTATTTTCCAAGCATGATAATAAAAACTTTCTTTTTGATTTAACAGATACGTTGTATTAACAACTTCGGGAGGAATTATGGATCACGAGGAAGCCAGAAGGAAACATCTCGGTGGCAAAATCCTCGGATTTTTCTTCTAAGGAGAATGTTTTATCATTATAGAGCCATTTGCTAAATAAAGTTTGAAATACCAAGATTCTCTACTTTTACTCTGTAGCATGTTTTTACCCATTGTAAAATTCTTATCATAACATCATCTCATTTCATGTAGTGCATGTAATGTTTGTAAGGAATTGATAGTTGCTGCTCTACACAGAAAGAATCGTATTAACAATGTACATTCTTTTCATACTTATGGTTAGCGCAGTTAAATTTTTGAATTTTCCAGAAAAGAAGTGTGCTTTTCATACGGGTTGTAATGAGATGGAATTATACAAAAATGTTGTCGAAGAGTGGTAATTATCATATTGCAAATGGTTTAGTTTTACAGCACCTTTGTCTCATATTCACTTTGTAGTCGTATATCATCTCCCAAGTTTCATTCAAGATCTAAAGGGAATCATTAGCGTCAGACGGAGGGGAATGGGCATCTTAATAGGAAGGTAGCATTAGTTGTAGATAAATGAAGTGATTTGCATTGCTTCATTAGATTTGCATAATAGTCTTTGACGAATATAATTTACATGCAGTGAGCACGGTTTTAGCTGAGAACAGACGGGTACGTTGTACGTGGCAGTTTGCATGTTCTTATTGCATATTTGCATTCATGTTGCCTGAAATAATTTTTACACAATATCAAAAAGTTTTAATCGCCTTCGGATTTGTTTGCAACGGCAATGTTGTTAAAAGGTGAAAATAACAGTATTTTAAAAAGCACTCCTAAACCTGGGCTGTTTCGATTAGCCTGGACGAGAGAGGGTATCGAAGGTGAAAATGGAATTTATGAGATTGTAGATTTATCGGGAAGTTGTGAGGTCAAATATTTTCGTGGTCGCTACTTGGGAAAAGGCGGATATGCAAAATGTTACGAAGTTACTCAAGACATTTCCAACAAAGTTCTCGCTTGCAAAATTGTGCGCAAGAATTTGCACCTGAGGGAACCTTATCAAGAAAATCGTGAAGTAATGATTCATCAAAGTGTGAAGCATCCATACGTTGTCGACTTCCACTCCTACTTTGAAGATGATCGATTTATGTACATCATTCTTGAACTGTGCGAAAAGCAAAGTTTGTTGCAGCTGTCCAATAAACGAGGTGCAGTTACGGAACCAGAAGCGAGATATTTTTTGCGTCAGATCTGCGAAGGAGTCATGTACCTTCATGAAGATGAGAATGTAATTCACCAAGATCTTAAGCTAGGAAACATTTTCATTACTTCTGGCATGAATCTAAAAATTGGCGATTTTGGACTTGCAATGGAGTTGGATCGATTTGAATGGTATTACATAAATACATCATGCTCAACAATTTATGACTAGTTAAGCCAATATAGTTACCTGAAACCTAATAGATTACCTTATGTATTGCTAATTGTATCTTTGTCATTTTTAGCAAGCAAGTTGGAACTCCAAATTACATAGGTGACTACTAATGCATATAATTTAACACTTCAACATTTTCTGCATAAAGTATTTATATATTACAAAATTCCCTGTCATTAAATATTGCAGCCCCCGAGGTCGTGAAACGAACAGGACATGGTATAAAAGCGGACATGTGGAGCATTGGATGCATTCTGTACACATTGCTAATCGGGAAACCCCCATTCGAGACAGGATCTCTGAAACAAACCCTCACAAAAATCAAAGCTTGTGACTTTGAGATCCCGAAAGGCTCTAATTTATCCCCAGAAGCTACCAGACTAATTCTTCAATTAATTCAACTTGATCCCTCCAAGCGACCTACTGCAAGGGAGATTCTGATGGATGATTTTATTACACAAGGTTTCATCCCTGATTCATTACCAGCGTTGTCGCTGACTGAAGCACCTCCATTTCCATCAGCGGAAGATCAAGCTCGACTTGTACTAGCTAGGAAATGTGCTTATACCGTCTCACGTCTTCCTAAACTTTACACAACATGGTTTCAAACATCACGATCAGTTTTGCTGGCATTTCCTAATGGAACTTTCCAAACCATCAACTTCAGCACGCAAAGGAAGATTCTCCTTCGCCCTGCAATGGATGCAGTTGCGGTTTCAGTATTAGACTCGGGTCAACCAAAGAGAAGCTATAAGTTGGATTATACGTCAATTACCAGAAAATGCGCACACGTAATAACGATCGATTTGGAATATTCTGTGAACAATGCAGAGATTGTTAAGCCTGATCGAAAGCTTGTGAAACAACTTCTTTCTATGAAAGCAGAAATGAACAGTTTGGAGAAAAAAATATTGTTTAAACTACTTTGGTTAGGAACCTTTTGTTAGTGTAGGTCAATTTATCTGTGATCTTTTGAATTTTTGTTCCGGGTGATTTCTAATTGCCAAATTCATTAGTCTTAAATTAAGACTCTTAATGGTTAGTTGGCATTGTTTTGTCACTTGTAATGAAAACCTGCTTATATATACATACGTATACATAATTAGCTGTCGTAAATAAATATAGTCTTTATTTTTTACCGTACATAAATCTAATGTAATTATTATCAAGTTAAGTATATGGCATTTTCATGAAAATGCTTCATTCTGAAGTCTGCTGCCTGTGGAGATTGTATTAAAGAACAAAGCCCGACTACTCTCCTCTCAGTAATAATACAAAGGTATCGCACATCTTATAAGTTTCTGTCATGTTTCAATGCAATTGCATAAGAATTGGCATTGACTGACCACATGAAAACCTAATGAACTCACTTTTCCAGTTGGATGGTGCATAAAGAAAAGAAGCATAATAAAATATAATGCAAGTCACAGCATCACGGAAGGAAACCGAAACAGGTATATAGTAGATAAGTGCAACATGTAGAAATGGTAGAATAGAAGGTATGTAACAAAGTAGTCAGGTAAATGCATGGACCAACTCTGACATAACTGAAGCAAGGATACCTCAAGAAAGAACCTCACAATCGCTGCTATAAAAATTTCTCATGATCTTCATCACTTTGCTATAATCAACAAAAAAGCAAACCTGTCTGTGTCTTGAGATTTTTGGTAAAATGAATGATATGCAGTGTAATGTAAAGTGCAATCAACAATTGTGTATTCATGAAATGCCTAATATGCAGGTAGGATTTGCTATTGCTGGGATTGTTTCATATGGCAAAAGGATGTTATTCTAATTTCACACGATACGTTTTTACGTAACTTTCTTAAACAATTTCCTTTGAGAACAAGTTATTGTATTTTATCCAGAAAGATCGTAGAGCATGGAATATTCTATTCTGAAGAGCTGAGTTTTACTTTACCACTTAGAACTTTTGTAATATTTCAAATTTTTGAAAGAAAAAACTCAACCATTTCGAAAATGTCTGCGTCTGGTCCAACAACTGGTCTCCACATGCTGTTTCAACGGAAGCGAGATGATGGAGTACAAAAGATTTACAAACACTGGAGCAAATCAACCAACTGCGAAATGAAGTTTTCCATCTTCATTCCCGATTCTGCGAGACCTTCAGAAAAGTTTCATGCGATAATTTTTCTCCCCGGAGCCTACTGCAATGAACAGGACTTTCTCAACAGGACCAACTTTCATGAGCACGCCAGTGAGTTCAAGTTCGTTGTTGTGTGTCCTGACACTGGACCAAGTGAGTTGAATAAAAGAATATGGAAGAATATTCATGCATAATTGTGCCGGTGAGCATCATGTAGTAGTATAACTTATTTATAGAGGTGGAAGTCGCTGGAGACAAGGATTCACAATGGCTGGGTCAGTCTGCTAGCTGGTACATTGACGCTGTAAAAGAGCCTTGGAGTAAGCACTACCAAATGTACTCTTATGTCGCAAAGGAGCTTCCGGATCTTGTGGTTAAGCATTTTCCCGTACTACCAAAGTTTGGAATATGCGGTCACAGGTATTTATGCAGAAGATTAAATTGATGTTATTCAGCATTTGACACTTGTGTTTATGCCAATTCTAAACTTTTTTATTGTGAAATAGCATGGGTGGTGCTGGAGCTACAGTAATAGGGCTGAGAAACACCGATAGATTCCAATCCATCTCTTTATTTGCCCCAAACTGTAACCCGATTTCATGGGGTGCTGATTGTGTGTTTGCTCCTCTTTTGGGTGCAGAAAATAAGGACACACTTTGGATTTTGAATGATCCAACAGAAGTAGCCAAGCGATATGATGGTCCTTTTCGGAATATTCTTGTAGATCAAGTAAGGTTATTCTATTATTCAACATATAGGAGAGTAGTTTTGGCCTCTATTATTCCTAAACAGCATATCCTTGATAATAATTTCAGGGCACTGAAGACGAGTACTACAAACGGACCAAAACGCTAAACCCTGAACGCTTGGTAGCAGCTGCAGAAGCAAATCCAAAAGGTGCAAAAGTGATAAAAGTGAACTTGCGCATGCACCAAGGTTTGGGACATTCGTATGACTTTGTTGAAAAGTTTTGGAGGTCTCATTTCCAACACCATTCTCAACAACTTGAGCTTTCCTCCTTATTCAACTAGACGGGTGGTGTAGAAGTTGACGATTTTATAACGATGTTTTTAAACTACTGATCTTTCTCAAACATGAGCTCAAGTTCTTTATGCATTTTGTTTTAGTCTTTAAAGCGTTAAAAAATTATGGATGGTAAATGAATGTTTTTTTCAAGAATTAAAGTGGATATTATGGGGCATTAAAACTATAGTGTTCGAAATTGCAATAATTTCGTGCTAATGTTATCCAAGGATTTTTGCTACAAGTTCTGGAGAAAAATATCTCTCTTTAATTTCCTACATTAATAATTATTATTGGGGTCATTTGATTCTATTATATAATACAATAATATACGACCTTGAATACTTGATTGCAATGCTGCACTCTCGTCTACGATCTTTTAACATTTACTACTATGTGTCACAACATTCTTGTCGCTCGTCTGTTGGGAATTCGTGGTTGTACTACCTGAACTGGAAGGAGTTTTAGCAGAAGGGAACATTTCCTTGTAAAGATTCCTGAACACCTTGGAGAAGAAGTCAAATTCGGGGCAAAGTGTAAAGTCCTCATTCCAACAAAGGAGCAATATCTCAAACCTATATCAATACCAATAAAACCAGTTTAGTTAATGTTCCACTAAAACTCAGACTACTTATATGGTAACTTCTTACATCTCAGTACTAGCGTGATCGGGCATTTCAATACCCTCCACAATTCCCCCTCTGCCCCCTTGAGGTTGTTGCGGCTGCTCATATCTCATAAATTTCCGAATGGTTTGCTCGTCTGGACATGGTTGCAACCTCAAAGAGAAAATTTCCCAGAGGACACCTCCATAATTCCAAACATCCGACTTTTTGGAAAAGTGTTGAGAGCTGAAGTTAGGAACAGCTAGAAACTTTTTTGTGGTTGTATCAATACACTCCAAAGATTCCTCAGAGGGATATCCGATATTTCCAACTTTGAGTGTGAGCTTGGATGTCACGTAAATGTTGGATGTTTTCAAGTTTCCGTGCAGAATTCGATGTTTGTGGAGAAAGTTCAAGCCGTCTGCAATTTGCCAGGACCATGCAAGCAGCTCCTTGAGTGAGAATGAAATATCTTTGGGCTTCTCCAAATTTATTGCTACTTGGGAGGACTTGGCAGGGCCCACGGTGAAAGTCGCAGAAAGAACAGGAGGAGGGTATGAGTTTGAACTAGAACCAGGTTTTGAAGTAATAGAAGCAGAAGATAGGTTGTTGTTAGTTGTTGGAGTAGGTTCTCCACATAATTCCTTCATTTTCCCTGGGTGTCCGCTAAAAATATCTTGGAAGTTCGGGCGGTTGAGATCAATGAAGCTGGCGAGGTTGCCGTTTTCACAGTAGTCAACGAAAACGTACGCCTGGCCTATAAAAATATTCAAATGTTAAACTGAGCATTGCTACCTACATAACTAAAATATCATACTGTTGTCGAAACAAAGATTTGGTCGACACGTACGTTTATGAAGCAATTTCGTATAAGCTCCAATGAGATTCACTATATTTCCATGAGATTTGGGCAAACTGGCAAGTATCTTGAGCTCTGTTAGAATTGCTTCTAATATAAAGTTATCATCCCGTTCCGTTTTCCCACTCTTAACGGCCACGTTAGTCCACTCCATTGTGAGATCATTGCGAACTTTTCCAGCCAGTATCATTCCGTAACACCCATTTTCAAGGACTTTTAAAGTATCTACAAGAATAATCGAATGTTACGAATTCCGATTCCGGTGTTCACTAGATTCGTTATAAATCTGCTGTTATACATACCAACTTTGAAGTGTTGACTGGAAGTTTCCAACTTGTCGTCATATGGAACGTAGTTAGTCCAACTGTTAATGCAATCCACAACGTGTACTGACTTGCAGGATGAAGGAGTTGTCGCTCCTCCTCCACGTTTTTGGAGATCTGGTGAGCTCAGCTCATGTTTCATAGGACGATATCCTTTTGAAACCGTTTTGGTAGAACACTTGCCATCATTATCTGTCACCGTGATCTCAACGGCAACACAACCAGTATTGACTGGTGTCAATGCCATCGCCCCAGGAGGCATGATACTGGAAGAGGGAGATGGAGGTGGTGCAGTTAAACCCTTCTTGAACTTGTTGATAATCTCCAGATCTTGTGGCGGAAGTTTTTCATAAAGTTTCTCCTGCCTTCGTCTCTCCATCCAAATGACAGCTTTTATAAGGAATACCCCTATGGCAAAGAAGACGCTAGCAAGGGTTCCCCTGACTAGTTTCATAAATACTGACGAATTTGCTGTAAATGTTGAAAAAAATGCATTGTACTCATAATTCAATTTGATGAATGATAATATAATACTTTTTAATGTCACGCTTACCATTGTGAATTAGTTCCACCTCCCAAGTCGCATTTCCACGCAGATTCTCCGCCCTACAACGCAACTTTCCGTAAAACGCATTGTTGAGCTTTGGCAACTTCAAGTCAGTCCATGCCTCTTCCATACCATTTTCATCAATCATGGAATGTCCATTCGTCTTATCAGTATGGGAATGAGTTATAGCAGTCATTTTCACATAGTGTGGCAGGTTGCCCCCTTCATATTCCCAAGTCGTATTAGGTCTTGGATTACCTTTGGCAGCACATCGAATCACAAGTTCTGGCTCATACTCCATTGTCAGTGTGACATGAACCTCATCACCGTTACTTCTACTTTGATTGCCAATATTATTGTCCTGCCTGGCATACTCTGGAAGGAGAAGAACAGGTACGTGTCCAGTAGTCATCTTATCACTATCAGTCTCAAGCGTATCACCATCGTCATCATAAGAAGCTTCGTCTGAAGCGCTGTCACCAGCAGCCCATCCACTCTCCATACCGTTCCCGTTTAAATATGCAGTTGAAATATGATTTTGCGTTGCAGCTAATGATCCTTGCTTATCTACATTGTTACCCTGAAGTTCATTTCTAATCACAGCACACCCCCCAAACTTTCCCAAATTAAGGATCAAGCCAATGTAGATAAGCCAGATAAAGGGAACCTGACAACGGGCCACGTCCATCCTGACTCCTGCTCCCTTCCCCACAGTGAACAAGACAAGGTGCTCCATTTTCCCATTCAAGAAGACCCAAAGGGAACTCGGGTTGTCCCTTGTGCCTCAAAGAACTTACAACTGTATTTTCCTCCAGCTCGAAAGCTTTTAAGTCAACTTTTAATCTCAGAAACAACTACAGATTATACTGTCTTCTTCGTCGAAGAATAATAATACAACAAATCCTTCAAGTGGATTTGCGCTTCAATAAGTTTTACTGTGCCGTTCTCTTTTTACTTCCGTTTATATACAAGTAAACGTTTGTTTATGTTTGTAGCCAAAAGAGAACTGGAGAACTTTCTACTACGTTCTTAGTCTTCCCAAATCTTCAGGTTTTCATGTGTCCTTCATTTAGCATTTGGATACTTGTTACTCATTCTTCACTTCACTCGTTACTCTCCGGGTGTTTTCTTTCTGTATTGTGTTTACTTCCGGGATGGTTTCAAAGTCACCGCACCGGGTTCGGAGCTGGAAGAGCAGAGAAATAACGAAAGCCCGACTTTATTCCTTTCCAGGATTTCCAGGCTAAACCATCCAATACAGTATTACTTAACACATTTCACACACACAATGGTTTGGTACTTTTCACCAGCTTTCACGTACATCCATCCATTTGGGACGACATACATGATAAATACATATGCATAAAGCTGTGTGTATTCTTAAAATAGCATGAATGAACGAACACTTGCACTTTTTGCACACTGAACCTTCAAGCAAGGCTATGAAAATGAATTAGTTGAGGAAAAGACACAAAAAATATCCAAAGCCAAGATTGTAAAAGCACGTTTGTTCCTCCTGCACTGAAATAACCGAGTATATATTTACGCTGTACAGATTTTAATGTCGCGAAGGATATCCTATCAGAGTAAATACAGTTGCTACTGCATTGAAACTAATCTGGACTATATTTCATATTAAGTCTTTGCAGTGTATTGCAAGTTGATCTTACTGCCAACTATTTCAGACATTAAACTTGAGACGGACTGAACTGAAGAAATTCTTTGAGTGTAACACAACACAATACAACACTAGTTGAGGGTATCATTAATGCTTTCACAAAGACAAGAAAATGCCATGCACATTTTTATCTCAATCCCACTTCAGCCTTATGCTTCTTTATACATATATATGACTTCCATGTAAAGGTCCAAAATCTTACATATATCACAGATTGAAAACGTGTCTGAAGGAAGATGCCTTTATTTTCTGAATGTAATATTTTACTAGCAACTGTCGGGTACGCCAAATGCTTTGTCATGTGTGCAAACAAGTCCACCAGTTAGATATAAACCCATTTTGAGTTAAATGTGAGTGGAGACTGATGAGGATATCATGTCATGTTCATGGTCGCATGTAGTATTGCATGCAATCTGCATATCGGATGGTATATCTTAGTAGTTCAAAGGATTGTGATGGAGTACCTAAAAAGTACTATACAAAGCTAATTTGACATAGTCACGTGCGCTGAGGTATATCTACACTTAATTTTCAGATTTTCAACTTGTTGTATTTTCGTTGTGGTAAATGACAGCTAATAGAAGGAGGATATGTACAATGTTGATAAAACCCCGTGTAATTACTTCTGTGATACTAAAATTGGATAGTGAATCAGACCTCAAGATGTGCATGTATACGTATACATACTATAACTTAACATTCAATGCCAAATACTGTGTAGAGCTGAGTAAGCAAGTATCGCTTTTAACCTAATCCTCGGCTCGCTTCCTGTCTTACGACCTTTCCTGTGGACCTCAACGTTGGTTTAAGATAACAATTTGTCTACTTGATATTTTTCCGATAGATAAGTCAATCCGGGTTGTTACCAAGAATCTGTGATGGAATGACGAATTGGAATGAAATGCGGATTCCATCCGTTATGCATTTACTTGATATTTGATGAGGGATTTATTTAATCAATCATGTAATGTCACTTAGCACTTAAGTCTTCGATAATGTTTGACAATAAGTAGGGTTTCAAGTACAAATGTACTTACAAAGAAGAAATGCAAAATTAAGCCATTCATGTGTAAGTATCAAGCATGAGGCAGGCAGCGGTGAGCTCTAATCAAAGTTGTGAACTTGGAACTCCCCTTTGATGCACAAATAGTATTAAAGTACAAAAGCGATTTTACATCCTTTCTAGGAATATGATACGTCGTCAAAAAAGTAACATAAATCCACGGATGTCGTTGACTTTGACTATAAAGTCATAAAGTACACTTGAATTGTTATAACAAATAATATTACGTACTTTTGAGGGCATTATGAGAATACCTTTTTTTGTCTAAAACCATCATGATATTATGACCCATGACCGTATGTAATTAATTAATTGTGTAATTAACTACCGAAAATAACATTATGATGAACTGTATTTTAAAAGTTTAATGCGAGTAAGTTAAAATGCAATTCAGAACTATATGTAGTATAGTCTGGATTCGTCTGGAATAATAATTTATGCAAGAAAGAGAACAAAGGTTTCAAGCTAACTTGATTAATAAGTGCGTTACCTATAAAACTTAAACAGATGAAACGACTGTAATTATATGGTTGTTTTGATTAATGTTTTGTTGTGTGCAAACGCAAAACCTATTGTTGATTATTATATGATGAAAGATATTATTATATCCTTTGCTTATGGCGACCTTGTCCTTTGTAGTACCAACTATTAGCAATATACTTCTGTTAAGAATCCAATCAAGCAGGAAACCCACGTAATTTTTTATTTAAAATATAATTTCCGAATTAATAATGCTTAAGTTTCAGTTGACAGCTATTATTAACTCGTATGAATTTTATTGCTTCATTATTTAATGTTCATAAAAAGTTGGGTTTTAATTTCATTGTCTTTTGATTCTTTGATACCTTTAAAAACGCAATTCGTTCCGCTTATATTCCCCAACAAGGTCCATTAGCATTCTTGTAACTACAATCGGATCACTACTTCCATGGATATTCAACAACATTGCCATTCCATCATGCAAGCAGACAACAGAGCCAATGCCGCGATTATTAGTAGCCTCCACGGCAGCATCCTGTATGGTTTCTAAAACTTCCACATCTTTTTCGGACCAAGAGTGAACTTGAGTGGTGGCCAGCACATCTTGGAACAACGTGGTTCTTTCTTTATTTGTCGGAAAATTCAGAGACTGCACGGCTGTGGACCTGAACGCTTGCTTGAATGGAGAGTCCCACTTGAAGTCAGACGGGTTGGCGGAGCCCGTCCCAATGAGTAGAACTTTCCTTCCCCTCAGACTTTCGATAAGCTGAGGCAAATTCACTGAGGTGGTCATATTCATTCCCACAATAGACTTCCAGAGTTCGTCCACCATCGGCATGTACAAAATAGATGGTTGGTGAGAGTTCACTGCTTGTGAGAATGCGCTGTTAATCTGGCTTGGCCACTCTGTCCATCGCACTGAAGAGAGCACTTCGCAACTCAAGTTGTAGATGGGGAAAGGTGCAATTTCAGCCGATCGAAATAACGATGACATGATCATATCATCCATATCAGCCTGAAGAATCGCAGGTCCGGACATGATATACAGCGATTTTATTCCACCGACGGCAGACAAAGTGGGGAGAACTGGTCTGATTGCTGTCATCAGATTTAGAATATTTGACTGCACCAATTGATGAACATGCTTTCCGAGCCCTTTTGAAGGGGTGTACAACACTGATCCAAATACAGCACTGGCTGAAGGCTTCATTTTCAATAGTGCCGCATTCCAATCTTCGTCTTTTACTTTTAGAAGGTGGAATGGCATGGTCGTCAAATTGTGATGCTTATTTGCGTCCATAAATTTCGCCAATGCGCTGTCAAAGGTGTCTGAACAAAGTTTAGACAAGTCAGCTCCAGAAAATCCTACAGTTTTTTCGCTTACGCTATTCAGCAAATTCGCTTCCGGAACAGTTTTCCAACCTTTTGTGTGAATTCGAAGAATGTCAAAGCGACCTTTTTGAGTTGGTGGGAGGAACTCCAGGTGCTTATCAAATCGACCTGGACGACGGAGAGCAGGGTCGATGGATTCCAATCTGTTGGTGGCTCCAATTACAAAAATTTCTCCCTTGGGAAGCTCATCCATGAGACCAAGCATTGTAGTGACAATTGACACGTTTGCCTCGCTGATAAATGGTTTGTCACGGCTGGGGCAGAGGCCATCCAATTCATCAAAGAAGAGAACAGTGGGCTTCATTTGCTTTGCTTCTTCAAAAACACGACGGAGGTTGGCAGAGCTTTCACCAAAATATTTGCTGGCAATGTCATTTCCTTTGCGGTAGATGAAATGGACATTGTGCCCAAGAAGAAGCTTCACCTCATTGCTAATCGCGTGAGCCAAACGAGTTTTACCTGTTCCTGGTGGACCGAAGAAAAGGATTCCCTAAAATACAGATTTTGGTAAAAATCATTGCAACTAGTTCCACATTGCTTAGGTTTGCAATTTTATAACTTACTTTAGGTGGCTCAAGGCCAAATCTCTTGAATTGATTATTGCTTTTTCCGGTTAGAGGTCCAAGCAGTGCAGTTTGGACGAACCTGTTTCAAAGTTGTCACAATATTATAGTACTAATTCATCTTACCCCAATACAAGCGTATTTCTCTTTGACAGCAATCATTATTATGTATTATTACTTGACTTGCTCTTCCAAGCCTCCACAGTCCTTAAAATAGATAGATGAGTCATTGGGGCCCGCATCTCCCCCGCCGCCACCACCACTTCCACTGCCTCCCAAGCCGAAGAAGCTTTTGAAATCTTTGGAAGATATCGGTGTCGGCTTCTTTGGTCCTGCTTTCCAATTGCCTTTGGGGTTCCGATTTCCATTATTCTCATCAGAGTCTCCTTGGCTAGCTGCTTCCAATGGGGAGTTTTGTAGTTGGGCGAAATTATTACACAAAATGTCTGTGAGGTTGCACGTATTTCCATTCCACTAGAAACGATAATAAAAAGTAAATCATCAATCCAGAATGTATTTTTATGAAAGTAGTCGTGTAAAGGCTGGTTTTAACTACGGAGGCTTTAAAAAATGTTGCTTGAACTGGGGGGAAATCCTCTCGAGCCACGCTAAATGAGGCTGTCTTTTCCAAACGAAGGCCAGAACCAGTAGTAGTCGCATTACTTTCCGATTCATTTACTTGAACTCCTGCTTCTTCATCTAAAACCATGTCTTCAACTTGATCCAAAGACATATTATCTTGCTCGTTGGAAGTATTCATAGGTTCCCCATTTTCTTCAGTTTTGTCCGACATTTTGGAAGATATAGGCTAATACGAAGATACTGGCCGTGGAAGTAGAGGAATAAAATAGTTTAATTTCTGTGAGAATCCGAAAAAGAGTTAAAAGTAAGACTGGAGAAAATTATTGCTAAAATAGACGTAGATGTAAAAGCCGTAAAAGCATACTTTTGATCATTTTTTAGAAAGTAGCAGGTACTGCTGACAAAGTCATTTTTGTCTATCATCCCCGTGACGACCTTTTATCGACATAACCCACCCCAACAGGGTCAACTCCCCCATTTCAATGGCGTATAGAACATCGAAAGCATATATCAGTATTTTTTCCAGTAGGCATGCCAAAATGCGTGTATCGCATCATAAACCAAAATTTATGTTTGATTGGAAACCTAATCGCATCAAAGATCCAAAAATAAGCACACGCTAAAAAAAGAAGAATGCTTATCTTTTCCAATCAATTCTTATAGATAAACTACACCCAATCCAAGGACGCATATATGTATACTATGGTGTAAGAAGAAACAGCTAGAGCAATAAATTATTATCCAATTTTTGCATGTTACGTATACAAGTTCACGAACAAAACGCAATGTGCGTGAAATCCAAAAACAAGGAGTTACAAATTGGTTTGTTTAGCGAGAGTAAAGCATATAAGTTACTGCGTGGTTTTAATTGCCGGCATTGCATACTTATCAATTGAGCATCTTCACAAATAATAAGATATCATTGAATTTGGGGTTTTAAGTTGGTTTCTATATAATGAATTTGATTGTATTTTTGCTTTCAAAACAGTGCTTATTATATGTTTTCATGTTTGTTATTTCCCGTCCCAACAATCTCAAACGTCACACATAAGAGCAGATGCAGTTGCAACAGCAGATCAGAATATGCTTCTCATAAGCATGTATTGCATCATAAATCACGGATGATTTGCATAGACTAGAGCGTCTTTTGAATCTGAATCATTCGAACACGTACAAGAATTACCACCTCCAGATTTTGTTCCTTTTTTTCTCATCACTACTTATCATGATGACATTCATTTCATCTTGATATTATCATTAAAAACGGACCAACAACATCGACACAAAAATATACATGCATCTACGAGTAGCATTTAAATTGTTGTTTGATTCGATTAACCCATACAGCTGCCACAATGCCTCCGATTATGCATGCACTATTGTGCAGCGCGTTAATATTTACTCCTTCCATCTTCGTTAATTTTATCTCAATAATTATAAATGAGGCACTAAGCGTGCGGAGGGCTTATCCATTCGAGTATTTGGCTTCAGTAATGCGATGGTAGACTAATCATGCATCATATCATAATGCATTTTTTGAGCATTTTTACTACTAAATAATCTGGTATGTATGTAAATGTTTTTCACCTCCAACAACTTATCTTATCACGAATCAAATTTAAAGAAAATTATAGCTATAAAAAGATATATTAAGCAACTGAAGCAACTGAATGAAATAGAAGAAGGGTTTAAGGTACTTTTTGTTTATATTTTTGAGATTTTTTTCTTCTTTGCGTTGGGGAATCGTGCATGAAATTTGGAAGCTATACTCCAGTCAGATTTTACCTTGTGGAAGGCTAGAGCAAAAGTGTTGGCATAAATTTCCAAATGAGTGGAACTCCTGGCTCTTTTTACTAATTTAATTTGAGACTGATTGATTTCTGTATACAAAGAAAAAGTTTTAAATTCCTGGAAATAAAGTACTGATATCCGTTATAATGTTCCGTATTTGTCGATCAAGTCTGAGGATTCCACTGGTGTTTCTTCTATTACCTGCTTTCACTTTATCAGACTTTTTCAATGGTGGGAGTAGCAATACTGTTGAAGAGACTGAATGGTTTGATTTGAGCTACCCTTTAGATGAAGACACGGTATTTTTTCCTGGACAAATGTACGAACAGTTCAACTTAACGCAGGATATCAAAGGATTCAATCAGACTTCATCGGGAAATTTTCCATTTTGGTAAATGAACTGAATGAAAAGTAATGAATATCTTGCATGTAGAATTAACAGCTTCTCAATTTATGCACATCATTTTTTATTAGGTATGCCACATTCTCCTTTTGCATGAGTGAGCATGGAGGTAAGGATGCTTACTGATTCAATTAACGCATTTTAAAGCAATTGTTATGCATTTTTTAGTTTCGTGTATAAATAATTACTACACATTTAGGGACCCACGTTGATGCTCCATATCATTTCAATAAGCTGGGTTGGAAGTTGGGTGAAATTCCTCTGAAGCGAATGGTCGACGTGCCAGCAACCATAATAGACGTGGAGAGAGACGTTTTTGTCCTAAAACACCCGGATGAGTTTGCTCTCGAAGTGAAGCACGTTCTCGAACACGAAGCAAAGTTTGGACAAATACTGACAGGCTCAGTCATCTTAGTTCGAACAGGTTGGTCGCGTTACTGGCCAAATAAGCAACGCTTATCTGGGATGGGATAACTCCACTACGCCACCAACAATGCATTTTCCAGGTAAAAAAGTTTGTAATACCCTACATTTACCCTTTTTAAACGCATCTTAAATTGGTCTGTTCTGTAAAGGTCTTTCTGGAGCTGCTGCCGATTGGCTTGTTCGTGAACGTCATATTTACGGAATTGGAATAGATGCTCCGGGATTGGATATAGGAAATAACAAGGTGCGTTCAGTTAGTTAATTATTCCAGTTGTGAATCAAATTTTGTGATAGATAAAGTGATAAATTATCAATTTCATGACTGGCTCTGACAGGGAAATCCAGTTGCTCACATAGTCACATTGGGAGCTCAAGTATACAACATTGAAAATGTGGCCAACTTGGACTATCTCATAAAGAAAACTAGAAAACAGACTCCTTTCGGAGGAACTCTTTCAAACTGCAATCTTCGCCTCTTTGTACTTCCCTCAAGACTGTCTGGAACCGGTGGACCGGCAAGAGTACTGGCTCATTGCAAGCCCGGCTTTGCCAGCACAGGAGTCCCAGCAATGCCTTTGAATCCTAATCAATTTGGGCAATTCTAAATACTGAGATTTGTTAAATAAATTGAACCCTCAATTGACATCCAACAACCATCCCTTCGTTTGAAAATAATGATTTTATTATAATAATTATTTATAACGCGCGCAACGGTACCTCAATATTAGTCATATCATACAATAATTATTAATTTATATATATACTCATGCACTGAAAACTGAAATCCTTATAGTCAGACTTTCAAAGTTTTAATTTAAATAAAAATAAATCACCTTTCTAATTAATTGTGGATATAAAAATCTCTAAATAAATACAAAGCATATATAAAATAACGCAGGTCATAGTCGAAATGTCGTAGACCAAGTTAATTTGGTCAATCGTCAACCCACTTTTTACTCCTGATGATAGTAGAGACAGTCATAAACACATAAATTGATAATTCTCATGCTTGCATGCAACTTGATATTCTTGACACAGAATGCTTTGTACAAAGCTATCGTATTGTAACACTTTGGCAAATCAAAATAAATAGCAAACAGACTGTCAAGATCAACTCCCAAATCTTCCAAGTTCTAAGATGAACGAAAGCTCATGAGCAAGCAATAGCAATAATCCTTATAAAAAACCATCCATTCACATTTAAGTAGCATGTCATCATATCCAATCAACTGCCAAAAACCTGACATAAATTGACATGAACAAGATAAAAATAGCAAAAACCTTTAATAATCCACATACTTTCATGACATTAAGCATGTTACGTGATTGCCTACTACAAAAAAGATTGAGGAAATGGACAAGCAGACAAGGTGCAAAAAATAGCTTGGCTTATGCAGCCATACCTTTGATCTCATGAGTTGATGCCTGATTGAAATTGTAGTAAACGTGACACAAAAAATCATGTACCACTACCACTGACTGTGCCGTTGATAAAATGGAGTGAAACGTTACATTGTCATTTTTTGTGGAATGTATCCAAAAAATTACTGCACTTATTTGAGGTTTTTTCTTTGATTGGTCTCAAGTTCATGGGATATTTTTAGGGTGGATGAATTTCTTTGTTCATGTCATTTGGGAGTTTACATGTGTTCCTTTCTTATGTAAAGTACCGTACAATGGAATGTTTTAATGAAAAGAATTTGCTGATGTTAACTGCTGACTTTTGATCACGAATGGTTGGCAAACGGATTTACAAATTGCTGGATAAAACATTTACTTGGTATATAAACTCCAATCGAAATGGAGATCAGTATCACAGTCTCTCAACCTCCTCTCAACCAACTACTCAAACTTATCTTTTGTGTTTTAACACACCAAAACCCCCAAACCAACATCATGCATTTCGTAAGTCAAAACAGAATCTTTTCTTAACCTTAATTGATTTCTGGAAATTTGCTTCGAAATCTAAATTAATACATTTGATTCCATTTTTCAGGCTACCCTTGCCCTCCTCGTCCTCGCCGTTGTCGCTGCTGTCAGCGCTGGAGTTTATGGTCCAGCAGTTGGACTTGGATATGGTGCCGTTGTTCCCGGATATGAGTTGGTGCTCCACTCGGCCGTACCTTCCACGGATCCCCACTCATCAACGGTTATATGCCGGATATGGATATGGTGTTGGACTCGTCGGTTAAACAACTGGACAACTTCCAATTTCAATTTATTTGTAAAGATTTTTTTTACTTTTGATACACAAGCCATAATCATTATGATTAAAAAATTAAAATTTTGAAATCATAAAATTCCAAGAAATTGTTTACATTTTATTCATTACATGGCTAATCATCATATTTCAAAAACGAGTGAAATTCATAAACAGCAGCTGGCTTCCAGACTTCCAGTACAAGATTTTGATTGATTCCGTCTTGTTTAAAATTGATATTTTTACATTTTTACCACATTCATCAACTGTCCCGTCTAGCTCATCTCCAATAGCCCAAGTGTTACAAAAATAGCTGTGCTTATACAATACATACGCAACTCGGTTTGTACAACATATGGAAAACGGGGCAATGACGAACCACTCTATCTAGCTAGACTCTAGATTTTGTTCTTTTTTCGTTTCAAGCTATTCAACGCTTATGCTATCTCGTCATGCCTGATGGCATGGTCATCATCAGATCAGTAGACAACACATTATGCATGACATATACCAACTTATCATGCATATTGCTACTTCATCTTCTTGAGGCAATTGTTCTATTTGTTTATATTCTTTTAATGCAGTTTTACCTTTTTATAGAACAGGTATAAAAGAGCTTCTAGCTGACCACCGGAAATGATTATCTTCTTCAATCGAAAATGCTGTCGAGCGAAGAAAAAGTGCGTGTAGCATGTATAAACAATAACATGCTCGCAGCTCAGCAGGAGGAATATCGAATTAAGGGGAGGAGGTGACATTAACATCGCTTTTAAGGCGAATCATATTCATCCTTCTGCTGATAATCTTAACCAATTTTTCACAATTACATTAAAAGAAAAGGAACATGCATCACGAATGCACGCGAGGTCGAATGCTGAAGAGTGATAAAGGGAAGAAGATTGCTCAAACAAGAAAAGAACCAAAACTAAAACCGACCCTACGCCCAGGCCAGGCTATTATTAGTTAGATTTGGATTAGCTTATGCAATGCATTGGTTTGCTATCCAACGACAAGATTCATTAGTGTGATTGTGTAAGTGTAAAAAACCCAAAAAAGTGGAACTCTAAAACACGCTTGGGAACTTCCGGCCCTTTCCGTTCCCCTGAAATATTTTGGGATTCATCATGATGAGAAATCAAATTGATGAACAGAATACAAATACAAAAAAATATGACCTGAAAAATGAAATATTGTTACATTATTATAAGTTGGGGGTAATTGGTACCTTTTTGTTTGAACAACACTTTCCTTCGTTGAGTAAATGTACATTGAACAAACATAAAAGCACATGTTCCCAGTTTCATCTCACAGCTCTTGACTGTGCATCACGTGTTAACGACAGAAAAACATCCAGTTTCTCAAGAATTTCAAACATGGCGACCGACAAAATTCTCCCATTCATTTTGAGTCGGTTTCTGGCCAAGGATACCAGACCTACACATGTCCTTGTCCTTGTACAGATATTAATCCATGCTGCATAAGTATATTACATAGAGAAAAATTTTTGTAAGAACTTTGATGTGTCTTTTCTTTGAGAGAATGTACATAAAAGATAAAGGATACAGGATATGGCCAGAACCCTTGGTTAGTATGAGCCCTGTGTCGTCTTTATAGCTTTGTCGTACGCTATATTGAACCCTTTGCTTGTAGACAGACAACTTCAATTCATGAATTCCGTTCGACGAGCGCTTGATCAATGGTGAATGGGTCATTTTATACAATCCATTCTTTTCTCTTTGTCTCTTCTGATCATTATTAGTGGCAGGATGGATGGACGCAAAACGGACGTAATTAATTTTAGTGTGATTAAGCACTAACAAAGAAAAGAAAGACAATACAGAACACATTTTATGTAAAGACATAGATGAAATGTAGGTACGTTACGAAGGAACACGTCTACTTGGTTGCCTAATAATAAATTGAATGTTTATACATTTTACAATCGCTCATTTCTTGGAAATGACTTGTTGCTTGCGTTTTTATACGACATTTTCTTGAGGAATTCTTATTCCTACACACTACTAGTTTTTTTGTATTCTACGGTCTTTGTTTTCTTAAATTCTTCTGAAAATATGTACATAAGTAAATGTGTTTGAGGCTATATACTAGCAGTAGGCACTTTACTGTTTTCCTTTTTTATTTTTTGCCCATTATTTAGCAATTTCTCATTGTTTACTGGAAGCCGCTGCTGAGAATAAAGCTTCTTTCGCCTCCAGTCATGAAACCAACCAGCGTAAAATGAACAATAAAAATGCTTCTTCTTCCCAAAGGAAAGTTTACATATACATGTGTGGGTATAGTTTTAAAAGCTTTCAAGAACAAGGTATACATTACTGTGGAGGAAAAATACAATAACAAGAGCTAGCCTGGAAAAGGATGCTGAAATATTCAGCCGGACAACAGGGTATCTACACCGATTGCTCAACACGTTTCCTTTGAAATGTATAAACCAAGGGCAAAAAGTAATACTGGAGACTTCAAGGCTACTACTACCACTGTTCTTTAACTTGCCATTTATGGACGATGGAATTTTTTCACTCTAATATATTCCCTGCTCAAATATACAGGGTAGGTGATGCGATGCGACGCATTGCATACACAAAATGTGTTTATCTGCTGATCTGACGTTGAAACCGAATACACAACATCATCCAGCAGCAGCAAAAGCTGTATCAGCATCCCATCATTTTCTAATGAAAACACCTTTTTCAATCTAATGTAGGCATCCCATTCAAAATACAGAAGGCTTGCAGGGCTCAACACACACCTACCTACCTACTTTTTTTTATTTAAAAATATTTTTCTTTTTTACTTGAAAAATCCGGCACGCACAGTTTTCAGGTATTATTTGCTGCAATTACGATCATTCCGCTTAAATGAATTGCTCTACTAAATGCACACCAATAATACTATTATGTAGGCTGTGCTGAAGGCATCAGGTCGCCCAGGCTTACATTTTTGGATTAAATACACCTTTATTCTGCTGCCTTCATTGTATCCGTGTCACGAGCTCGGTTTTCCAATAGAATCCACATCTGCTGCCCTGGGCAAATGGTCATCTCATCTCACGTTATCTCGCATGCGATCAAAAAACTGCATCTGCCTTCTGCTCCTATGCATGCATGCATCTCGTCTCCTTGATATGTCATGCATCCTTCATCTCCCTCGCTGGAGTGCATGCACATACGTATGTTGTTTAACTACTATCTAGCTAATATGTACTACACAACAATATCCGAATTGGAAAGTTGTTTGCATTACGTTATGTTACATGATACACAACAAATCATAGTGATATACAATGTGTACTTAATACGTGGCTGAAGTCATTGTGATTGTGAAAAAATGCCACCTTTTTGTTATTCGGCCCTGAGTCCTCATCAAATGTTACAGAATCAGAGTTTAAAAAAAAACATACTTTGCCATATACTCCTCCGCTACTTCTGTACACACAAATTTCTTTTACGTTTTTCTATCTACTCATTTCCCTTCGTATTTTCTCATTACTCACTCACATGTGCCAGCAGCCCTCCTGATACAATTTGACTGGAGCAAAATGAAGAGGAAACCATATCACTTTAGAATCCATTATACTTCCATGCTCCAAATAATCATTCATTCGCATACGGTGTAAGAAACTAACGTATTCAGGCAGAACATTCACTTTGCTTTGCTCTGATCGAGATTGTATGGCAATAATGAGTCAAATCTTGGCTTTTAGTTAGACTTAACTTGATTTTGGCTTGCTTTTACATCTCCTGTATAGAAACAACATTATTCAGGAAGGAAACTAATGTGACACTCACATGTATTTCCAATTGCATTATGCCGTAAGGGAAAATCAGATTACTCATACAAGTTTATGTCATTCTCCGCTCTCTGCTTCCTTTCTTCCCTTTGCTTTTCAGCCCTTTTGCAAGACACTATGATAATATCCATATTATACTTGAGTCTCATATAGCCACCACCAGAAAAAGTAACCCTGTGCATGCATTCTTTCCAACCCCCATCCAATCCATCCATGCATCTGTCTGCCTCCATGCTTTGGTAGACATTTCGAAATGTTCCCTTCTATTCTAGCATGTTCCTCCTGGTTCTCTAATGTCCCCGGCCACAACCATTTTCTGTAACTTAAAATATAAGGGTAATACTGTTACTCATCATCATCATCATGATTTCACCACTATATGCATGCATGTTTATGTCATGTACCCTTACAAAAAGTCTTCCAGTAAGGGAAGGAAAAAACATGATGGTGCGTTTAATATGGCTTTATGATTGCATGTATGTAATATAAACTGAAAATGTTTGGTATCTTTCCTATGTTTTTTCAGTTTGTTTTTGAAAACGGAGACAAAAACGTAGATTGAGAGAAGTGGAAGAAAACTTATAATATTGTTCAATTGTTGTACAGAGCTGTGGTGGTAGGAGACAGCAAGTAACAAACAAATTTGTTTTGTAATCTAATCATTATACATGATTTAAACATGCAGGTAGTACTACTACTAGAACGGCAGATGTGTGTAAGATTTTCCGTCCAAATTGAACCTCTTGTGGGATGCGTGGGGTTGTGAGTTGATTGTAATTGCTTCCGAGAAATATCCTTTCATTCAGGTTCGATACATATAATAATTTGGTGTGTTTAGTAGAGGAAGAGTTGTTGTGCTTTTACAAGAGAAACAAGCAACTAGAAGTTTTTCAGCTCAGTTGTAATTTAGGCTCAAAACTGTACAATGCGGAGGAAAGACTAAATAGAAGATCAAAAGTGCCCGTGAAATTAAGCACGACGAACGATACGCGATTCATTTAACCTGAATTTACTACCATTGAATCTACCATCTTCATTAGCATTGTAAGAAATAAACATTGTGAGTAAACCACAACGATTGCGAAGATATCTTTTTGTAGTAAAAAAACAAGTTTCATAATAGTACAGTGAATTGTTGGAGAAACGGAACGCGAATGAAATGTCAAAGTGTGCTAGTGAGTGGGCGAATTAACGATTCGTGAAAAAGGAAATCATTAGGATCTCGGAAATTTGCCTGGATATTTTTACCCGTGAGGCTGCGGTAACCTTTAAAGAAGTCAAGCTGGCGGGGGAAGAATCAGATACGATGGTAGGTTCAAGTTCTAATC
The DNA here is from genome assembly GCA_001718145.1 of Orchesella cincta. NCBI lineage: Eukaryota > Metazoa > Arthropoda > Collembola > Entomobryomorpha > Orchesellidae > Orchesella > Orchesella cincta. Next base: position 20,746 of record LJIJ01000041.1, on the reverse strand, counting down.
TACATTCTATTAAGTTATAAAGAATATGCACATAAAAAGGTTAAAAGTCAGAAAATGTAGAACATATTTCGAACGCAAAAAACAAGGGAATATTATAAATAAAGTTTCTACTATTTCCAATTTTTGATCTTTTAGTCTTGACGTGTTCAGTTGTATTATTGACTTCAGGTATAACTCAGATACACAACAGCCGCATAGTCGGTGTTGCTTATGACAGTTGTTGCACGCACTAAACTCTTGGCAGCTGCCTTGCTTCTTGCTATAATATAATAATATGATGAGAATATAATATTATGAGTAAGCTCTGGTATCAATACAACTCTGGACATTCACCAAAAGTTAGAACCAGGTGCTTAATATGAAGATTATGCAAAAAGCTCTCAACTGAGAAATAATGTCCTTAATGAGGACTTCTAATCTACAGATCTTTTAAGAAGTCGATCATGGCCTGGCACGATTAGTTGAAAGAAGTAAACAATTTTTTTTATCAAAAGACCTGTCCTTTTTTCCAGACGGTCAGGTAAATTAAAGCATAATTGTGCGAATATAAGCCAAACTACACGCTGGGTGATATACACACGCCATATGCCATAACTTAAGTGGATATTATAGAAAGCCTTAATTTGTACATCCAGATCCAACCGAGCTGAAATTGATTTTTATTTACGTGTACGCGCAGATAGCTTTCCTTTTCCATGTATCTTCCTTGATCCTCTCGTCCTTTCTTTTCGTCCATGCTGCTTCTGCTGTTGTGAAGAGAATTCGCAAAAAAAATGGTTGAATAAACTTGTCCCATTTCGTAGATCATTATCGCCTGCTCATAATATCATGATTACACTTCATGAAGAAGCGAAGCAACGATGAAATGGCTGAAGAATAAAAATGGAGAGAGTAATGACTTGTGCTCTTTTGTCACGTTTTGCTACACACATTGTGCTTGATATACTTACTTACAATGCGTATTTATTTATCGGATTTTGCAGAATACATTACATGCGATAAATAAGTATAGTCACCCATGCCATTTCATGATATCCTATATCGGACAAACAAAAAGTGTTCTAGACATAGATACATCATAGCATTGTCTGAAGTGGCGAAGAAGAAGTGGCTTGAGATTGAGACAAACAGTCTGAAAAACTTTGGGGATAAAAAAGGCATTAGAAATGAGACGAAGAAAGCAGAGAAGAGAAAATACATTTGAGATCATGTTTCTGAAAAACAAGTCGCAATAAGAGGTGCAGATGGCAAACTACCTGATCTCTGAAAATTCCACCGCTAGAGCTTTTATCTGTTCCCATTTACATTAAGTTTTATGAGTGAAATTTGCCCGTCTAGTAGGCTGAGTGATTCAAACATTCAAACCCCGACATAACATTAAATTAAACATAATTTCAGTTTAATGGTAAAGAGAGTGGCTCAAATGGCTTGGATTTAATTAGCCAGGCGCTAAAATCTTATTTAAGACAGCAATTTCCTGTTTCTTATTTCATTACATGCAATAACACATCAATTCGATTCCTGTTTGGCTTCGGCATTCCTTTTAGTCTGCAAAAAAAAACTTGGAGCAAGCATGAGAATTAGTATGTGAGCATTGTATCCATGTGTGTAGGCAGCACAAAGCAAAGGCAAAAGGTGAAGCTTTTCTTAAGCTGCTGCCTGCAACCTGTTACGCTGTCAAAAGAGCGGAAATGCCAATACCCGGAGAAGTACTATGGGCAGCAAAGAGAAAAATGAAATGTTTATTTCATCCTGCCTACCAACAACTTTTAAACTACGAGCAACGAAGCTTACACGCGCACACTATTTTATGAGATTTTTGAAAAGTATGTCATACGACACGTAAGTAATGAAAACTTTTCTTTCCAGCTCCCAACAGTTTTATATGAAGAATAATTCAAACTTTTATATTGGCAATCGGTAGTCATCATGCGAATGTAATTTAACCAATAATAACTCTCCAGCACAAAGTAGGCAAAATGACAACAAATGTAATGTAACAAGTGTGTTTTCATAATAAATTTAGCAAAGGAAGTGTTCAGGCCTACTTGGAACTCTGTGTTCAATACTTACAATTTCTTATAACGAGAATAATAACCAACACGATCATTTTCGTAGCAGCATAAAAGTTTATTTCTTAGAAAGCAAACATCGCATATACTACTAGTAAGACAAGTCTTCCATGCCATTCTTCCAGTATAGTACGCATTTCACGGTAATAAATATTTTTGTACATGAATCCGCATGTCAAACGCGAATGTCATTAATCATTCAGTAGTTAAAATCCAACTCCAGTAGCAGCAGCTTTTGTAGCAAGAGATAAACAGCAATTTTCTCCAGGCAGTGTGTTTTTATATTTGGTGTTTTTGTAAATTATTATGTAGTTTCGATATTTTTCTATCAAAACAGTTTTTGACTACAAAAAGATATTATGCCAACAAAGAAATATCAAAAAATTATACCTTTGTACAAAGAGCGAAATGTCCATGCAGAAGGAAGAAAGGTAAAGGAATATCATCGATACCTTTGCGTTTTGCTCAATTGATTCATACTTGAAGGCCACCTTAACTACAATTATTATTGTATTTATTTCAATTCTTTCCACCAGTCAAGTACACATCAATCAGAAAGGTGAGCAGTGAGCAAATCAGGAACATAAAAATTTCCATAATGCAAACTAATCTTCATCATATAATATCTAATGTTCAACCTTTGGAAAAATTGAGCAGGATATTCCTTCAATTGTTCTCATATATATATTAGCTGCATGGCTGCATTTTTATCATTGCATTTTTTCCTTATGGAAAATATCTTCATCATCTTTATCATAATATTCTCTCACCCCAGAATTATTACCATAAATCAACTTGGTTTGCGTTTTGCCGTTTGCACTTCAACTTCATTTCATTTTTATAAGGAAAGAGAAATGCATACACACAATTCCAAATTACATGCATATACATTTGCCACAGGTAGGAAAATTTCTAGCCAGTCAAAAAGACGGTGCTAATGTTAATGAATAATCGGGCCCAGTACTTGCAAAGCTTACGATGTGAAATGAAGAAGCATAATGATACATCTTATCTTCCATACCCTACTGCACTCCTGGTCTGGTGCAGAAGGTTTTTGTTTTACAATTCGTCTTTTGTGTAAGCTTGAGCAAGTGAAATGATTACACACATTTTTTACATCATTTCATATAGGTAAATGAAAACTACAAAAGAAGTGAATATGACCAGACCAGATCACAGGTAGGAAGACATTGTATTATAGTTGTTCTTATACACACAAAATTGTATAATTGCAACACATCATATTATCATCATCCTCAAAAGTGTTTGCTTGTGATGTGAACTTCTTTTTAGTTTTTCCTGCTTTATCTTTGCAATGCGCAAATGTATGGAATGAACACCATGAATTCCATAAAAAAATACACACTATTTGTATACAATGAGTATATATGCCCATCATCATACTTATCGTAGGAGGTTGCCGTACCGAGTCGGTTTGGCTCGCTTAATGTGTACAAAAACTTGATATTCTTCTTCTTTCTAATAGACTCTCGTTCCATCCATCCATTCATCCTGTGTTGTAATATCCTTACTTGGTAAGAGTGATACATATACATACATATCAACTATATATACAGCAGCTCACACACGTTTATCCTGTGTGGAATGGAACGCAAAGTTGATTGCAATTGTGATGTTGATGATGATGGTGAGTCAAGAGAGCATGAGATTCAACTCTTTTCCTCCTCATCAGAGCTATAATACCGTACCATTGTATTACACAGTGTGTATTTGTGTGTGCGAGCGATGCGAGTGTCTGAATTTTTTGGACCAAGTGTACGTAGTAATACGTAGGTTACGTAAACACACAAAAGCACCATATCAAATAAAATATATAGCTGCAATGTAACTTTATATAGATGGTTGTGGTATAGTACCATAATAATAATATCCATGCATGTATGTTTCTTATATAACATCAAAACTCCTAAAATCATAATACGCAACATCTTCAACTTGGTCTGGATTTTCCTATAGACAATGTTTGAGAATGATTTTCCCCGTAAAGACCTAAAGTGGAGCTCCACTCCATCCGAGAAACGGGAAAAAACAGAGCTGTATACTTTCTTTTCTCCATATTCCTCCTGTACAAAAGGGAGAGAGAGACAGTGGCTGTCTGTCTGTGTTGAACCTAAAAAGCTCCTATCTATGCCTTAAGTTAACAAGACTTTTATTTGGAGTATAGTAAAAGTAGAGGGCTAAAGTCTATATAGATTGGCCGACTGGATAATATTTTTTCTGTTTGGATTTTGGTGGTGGAGTGAGTGGAGTGTTGTTGCGATTTTGACCGTCGAGACGGATACCTTTATACGTTTCAACGCAAACGGAACCAGCACCAACCAAGGGCATACCCAAAATATAACATCAAACATGTAAGATAGATACCTAAATAGAGAAAGAAAAATTATATTCCTTTAACACAATACTACAATACATTGATGATAGAGCTCTCCGAAATTTTACTGTTCCGAAAACCCAATCTTGGCTTTGCTGTCTTTTGCTGCTACTCCATATGAATAGAACAGGAGGACCATTTTTAATGTGTTTTATGTATGCGTATTCATATTCATAGTCACTATTTCAACCCCCGTTCATTCCAGAACAGAATAGGCCATAAAACGTGAAAGCAACTGTATAACTATATTTTTCTCAGTCCGACCGACCCGATATTTTTGCAAGCATTGCGGTAATGTTGATGGTTGACATCCAGAGAAAGAATCAAGGACATTTTCGGGACAGTTATACATTATACAAAGGGGTTTGAGAAATTATTTATGGGAAGAGGAAGAAAAACTTGTATTTACTTTGTGACAACCGAATTGTCAAGTGGGCCAGATTGTCTAGTTTGGCCTGGAAGCTCAGAATTTGTATATAAAAAATTGACAACAGCTCTGCTCCATAATAAGGCACAAAGGGACGGTTGACATTAAGTTTTCACGCAAAAAATTAATAGGAAGAGTTGTTCCTGCAGTGGCAAATTAGGTTTTTTGTGCTTGAATGTCGTCCGCTGTGCTCTCTAGTCACTTGCGTAACGACTTAATTGCGATTAAACGTAGTCATACTATTATTATTATTGCAAAGCAGCTAGGAGGTGAAGTGACAGGTCTGCAAACTGTATCGGAAAGAGAAACTCCAGGGTCTCAAAATCAAACTTTATCGGGTATATAATTGCGCATAAAATTGTTAATGAACATTTTAATCAGTTTTGCGATTATATGATTTTATGGGTTCAATTAGGATAGTTTAATGGTTGGTATTGCGTATGTGGGGCAGTGTGTGACGCAAGGCTAATAATTAATAGTGTTAAATGGGATTATGAAATTTAATGACATCAAGTAAATGCTTTAATGGATTCTTTGGGTTTAATTTTACAGTCAACATCTGACGAAGATAGAATGGAGCTATCGGGGGTGGGAGACCGCGTCTTTGCGGCGGAAAGGATACAGAAAAAGCGAGTTCGAAAGGTAAGCATAATGTATGACATGCCTGGAGAAAGTCTGAGTGATTGTAATCGTTTGTATGAAGTATGCTAACAAATTTTAATATTAAATTAAAGGGGCGAGTGGAATACCTGGTGAAATGGAAGGGGTGGAGCATGAGGTGAGATTTTTATAGTCTTTTCTATTAATTCTAAAGCAAGCACACATTTTAAGACTAAAAACCGTATGCGTTACATTTTATGTTTATTTCTATAGGCATAGCACATGGGAACCTGAAAAAAACATCTTGGACCAAAGACTGATTGATGCGTTTGAAAGATGTCAAAGGGATTCGAATCCGACGCCACACAAGAGAGGTCCAAAACCGAAGAACAAAGCGCCTCCAACCGTAAGTTTATATTGTGACAGCAAATTGTTCAAATCAGCATTGCAAAGTACGCTATATGTAGAATATTATTATACCATTTCAGAGAGAAAGAGACAGGGACAGAGATAGTTCCCCCATGTCGCCTAAGAGTAAATCCAGTGATTCACGTTTAAAATCAAAGTCGCCTTCACCTGATTCAGATGAGTCGGAGACAGAAGAAGTATCCTACAAAGAAAAGACGCCACGGAAAGAGACACTTAAGAGAAAGGCCGAAGTCATCAAGTAAGCTTTAGTGTTATTTCAGAGGCTTTTTGGCAAACTTTTCTAGAAACTCTAGTATTCACAGGGTGAATTGTCTTTTCAGGGAATCTGGTAAAATCGGAGTGACGATCACCACCACCCCCAAATCTAGTCCAACTCAACATGCCAGTGCTAACAAATCTGGTGATCAGCGAGACTCTTCCTCCTCTCCACCCGCAAAAGTTTCTCGAACCTCCACCTCAACAACATCTTATCATAGTAAAACAGAAAGCACCACTAACACCCCCTCTCAAAGCTCATCCCCCACTCACCAACACCATCATCACTCCAAGAAAGAAAAGGATCCTTATCACTTTAGTACCAAGAAAGAAACAAAGTTTGATCCTGAGGAAGCTCGTCGGGCTCTCCTGAAAGGGAAAAACAATGACCGTTCCAAGTCACCCGCAAAGGGCCACCTCAGAACGGAAACATTCAACATCCTCAACACCTGGTTCTAACAATGCGAGCAGTGGTGGGCCTAATTCTACCTCGGGCTCCATTCCCAACAACATCATCATCATCATCACCAACATCAACATAATCAAGTCAATGCTGTGAGCAACTCGGCCAGTAGTATTACCTCATCCTCAACTCCTCCTCGCTCCAAAATGGGAAGCTTGGGAGGGCCATGTCCACCGGGGGTATGTCAACACCTCCATCTCTCATCCCTCCCCATCATCATCCTCATTTCGGGAAGAGAACAATAATTTAATGGAAGTGGCACTACGACAGAAGAAAATAATAACGCGTTGCCTGCCGAATACTGGCTAAACAGACAACCCCTAGCAGATCAGATTGTTATTACGGATGTGACCGTCTGTGACATGACGGTCACCATTCGAGAGTGTAAGACAAAGCAAGGCTTCTTTAGAGAGCGGGATGATCATCAACGTGACAGCAATAATGAGACTGACTGCAAAACCTTGAATAATGACAAAAATAATATCTCAACTCATCCCAAATCTCAGTGAGTAACAATGGGGGAAGCAATACTACATCTCTGGGAGCAGGAGGAAATAAAAACTCAGTCAATTGTCAAAATGGGGGAGGTGCTGGGGGATTCATGCATCATCTTCAGCAGCAGCAGTCAACCACATCGGTTTCGAGTGGGAAGTGAAGTTTTTGTTGAGCTGCGAGTGACGACAGAGTATTTTCTTAGTTTTCTTTACATTCACAAAGGTGTTTAAATATCATATTATGATAAGCGTTTGCACACACACACACAACACAAGCTATGCAATGTGGATTTTGGATAAGATCATAGTAAAGTTATATCGTATACGCGTGTAAGTTTTAGACCCACAATATTATTCAGAGGTGCAGAACAAGAGTTGGTAATGGAGAATGGAACTTGATAGGAAAATGGAATGTTTTTACGGGAACTATACACTAGGCTAGTTCATTTTAAATTAGTGCAGTACTAATTATAGATAATAGATTTAATTATGGTAGGGAATGATGCTCGTTCATATTACATATATGCAATTACAGACACCATTTGGCAATGTATTTTACTTTTTAAATGCTCTTTACAGTTAAGTTTTTTAAAAACGGCAATTTAGTTTTATTTTGAGCTGAGTTTTTAAATTTACAATGACCATTTTATGAAGAAGTTAGTTTACTTTTTTTAATTTGAAACGTGTAACATTTTAACTAGATGCGATTTTTAAAGGTTTGCAATATAGAGACTGTGCTGTGAATTGTTGATTCCTAATGGTATTATTATACATGTTATGTATTTGTTGGTCATTTTATTTGAATGGTTTTTATATAGAAACGTCTAGTACCTATTTTGATATGATTGTACTTTATTAGTATACGCGGTTGTAATCCCAGTGTGTTAAGATGTTAATTAGGTGGCTTGGCTTTGAAGTGGAATGGAATTTTAAATATTAATTTTAAAAGGGTTGTTTTTATTCAAAATATTAATATTTTTCCCAGAACCAGGATAACTTTTAACCGAAAAATTAAAACAAGACAACAAATGACAGTAACTTTTTAAAAGAAATATCAGATCATACGATAAACTGAATTTTACATTAGAATACTTTCAAACAACATAAAGATTACATACATAAAGAATTACGTGCAAATGTGTCAATGGATTTTAATGCTTTCGTACATACTTATGCTAAGGAATATTAAAACCACGGTGTAATAGAAGTAGGATATTATAGAATGTTAGTTTTTAAAGTTCTCTTACAAAAAACAGTGATATGAAGTTATAGAAGATGACAAAATCAAAAAGATATATGAAACTGTTGCATTTAACTCCTCGTCCTTGCCTCACTACCAGTATGGTAGCATACATTTTAACACTAAATGGGCTGAGTAATTCAATTTAAGTTTTACGTAGTTTTTACTTGTTTCGGTATGCATCATTCATGGCATGGTATCGTGGTTGATTTTATTGTTAGTGTTTGAAAAGGTGTGTTTTTCAGGTATATTGAGAGATGAGTTGTTGGTTTGTCAGTGAATTTTATTAACATATATTTTAAGGATCATAAGTTCATTTGCTGCATATAATAATAAAAATATGTTAAATGTTGATGTTAGCAAGAAACCCTTGCACCTTCAAGAGGAACATGTTATGTAAGTATTGTAGTTATATGTAAAGTTACATATGTACTAAAAGTCACAGCCACCAAGATGTTATTTGACGATGTTGTAGATAGCAATACGAAAATCTGTATAATTCACTGTTATACCTTTCAATAATTGTAGTAATAAGAATTCTGCGTGAAAAAAATATAAAAATTAAATATAAAAAGATGCTGAATAGAATAAAATGGTTAGAATTTGACGAGTCAATGTTGACGCAACTTGAAACATAAAAAATAATGCTTGCAGATGTAATACTTTTTCCAGCTCATATCCGAATCATACGCTCATCATATTTCCTTTTCTTTACGGGCACCCCTAGTACTTTGTTACATGCTGAATGACGCTCTGGAAGTTCACGGACACTTAAAAATGAGACTAGTCGACATTATTTAAATTGTGAAACAATATGCAGTTAAACGTTTAGAAAGCATCTATACAATTTTGCACTTCCAAATTACATTTGATACTGCTGGATGGAAAAGCGAAAAACCAATGCCATGAAAATTAATAGATCCTGGTTTGGAATGCAAATATTAGACTTGGTAAATGTTAAATGCATTTAGCAGGATGCTTGCAGCAGCTTTGATTAACAGGATATTCAAAATTTTATAAGAAATGTATAGAAAAATAGGCTTGCAGTTGATCCCAGTCGTTATATAATATTTACTTTGCGTTTCTGGCGGATATGACTTTGTCTGCAAGCCACTTTCACCAAGTATGCACACATGTCATGTCCATCAGTCTTCGACAAGTGGCTTTTTAGTTGCATACTCACATTAAATTTCATAAGCATATAAAAATGAAGGTCAGATTCATTGATAAGTCATATTCGAACAATCTTAATTTCAATCATTATCAGACAATTACATTTAAAGTTTCCACAACCTTTACGGAAAACTTGCATTTCAAAATGAATAAATTTACAATTCTCTTTGCAGTAATCTGTGTGGCATCTCTTGCCTCTGCAGTTCGAGTGAAGCCACAGGAGCGGCTGTACTTTTCAAGTAAAAATAACATCAGTTGGGGTAAAATGGAGACTTTAAAATTGCTGATAATAAATGTTGTTGTTTTATCATAGTTCCCTTAGGAAGTGCAAATAACAATAATCAGAACACGGGTTCCGGCAGTTCAGGCGGCAGTGGAGGCACTGGCTCTGGATCCGGAAGTGGTTCAAGCGGTTCAGGTGCTGGTGCTGGTGGCACTAATACGGGTAGTGGCACGGGTAGTAATGCGGGTAGTGGTACAGGTAATGGTGCCGGGTCTGGCTCTACTGGAAATGCGACTCCCCAATTGAACATTATTCCCATGGGTTAGTTAGTACAAAGTAACTCGTTGTGGCTTGTGGCTAAATAGCTTTTACTTTTAAGTCATTCTCATCAACCCTATCTACTAAACAATAGGACAAGCGTTGGGTAATCTTTTGGCCGGATTTTTTGGAGGAGCTCCTCAAGGACAGTCTGGTTCACCACAACTCACTGTTATGCCTTTTGGTCAATTTCTTGGAGTGACGCTTCAAAACATCTTCGGGTCTGGCTGGACCCCACAAGGTTAAATATGACAAAAACAGCATGACACATGTAACCCCAAAATTCTGTTAAACCATGAATCACAGATATGCATCAAAGTATTTTATTAACCATGATGCACTATATTTGTCTTCAACGTTTGAGTCTATGCAATAAAATTTGTGTTGACTTCCACTTCTATAAAATGTATTAGCAGTTCTGAAATCTGATTTAAATGCATAAGTCTCAAAAAATTCATCAAAACATATTAGTATTCAATTAGCTAAATCTGGAAATAAATTCAAACATACTCATACCTTCCTTAACTTCAAACTTAGTCCTGCTCAAAAAAGCTTTAACCGAAATCCATACATTATACCGAACCGAATTCGGGGTTTCAAAATATGTAGCATGGTTAGTGTGTGTACTGCATATATATATGTAGCACGGCACATGAAACCCTTAAAATATTATTAAGAATTCAAGCTTGATTGTTTAGTCAGTGTCAGTTCATGGCCTTCTCATGACTATGGCATTAATAATAGTTGACTTTTCATTAGTATGCATGTAAAAAATGCTAAACGTGTCTTCCGCTAGTCGGAGAGAAAGCATTGTAATTTAAATATTAATGATAGGAATTTTCATCATGAAAGTTTTATGAGATTTAACTGCAGTTCCTTCCTATACACTTTCAAAGAGAAGTTTTAATTGAATTGGACTTCAAGAGGTTGTTTAATAACCTTGATTAGTTACGAATCTCTTATTGCCCCATTCTGGAGTTTCGGATCATTGTCGCATGTTTTCCTCATTATAAAAATGTTGACTATTGGTTTTGCTAACCCGAAAGCCGAAAATCAAGTCATAAATAGAGAGGAACTTAATTTATGTAATCTAGTATAATTTTGTGCTTTAAACAGTACATAAAACTAAATCCCGAAACTTTACCTAAAAATATCCGCTAAACGAACTAATGATGGGCATGTGTTGAGTTGTTCTACAGCTGGGGTAATGTGATTCTTATAGTTATCAAGGTAGTGTATGCATCCTTCTAAATCGTTATTCACATTTTAAATTAAAATGGCATGAAACAAGGTTTTTACAATAAGTTGCTGGATGGCTGGTGTAAAACCTCTTAAAAATCTCATCATATCAATTAAAACCTTTGTCCAGTATCACCCACTGGAGAAGTTAAAATTTTGCTTCGAGTTAGTTCATCTGCCAAATCAAAAGTTGTTGTTCAAATTGCGGTACAATTTAATCCACGTGCGTCATTTCTCCAAATAACAATGCAATGTTGATTTGATTGTGATTGTCATTATTTTTAAGACTTCAAGTGGATTGCCATTACTAGTTGCTTGGTTGGATATATGATGAAACATCTGATTGAAATCAGGTTTATTTGGGTTCGCCTGCTTAGAATCGGTTTTAATTGGGCTTACTTGCATTGAAAGCATGTTGAATCTGGAGAGCGCTTTCTTGATAAGTGATGTGCGGTGCGCAATTAAAAGGTCATGAACAGTACATTTTCCAATGCATTTTCCTTTATGAATTTAACTGGTCTTGGCCGGGTCTGCTCACTAATCATCTCGAACTTCGTATAAAGTTTATAAGCATCATTATCACATCAACTTATGAAGTGGAGCGACAGACATCAGAGTACAAGTCGAAAGTTCATGATTATCATTTCATCTGCCATCCACATTGAGAGAAATAAAAATACATGATCTCGTGTCGCTCCATCCCTATTTAGCTGTCATAACATGAATGAAACTGCAAATGCTTTTTTATGTATTCTAAAGAATGAGCGATATCATTGAATTTATTCCTTTTTTGCATTTGCGACGACACGCCATACTGTCAACCGTACTAATCAGACCTACTAAATGTAGGCTGGGCTGGGACTCACCCGCTTTGAGCTTATCGGTCAGGAAGGAATCAGGTTGTTGGCGAGTGATCGTATTTCACTAAATAAATGTCAACATCATCATCCCATTATCATATCAGCTTCTAGTTTACTAAACAAACGCGTGTATAAACACGAGAGAAATGTCTTGTTTGCATTGCCCCAATAATGAATAATCTTCTCCAGTTTTCTTGAGAGCGACCTTCTGACATCAGTCAACGTAATGCATTCTGACAAGATGTTAATATGATGCCAGAACGTAAATTAATGAATTACAAGTTGATATTTAGCTAAGCCTTCTTCCATAGTTTGTACAAACATGAGCCATTTTAATAGTTTCTTCTAATTCGCATTGATCTACTTCTACCATGATTGCGATTTTCTTCTCTGGACTCAGGATGCTACATAGCACAGAAGATGACTTCACATGTATTTTTGTCCTTTCCGAAAGTTGTGTAAGAGTTTGCGAAAACGTAAGTCATAAGTGTGAAAAGGGGTATCAAGTAGAAGCCATCCTAGAAAAGCATTGCATTTGCATATTTTGCATGTTGCGGAGGAGGATGGGATATATGAAAGGACAAATTCTAGGATTACACGTAGGCATAAATTTCATGAGTTACTCATTTCCACTCATCAGATGTATTTGCATAGTTCATGTAAAAAGGATAAATTATTTGACGTCATTTGAGTGAGATGCTTGGCTTGCTTTGGTATATGATGTTTAGAAAACCGGGTGAAGCCAGATTGTCACCTTTTGTGGACAAATTACTTTAAATGTGTGATATATTGTAAAATTGACGGGATACATTATTATTAATAATTCTAATCGAATAGTATTCAAATAGGCTGAGCTTGACAGAATGACGTAACTTACTTCTAGCTATTAGTATAGAGACAACCATCATCAATGCATATTAAGTTATCATAATCATAAATCTCATTACAGATATGAGGCAGCAGAAAATGAAAAACAAAACACTTCTCAGAATCAGAAGTTGAAGTAGTTACACAAATCTGTTCTTACGTATATATACATATAGGATAGTCTCTATAAATCAGTGACGAAAAGTTATTATAACATAAAATACATTACTCGTTGCAGTTGAATAGTTTGGTAGTTTGTAATGAATTGAGGAGCAGCAAAAAGCGTATTTCGCTACACTTTGGCTTGGTCAGTAAAATCCATGTTGTATGCATATGGAATATTTATTACGAACATTGATGTTCACGCATTTTGAACATGCACCAGAAGTAACAGACTTGGTTTAAAAAAAATGCACACACGAACATCAGCGTGGTTTTAAGGAACAAAAGTAAGCAGCACTACTAGTTAACTGCTCCACACGCTGTTTTTGGTTCATAATGCCCATAATAATTGTCATACTATCTGATACATTACATTAGTTTATTGGTGGCGGCTCCGATACTTGATACAGGAGACCAAAGAGACGCATACTAACTAGTACCTCAACATCTCAGCCTCAATGAATTATTATTCGCGTTCTTAATACCTACATCTATAAGCTACTACATTGGTTAAGCATAATATTAGTTAGTTGAATGACGGCATGTAACTACCTATGAATTTTGCAGAGTCTGTATTCTGCTGCTGTAAGCTGTAATTATCCTCATCCTCTTTATAATTACAAAGCTTAAAATAATATACCTATTGGATGGGGCCGTAGCTTCAGAGCTACATACACAAATTAGTTGTGCCACACAATAGCATCCAAAACTGTTTATATTGATTTGATAACTTCACTCCCAATTTTTTCATCTGATCATGCATACAGTAGTAAACCTGTACAATGCAATCATTGCATTGCAATGCTTTCAATTTAACGACCTGCGTATCTATTCCTTTATTGCCCCACGCGTGTTCTAGCTGATCAATGAATAATTTTAACTATCAACATTTTGATTGTTTTATTGGTGCCACTGAATACAGAATTCTTTCATCAACTTGACCAAGCCAAGCAAGTCTGATGAAAAGACAAATGCATGCAAAACTTCCCATTTTGCAAGCCAAGTAAGAAAGTGAGATGTTGATGGAGGAGGAGTATTTTACTCACGAGTCTTTTACTACTATACGGCCCTCAATGCTGCTGACGTAAGAGAATGAGGACATTGCATGACTCGACTCCTTCCTCTCAACAACTCCAATTCAGAACCTCTACAACATAACCACCATTCCAAACCATCATATATATCATACATACCTATAGAAAAAGTCCAACCTCTCATTATGAACCCACCATAAGCAACTTATAATGCATAAAATACTATAAATACTTTCCACAAATCCAAGTACATGCCACAGACCTACGCACGCTCTGTTCGGCGAGACCAGGCAATAAGGCACAAATATGTTACGACGGTCAATACCAGACTGCGACGCCGAGTCTGTTGCCTCCCCTGCCGATCGTCCCGGGACGTGTCCTGCTCCGACGTGTCGCCCGTGGTGCCGACGCCGGACGTCAGTCCGCTGCCGAACGTCCTTGCTCACTGACGCTGTCCGGCTGCCGACGTGCTAGTCGCTCACCGACGTGGCCTGCTTCCGACGATGTCCGCTGTCTTCGACGTCCTAAACTTCACCGGACGTGCCCGCTGCCGTACGCCGACGTGTCGTGCCCGACTTGTCGACTTCTTACATGACTCAGTAAGGCTTACTCCATAATAATTCCATGCTGCGTCTATTGATTGGAGCAGTTACTTGCTGTACGGGTAGTTTACGGTAACTCTTAAGCGTTAGTTAGGGCTAGTTTAAGTGAACCTTTAGGTATGTTAGGAGCTAGTCTTGTATAGAGAACTTTTAACGTTACGTCGTTAGGGTTGGTTTAGATGAACTTTAAGGTAATTAGCGGTAGTTTAAGGTAATTAGGGTTAGTTTAAAGATTTTTAAGGTAGTTAGGGCTAGTTTAAGGTACTTAGGACGTTAGTTTAAGGATTTTAAAAGTCGTAATTATAGGTCGTTACCTCTGCTGGACGAGTTTAAGGAAGTTGTCATAGGTAGAGGGTTGTTTTAAGTGCGAAGGTTTAATGGGTAAATTAGTGGTGTCTAGTTTATAGGATTTAACTTGGTATATCTAGCAGGCTAATGTTAGCGATTTCTAAAGCGTAAATAGAGCCTTATGTTTAAAGGAAGTTTAGGTTAATTAGGGCTAGTTTAAGGCATTTTGTAAACGGTAATTAGGCGTTAGTTAAGCGATAGTTTAAGGGTAATTAGGCTGTTAGTGTTTGGATTTTTTAAGGTACATTAGGTCGTTAGTTTAAGGAGGATGTTCTAAGTAATTAGGTAGTTTTAAGGATTTAAGGGTAATTAGGGCTAGTTTAAGGATTTCTAACGTAATAAGCCATAGTCTTTATAGGGAAGTATTAATGTTAATTAGGCTATGTTATATAGGATTTTAAACGGTAACTTTAGGGTTTAGTTATAAGGGAAGGGGTTTTAGAAGGTAGTGTTAGGGGTTTAAGGTAAGGTTTATGTATATTAGTGCGTTAGTTCTCAAGGCATTTTTAAGGTAATTAGGCGATTCTAGTTTTAAGGATTTTCAAATGGTAATCAAGCCTTAGTTTAGGAGTTAAGTGTAATTTAGGTGCTAGTGTAAGGGATTTTTAATAGGTATTAGGGGTTAGTTTAAGGAAGTTTCAAGGTTATTATTAGGTTGTTACTAGTTAGTGATTTTTAACGGGGTAATTAGGTTGTTTAGGTCTAACGGTAAGTCTTAGGTTAATTAGGGTTAGTTTAAGGATTTTAAGGTATATTAGGGCTAGTTTTAAGGATTTTTAAAGGTAATAAGCCATAGTTTAACGGAAGTTTTAAGGTAATTAGGGGCTAGTTTAAGGATTCTTTAAAGGTTAATTAGGCGTTAGTTTAAGATTTTTTAATCGTAATTAGGTGTTAGGTTTAATGGAAGTTTAAGCTGTAATTTAGCCCGTTAGTTTTAAGGATTTTTAACGGTATTAGGCGCTACGGTTTTAAGGCATTTTAAAGGTAATAAGCCTTTAGTTTTAAGGAAGTTTAAGGTAATTAGCGGTTTGTTTTAAGGACGATTTTTAATGCTAATTTAGGGCTTTGAGTTTAGAGGTGGTGGTAATTACGGGTTAGTTTTAAGTGGATTTTAACGTACTCTCGCGGGTAATGTAGGTCGTTAGTTTAAGAGTTTAAGCGGGTAAGTTAGGGTTAGTGTTAAGGGTTTTTTAAAGGTGATACATTTAGGCTCCGTTAAGGATTTTAAGCGTGGAATAAGCCTTAGTTTACGGAAGTTACGGTAATCGGCTAGCGTTTAACGATAGTCTGAGGGTACTGGGATTAGGGTTCAGTGTTAAGGCATTTTTTCACACGGCTACTTACGCTAGCCTTCCTCAGGTAGGTTCCCCAGCTTCAGCTTCGTAAGCGGAGAGCTCTTTAGACAGCGTAATCGTCATTAGAGTAGGCTCCCCAGTGACGGGGCTAGCGCTTTTGACGGAGCAGTCTTATGTAACTAGTCTTAGGTTTATGGGAGTAATCTTGCGCGCAAGTTCCTGTATCGGAACAGAATGATAGCATGAATTTATGATGACCGAGCGTTGTGGTGCAGTGGAGCGGGGGATAGAGCGGTGGCGGGGATTCGAGGATGTCACCACTCATGGCTTGACTTTGGTATGATGTTGAATATTACGTATATACGAGTCGAACATTGCATTGTCCTGTGCGTGTTCACATATCCTTGCCGTGTGTATATTATCATCATCATTATGTTAAATACAGAGCTGAGGCCAATCACACACAAAAGGCATCCAATAAACCCCCCCGCTCCCCCACCCCCCCCTATACCTTCACCACCATTCCACTTCTGCCTCTTAACACGTGACTACCACATCGCTACCCCCATAAACTCTCGGTCCCCCCTAATCATCGACCTCGCAACATCAGCGTTGTTCGTGCAACCTTCCTGTGACACCCCTCACTCACATTTACCATCACAACCGCTCCGCATCAGGTCCTAACCCAACTAACAAAGCCACACAACATGGAACCACCGCGAACAAGCGCTCACCCAACACATCTGCCACCGCTTTCTAACAACAGGCAATCAAATACTTCTCTCACCTGCATTCATCCTATTCTCATCTCTCCACGGTATCCCCCAACACCTTCCATTCTTTTCAATCATCCTCCGTCTTACAGGTACAAAAGATAGAGAATCTTTAGGGATGATGCACGCTCAGTCGTCAGCTCGACATTCAACGCAACTCCACATATGTTTAGTATTAAGTTCTGCAAACAGTGTTGACTCGCCGGCCTAAAGCATCTAAAACATCCGATCGAAGCATAGCAGAAAGGCTCTGTGTTCATCCCAGTCACGCGGCATGATATAATGACTTTACGTAGTCACAGGTTCCAGACGGTAGTCAGTTTGATTTCAAATGGACAACATGTAATTCATAGCCCGTGCTGTCACCCCAATGACCGAAAAAGATATTCAAAGAAGTCAGACGATGAAGCATAGCTCACGCTACTAAACTAATTTTTTGGTTGTTATTTGTACCTCACATATCCCACTTCATCGAAGAGAAGGTAAAAACGTAAAATTTAACGTCTTCCGCTCAAGTGTTGATGATAGAGAACAATATCCTCCGCCCACCCCCAACCCTCTGAACCTACATTCACGTGTTGATTCTATTTCATCTTCACCATCGATTTTAATATCTTGACTAGAAACAAGCTATGAATTTGCTATGCGGGTTTTGCTCCGCTCCCCCGCCCCCATGCACCTATGTCTCTTTTTTCAAGAAGTTGCGCAAAAGCACCCTGAAACGGATGTGCCGTATGCAGACGCGAGACGTTGAAAGGATTTTCCTCCAAAACGATCATTTAGGCCTTATACCGCTAAAATCTCCTCTGACGAACTCTGCGATTTGCGCACGCGAGTAGACTCAGCTCCGTTTACTCCTGACGGCTCCGAACCGGAGTATTAAACCAGTTGCGCCTGTTTCTGGGCTTGGTAGAACAGCTAAATAGACAACCAAGAACTTTTTCACAGGCGCCTATATACCAATGCGCCTACCGACCATTTAAAATCTTGAATAACAATCACCAGTTTTCATCCCGTTCAATGGATAAACTCCACCCTCCCCCCCCCCCTGACGCCTCCCACCTCCCCACATCCCCAACCACCGCCTTCCTTCCCATCCCCTCGCCTCTACCGGCCTCACTCGTCCTCCTCCCACGCGCAAACCCTCCCTTTCGACACACGACACACACGACCGCACCCTCGCCCACAGCCCAGACCACCGGGAAAAATTCTTGCCCGCCAAACACAGCACCCGTGAAAAACTTGAACGGTGCAAGGATATGCAGATCATAGAAGCCGCCAAGCTGCTGAATATTTACTGTTCGTTCACACTTCCGTCCAACACCACGGCAGTACTAGTCTTAGATTAATATTTTAGTGGTTTGTTTTTTATGGAAGAAAAATTAAAGGATTTGTTTACATTGACACTTCCATGTTTTGAAGTTCACTTATTTTCTGGAGAGTGCAACGGAGACGGTGGTAAAGCAACTTTTAACTTTGGGGATGGATTAACACCATGAAGATATAGTTGTGAAATTAGTGCATTATGATGTGAGTGATGACAATTATGAAGACTGACACAAGACAAAAACAGGAAGTTCATTTGTGAGGTGTTTTGATAGAGTAGCATCAATATTGTAGTGGTTTATTATTGATGGATAGAAAAATTAAAGAACTTGGTTTTACATTCATTCACACTTCCATGTTTTGTTTGAAGTGCAGTTATTTTTTGTTGTGAGAAATGTACAATGTGACCTTTGTCTTTTATAGAGAGTGCATTGAAACGCTGGTAAATATCAAGGAACTTTTAACTTTAGGGATGGATTAATAACATGTAATATAGTTGTGAAATGTAGTGCTTATTTGATGTGAGTGAAGACTGATATGCTGAAGAAAATGAATATCGAGACGGTAAGTTGCGAATGAAATTTGATAAATGGAGTGTATTTATATGAGAAAATTTGGAAATGATGGATAATAATAGTTATGTAAGGGTGACGTTACATGAGAATAAATTTGCTTTGCGTGTCCATTCTAGGTTTAGTCGTCCACGCAAAAAGTTTATAAGAAACCCTGCTTTCAAAGCAGATTGAAGTTAGAAACAATGTCAAGCAAAACGTCCAAGAAAATCTGGAAACAGATCTCAGTCCAGTGCTGGTAACCACTTTGACAAGTGCTCAAACGGTGCGTTTACCAGCATAGTAAGGTGTGTCAAGAAGTGCTTCGGCTCAAAGTCCCTTTGCTATATCACGTTCATTCACTTTATTTAGGCCCTGAGCGTTCGCTGTGCGGCAGTCCATTCGCAAGGTCCGGAGCTAATTGTTGAAAGAGTTTGTTGTGCAGTTCGTTATCTAGCAGTATGATTTGTGGGCGTGTACGGTAGTATTTGCAATTTTGCAGTGGGTTCGTTTGTTGTCAGTTAGACCGGAGGAAGAAGTCGAGAGAGCACATTCGCCCCTTTAGGCTTTCAAGATTAACGAGCTTCGTCCTTTGACCCTTTTCTGTCAGGTAAGCTTCCAGCTGGATCACTTCCCAAACCTATCCTCCGATTGGTGCAACTCTGCTCCTGGCTAGGAGGATTAGTCAGCAGTGTTCACATCCTCCAACAGCGAACTCAAATTTTTCGAAAGTCTTGTGGACACCACTGATCGTAAGTGGGAGGTGGGTCTGCACGAGATCAACAGGCAGCTCAGAAAGCGCTTTCACCGACCTTGAGCTACGGGACAGATCTAAATTTATTGCGGCTTCTTCTAACCGCTTCCTACATCCTCATGAGAGAGCCCCTCATTCCACTCCAACAACCCAACTATAACATTCTAGAGTACTACCTCCTTCGCACCAAAAAACAGACTCGTGTATTCCCACCACAAGCAGCACAAACAATCATAGAAAAAAGTCCGCGTTCAACCAAAACCACGAATAGCTTAGAAAAAACTTTATTCATCCCCACACCCACCATCCTTCCCAGCAACAAAAGTTCAGACAAGCAGCTTTAGCTCAGTGTGCTCCCCACCAATAAAATTACGAATTTTCAAGGATGGGGGTCAGTTTGTTGCCACCAAACACCAGTTGTGCAACTCCTGACACGCCTCCTGTTTGGACAAGCACCTCCTGGAGGTAAAAACGGGCGTTCGAAAGCCTGGCTCAAGAGTAAAAAGTCGCGAAATTGAGTTTCTTTTGAGGAACAGAAACCTAAAAAGACCAAAAGAAGCAAGACTGCTGCTACTACTACTCCAGTTCCAGCTGCACGGGCTGCGAGTGGAAGAACAACAAGAAACTCCTCAAAAAGACTTGCATCTGACTCCACAGAAATGGGAATGCCAACATTAGACAGGGAAATGAGGAATTCGATTTCATCAATGCGACTAGATGCAGGTGGTGATATGTATCCCCCTGCTACGTGAATTGCAAATGCATCAAGAGCACCATCATCATCAAGACCAACAACAGCTTACAGCTGTGTTAAAAACAATAGTGGTCTAATCACCAGTGTGAGGA